>OY986438.1:129262919-129755419 GCA_963920525.1 Dichetophora obliterata | reverse complement strand
ATTCGATGTTGTATGCAGAGTTTTTCGGTTACTGTATAAAGTACGTTTGTCATTTCTGGCATAAGAAGACTACAAATGGTTTATTTTCAGTCCTGTCTGAATATTTAGCTAAAGATAGGCCTAGTAAAATTTTCGATTGGTAAGTACAAAAATTTAGTATCGAGTATCTTACACAGAGAAAACAACATTTTCAAAAGTGGCAGAAATGAGCTACTTTTAAAAACGTTTAACCCAGATTTTGCACTTCCAACGTTTATTTTAATTTTAAAAACGAACATTTTAAAATGAAATAGTCAAACGTTTATTTTCCTTTCAAAAATTTACATTTTAAAATGAGATTCTAAAATGTTCGTTTGATTTTTAAAAATGGATATTTTAAAATGCTGTAGTAAAACGTTTATTTATATTTTAAAAACGAAAATTTTTAAAAGAGATTCTAAAATGTTCGTTTGATTTTTAATAATAAATATTCTCAAATGTGAAATGTCTATTTTCATTTTTAAAACGAAAATTTAAAAATTAGATTCTAAAATGTTCGTTCGATTTGAAACAATAAACATTTTAAAATGCAATGGTACAACAATTATTTATATTTAAAAAACGAAAATATTCATTATTTCCCATTAATTCAAAAAATTTACAGAAATCCTCATTTCCTCTATTAATTAAAAAAAGCTTTATTGGTTTGCAAAATTACAGTTTTATTTCAGTTATTTTATCATCAGCTATGTTCATCTCGTTAAAATTTTTTAGATAATTTTACTGTATCCCAGCGTCTATAAAAAAATAGAGTTTTGTCAGATATTATTCATTTTATTTAAAATACTTACCTTTTAGTTGTGGCAGCAAATGCTCCAACTCTAACTCTTTCATTACTTTCTTGCAGGCAAACTGCAGAGTGATGAAATCGAGAATGAAAAATATTTAATTTTCTGAACAAATATCAAATACATAAGTCAATGAAACATATATAACAAACAATTCGTTATTAACAAGTCTTTTGAAAAAAAGTATGTGAATTTTACTATGTCATAGTAAAACATTCGTAGTTATTTTATAAACGTTTCGTTTTACTTTTCTATTTAAAAATGAGCGTTTTCATTTTTGAATGGCGTAAACGATTTTTAAAAATATAATTTTATTAAACGTTTTTAAAATGTGCGTTTTTGATTTTTTGTTTTCTCAGTGTAGAAACATATTTCAGAAAAATCTTTTTTTTTTGTGGTAAAAAAAAACAAAAAAGTTATTGTATTTCGAGAATTTAGAGCGCACTATATTCAAAGAATGTTTTCGTTTTAGGAATATTTTACTAACGGACACTTTACCTAATTTGGCGAAATTTTGGGTTTTTTAAAACAAAAAAAAATTATTGTATTTCGAGAATTTACAGCGCAGTATATTCAAAGAATGTTTTAATTTTAGAAATATTTTTTAACGGACATTTTACCTAATTTTATCGAAATTTTAAAATTTTTTTAAGTACATTGCTTAATCTAAGACTATCTGACCCTTTAACATCTACTGAAACAAAAAAAAGGTTGGTGGTTTGAAAAAAAGGATTATTCCTATAATCAGCTACTTTGCAGCTGTTTATAGTAAACTTGACTCCCAATCACTTCATAAAATACAACTCGCTTTCAATAATGTTCCTTGCTATGTTTATGGTCTACGTAAGTTTGATCATTTTTCGTCTTATAGTAAAAGCATTCTGGATTGTGGCATTGCCTCTTACATGAATGCAAGGAACTGCATATTTTTACATAATATCATTTATTCGAAAACGCGAATGTATCTTTAAGTAAAATTGCAATTTAGCCAATCAAATAGAAGCCGAAATTTAATGCTACCGAAATTTAATTATTTGAATTCAACAAGACTTTGCTTCATTACCGCCATTAGATTATTGTAAGCAGAAGAATGAGCTTTTGCATTAAGTCCACAGATCTTCGTTGATTTTAAACACCGATAATTAAGTATACAAAATTATTTATTTATTTCAATATTTCGGATGTTAAAATTCCTAAGAGTTATAAATTTATATTTAATTCATGTGATTATCATTTATAATTTTACATACTTTTTTGGTGAAGAAAAGTAGACAAATATGTTTAATTTTATTAACTTCAAGTGTAGAAATATAGATTTAATCTTTACTTTACGATTGACAAAATTGCAATGATCAACCTTCAAATGTTCGTTTACCTCTTAACTGCATTACATCACCTCATTATTTTGAGCATATATTTATAACCACTACAAATGTATAAGTATGAACAGTTACGTAAATCTTAGGAGAATTTTAAGTTTTGGTAAATACATAAAAGAATAAAGAATACAACAGAAATAAAGCAGTGGCGGTAACACCCTTTCCCAGTAAGACAAGAAAGAGTCGCAGGCTTACTCCTTTTCGTTCGCCAAATCTAAAACTGCCAGTTTAATGGCTGGTCTCTCTAGAATTCCTTGAGTAGTTTGCACAGTCGCACTACGAACTTGTCCATCGGCTGCAACTTTTGTCATCAGAACTCTACCTCGCAACCAAACATTTCGCGGAGAGCCAGGGTCAACAATCACAACCAAATCTCCAACACAAATTGGCTTTTCTTTTCCATGCCACTTCGTACGGCAAGTAAGACCTGGTAAATATTCTTTAATCCACCGTCCCCAGAAGTGCTGTGCATACTGTTGGGATGCTAGCCAGGTATTGCGTAATACATAGCAGTTATCATCGAAGGTCGCGATTGGCTTCATGCCATTTGAGCAACCCAATAAAAAATGGTTTGGAGTCAGCGCTTCTTGATCCTTGTCAATTGGTATATATGACAGCGGGCGAGAGTTGACAATATTCTCCACTTCCGCCATCATGCTGTATAACAACTCATCAGATGGAGCTCTCGTCGGCGTAATTTTATAAAATACTGTTTTAATTGAACGCACTAGACGTTCCCAAGCGCCACCCATATGAGGTGCTGCTGGTGGGATGAAATTCCAAGATGTGGTGGCTGTAGTGAAATTACGAATAAGAATGTCCTTATCAACCTCTGCTAAGGCTTCGCGCAGCTCTCGTTCTGCTCCAACAAAGTTAGTAGCATTATCGCTATAGAACTCTCTAGGCGTACCACGTCGTGCAATAAAATTTCTAATAGCCAAGATGCAAGAACTGGAAGTTAAAGAATGTACAATCTCTACGTGGACTGTTCTCACTGTCAAGCATGTAAACAAAGCGCCGTATCGCTTTTCTCTGTGCCTATTCACGGTGACATAGATGGGCCCGAAAAAATCGAGGCCTGTATAAGTGAATGGTATAACGTATGGTGTGATTCGCGCTGCTGGCAGCCTTGCCATTTGAGGAGCTCTGGGCACAGCTTTTAAAATTTTACAATCTTGACATAATTTAAGAATTGACTTAACTGTTGTCCTCAAGCGTGTGATATAAAAATATTGACGTAACTCATTTATCGTTGTCTCATTATTTAAATGGTGAAACTTTCTGTGGAAGTGGTCCACAATTAGACTTAATATACGATTATTTTTTGGAAGAATCACGGGATGCTGAAGTTCATCTGTAACATTCACTATTCTGCTATTAACTCTTAATATGCAATTAGCATCGAGAAATGTCGCTAATTTGTACAATGAGGATGACTTTGGTAACCGTTGGTGATTCTTTAAAGCCATTATTTCGTCGGAGTAAGCCTCATTCTGTGCTTGCCGGTATAACAAGAACGCGGCCTTTTCAAGTTCAGCTTGATTCAACTCACCAAGTAGCAGTTCCTGGCTTAAGAACTTCCTTTTTAAATTTTGAATGTATCGTATAACATAAGCGGATGTTCTTTGTATACGGGACCATTTTGAAAATCGGTTAGCGTCGATAAGAGGTTTTTTTACAGATATGTTGAAAACACATTTCTTTAGCTCGACGTTTGTGGTTTCTAGTTTTTCCTCTATTGGCCATTCACGTTCAGGTCGCTGAAGAAATTCTGGGCCATTAAACCAACGTCTGCATGGAAATGACCAGCTTTTTTTATGCAATTTGGTAGCTTCATCAGCAACGTTAAGCTTTGTAGATATCCATTTCCACTCATGGAGGTCTGTTGTCTCCAAAATTTCACCGACGCGTACTGCCACAAATTGATGATATCGTCGACTGTCTGAGTTTAACCAACTGAGCACTGTTTTAGCATCGGACCAAAATATTTTTCTGTTTATCGCTATGGAATGCGACTCTATAACAAATTTGGCAAGACGAGCACCTATCAAAGCTGCCATTAATTCAAGCCTAGGGATTGAAACCTGTTTAAGAGGTGCTACTCTTGACTTTGAGCCAATAAGGGAGCACTCAATTATGTCATCTTTAGATATGCGCAAGTAACACACAGCGGCATATGCGATGTCGCTAGCATCAACAAAAGTATGTAATTGAACGTCAGCTCCATCGTAATTTTTATGACATTTTAAGTAGCATCTAGGTATTTTGATGTTTTCTAAGTTTGGCAAGTCATTTAGCCATTGAAACCATTTTTTAGCTACGTCAGGCGGTATTTCGTCATCCCACTTAACTGCACTGCGCCACACATTCTGCATCAAAATCTTGCCATAAATTATGATATTGCTTATTAAACCAAGTGGGTCATAAATAGACATTACAATGCTTAGCATCTCGCGTTTTGTTGGCGTCTTTCTACAATTAAAAAATTCTGTTTGCCACAATAAAGGCGCTAGTTTAAATGTTATGACATCTTCGGTAGGAATCCAGAATATACCGAGGACCTTTTCTGTATTGCTATCGCCACCAATGTCAATATTATAAGCGTGCTCGGACTCACCTACTGCGCTTAAGAATGCTTGAGAATTTGAACACCAATTACGTATGTTGAACCCACCTTCTCTGTGGATATATTTTACATCTTGGGCCAAATTTATCGCTTCAAATTCTGTATCAACAGAATCGAGATAATCATCAACATAATGATTGTTTGTAACTGCTTCAGCTGCTTTTGCATGAGTTTCTTTAAAACGCTCAGCATTTAGATTTTTTATAAATTGCGAGGTGCACGGTGAGCAGGCTGCGCCAAAAATCATTACCTTCATAATATAGATATCAGGTTCAGCCGAGACGTCGCTACCACGCCATAGGAAGCGCTGTGCATTTTGGTCCTCAGAACGAATCAGCACCTGATGGAACATTTCCTGGATATCTCCTGATATGGCGATAGACTTCTGCCTAAATCGATGCAAAATTGCTGGCAGAGAAGCAAGTAAATCAGGGCCCTTTAATAAGAAAGTGTTTAATGAAACACCTTTTGATTTGGCTGCCGTATCCCAAACTACGCGAGACTTGCCTGGCTTGTTCTTATTAAAAACTACAAATATGGGGAGATGCCAACTACGGTACTGCATCTTTTGGCTTATCTCTTCATTAGTCAATTTACGGATGTATCCTTTTTTTCAAGTACTCACTTATAGTATTCTCGATAATTTCCTGAAGGTGTGGCTCACGTTTGAACTTTTTTTCTAAGCACTGAAGACGATGTTTTGCCATTTCGTAACTGTCAGGTAGTTGAAAATTTTCAAAACGCCATAAAAGACAGGTCTCAAAATGGCCATTGGCAGTTTGACGGGTGTATTTTTGCAGAAGGTCCAATGCGCGCTCATCTTCTTTGCTAGCAAGTGGCTTTTCTATGCTAGCAGTTGGCGTGATACCTAAATTTTCAAACGAATAAAATTTTTTAACCATGTCATGTAAATCGATGTCTTTTTGTTTGGAACATTCGCATATATGAAATTGCTGGTACTCACGCATCGCCTTCCTTTCACCAACTGTTCCATAAACGTGCCAACCGAGTAAAGTCTTCACCGCTATGGGTTCATCAATTTGACCTTCTTTTATTATTTTCGGAAGTCCTAACTTCCAATGATCTACACCAATAAGTAGTCTAGGAACAGCATCGTAGTAGCTTGATATCGGTAAATTCCTCATATGTTGGTAGCATTCGCTTAATTTCTCATAGTTTAGAGTCTGCATTGGAAGAGCAAGTTTTTTAACCGTGTGAATATTAATATTTATTTCACGCTGATTAGGTCCAGCAATTTTAACATTTACCAATTTTGACGAATTTTCTGTTCTATGCATATCACCTGTCCACTTTAAACATAGTGGCTCTAATTTTCCATTTAATTCAAGCTCATCAGCAATGTCTTGGTCCATCAAAGTAATGGACGATCCCTCATCAATAAAGGCGAACGTTTTTACAAATTTTTTATTATTTCCGAATATTTTTATAGGTAAAATTCTAAATAAAATACTTTGATTTATTTCGCAATGTGCGTTGCAGCTGTTTGTTTTTACTTGTTGTTCTTGATGTGTTCGGTCTTCTCTCGAATTGTCAAAAAAACGATGTAAGAGCGGATGATGCTTATATTGACAGCCATCAACACCGCAGATTTTTGCTTTGCACGCTTTAGTGGTATTATGTTTCTGGAGACAATGTTTACAAAGATTGTGTTGACGAACAGCACTCCAGCGCTCAGCCCGGTCAAGCTTAAGAAATTGTTGACACTCCTCAACATTGTTGCAGTTCTCATTACAAACACAACGTTTTTCTTCTTGTTCGAAATGAGAGTGTATGAAAGCCTTTTTGTTCTTGTTAATATCTGTTAGTTGAACGTCATGTATGTTAACACTACTTGCAGAAATGCCATATTCAAACATCCAGTCGGAAAAAGTAGTAAGATTCGGGAATTTATTTTCTTTTAATAAATTTAGTTTAAACGTTCCCCACGTTAATTGAAGGGACGGTGGTAATTTACCAATTAAATCTTGCAATAGAGAGGAGTTTTCCAATTCATTGTGTAATCCACATGCTTCAATTGTCGCGTGTAGACCTTTAACATTGACGGCAAAGTAGTAAAAGTTTCTAACCTGTTGTGATTTATTGGCGGCATAACTTTTATTTTGTACTTAATAGAATTAAGTATTTTTTCGGGTTGCCCAAACAATATTTTTAACGTTGATATCGTAGTAGGCACACATGAAGGGTGAATTAAGATATGCTGCACCGCGTTGTATGCATCTCCCTTTAGGGATCTTTGAAGCCGAATTAAATTCTCAGCATCTGTTAAGCCACAAACTGTCGTTGACCAGTCATATGTTGCGCTGAAGATAGGCCATTCCTCTGGTCGACCGGAGAAAATTGGAAGTTCACGTGGAACTGATTGCCGTGCACTTACTTGTTGTGCCGTTAAATCGTTCTGCATGGTGTAATTCAGATTTGTGGCTTTGGCAGATCGTGATGCAGGTGTACCACGGTACGGCGCTATTGATGATTCGGGAACATTACAGAGCGTAGAGTTAATCTTTGAGTTATCTTGTGCAAAGCTTACAGGTCCAATATGTAACGTTAAATTTTCTGGCTCCTTACTTTGCAAAGGTATTAAATGTTCTCTATTTTGGTGCAACGCTTCTTCGTGTAATGGCTTACTTATAGCAGGAGCTATCACCCGAGTCATCATTGATGCTGCAAGAGTATTAGAGTTAGAATGGCCTGTTGCAGTTCTGCAACTCGCTTGTGGTTCACCAAGCAGACAACTTTCACTCCTGCAATTTGTGTTTTGTGATGTAGCTATTATTGAGGTTTTATTCACATTTTCCAATTGAGACTTTTGTTCTACGTCTTCTATTGCCTCGGGAATGCTTTTTTCGACTTCGTCATGCTGAGTAGAACCATTTGGCGGAGGCGATTGATTTGCTATCCATTCCTTAACTGCAACCGAATGATCTGCCAACTGCCTATCGTCGTCAGAATCATTTATTTCTTCTTCAAGAACCTTGTATTTTTGATTTAAAAATTCTTTCTCTTCCATAAACTTTGCCTTGAGAAAGTCTAGTTTTAGCTGCCGTTCCTCTACGAGTCGCTGTAGCTCAAGTGTTTTTCGACGTGACTGTGACGTTTGTGAACAGTTAGAAGCGCGACTCGAAATACTTTTACTAGCTCCGGTCGTTCGTGTCAGAAGCGTATTGGGAGTAAGCGATTTTGAGCTCGTATGAGATGATGGTGTGGAATGGTTAGATTGTTGACCCTGTAAATTAGAAGTGCTCATTGCATAGGTACTCACTGAAATGAAGAATTCGTAGCGAATAAAGAAGTGACTAAAGCTGTTGCGGCACCAAGTAAGTCCAGCTTTGTGTAGCTTTGAAGGGAAGAGTTCGGGTAAATGAAGAATTGGCTAAAACTGTTGTCGGCACCAAATAAGTCCAGGATTTTTTAGCACCAATAATCCAAATGAGAACTATCAAAAAAGAATTTTAATAAATGTAAGCAGAAGAATGAGCTTCTGCATTAAGTCCACAGATCTTCGTTGATTTTAAACACCGATAATTAAGTATACAAAATTATTTATTTATTTCAATATTTCGGATGTTAAAATTGCTAAGAGTTATAAATTTATATTTAATTCATGTGATTATCATTTATAATTTTACATACTTTTTTGGTGAAGAAAAGTAGACAAATATGTTTAATTTTATTAACTTCAAGTGAAGAAATATAGATTTAATCTTTACTTTACGATTGACAAAATTGCAATGATCAACCTTCAAATGTTCGTTTACCTCTTAACTGCATTACATCACCTCATTATTTTGAGCATATATTTATAACCACTACAAATGTATAAGTATGAACAGTTACGTAAATCTTAGGAGAATTTTAAGTTTTGGTAAATACATAAAAGAATAAAGAATACAACAGAAATAAAGCAGTGGCGGTAACAATTATGATACTCTTTACCTAATAATTTAAAATGTGCTCAAAAGAAAAGGAACTTTGGACTTTTCATTTTTAAGCATTTTTCTTCTTTTAACTTTTAAGTATATGTTTTTAATCACTGAGATAGCCAAAAATCTATTAGCCGCATTATTTAGATATAAGATTTAATTAAAAAAAAAATTAAATTAAGATATAATTAAGTTTGGAAATAATTAATCCTTAGCTTTTAAGACAGTATGCTACTAAGTTCCAATTATATATTGTACTATAAAAGAAATTATTCTTAATATAATAACTACTATCGCAATAAATCAATCAATCAATCGAGTATTAAAATTAACAAAAAAATGTTCGTGACATTACTTCCACGTCACGCGTTTTTCTGGAAAAAGGTTTTTTTAGATTGGTGTGCAAGATTGCGCAATAACTATTATGCCGATTTACTTCAAACTTGTCGAGTAATTAAATAAATATATTTTTGAAGAGCTGACTTCGAGTATTTGTTTTTAAAAGTCCTCAAAAAATGTTTAACAGCTACTTTTGTCCTAAAATGTTAGGTCTTTTTTTTTTAATTTGAAGTTTGCGTAGCGGCTATTTTGTTTCTTATTGATTTCTTTGAAAAAACTCTTAGTCAGCCCCTCAAATAAGGTTTAAACTAGAAATGGGCACATGCGGTGCTTTTTCCGCGCCACGACGTTACACTCCGTGTGAAGCCGTGCACGTGCCTTAAAAAATAGCTTCGTCCGTGCCCTTGCTTAAGACAAACACAGTCGTGCTTGCTTTTCCGTCTTCGTGCAGAAAAATTTTACTAATTTCACTTTAGCAACTATGTTTTTATTTCATCCAAATTCATATGTTATTTGAATAAAAATAATAAAAATAATAAGAACACATTCTTATGTTTCATAATTCTAATATTTTTAACTTGAAACATAAATCTAAAAAATATTTTTACTTTTTCATAGCTACTTTGCATAGTTTTAAATCGTGCTTTTTCGTGCGTTTTCGTGCTTTGTCTTACGTGTTTGTGCGTTTTCGTTCAAGTACGAAAACAAAATTTCGTGTTCGTGCATCCCCGTGAAAACCTTCGTCGTGCTCGTGCAAAAATGCCTCGACAATGCTGTACGCTCACAAATTTTTTCTTTTTGTGTTTCAGAAAAGCTAAACTCGAGATATCCTGCAAACCTTTTTTTTTGCTTCTTTAACGCACGTGTGACGCGGAAGTGACGTCACGAAAATTTTTTTGTTTATTTAAATTCTTATGTACAACAATAAAAAAATATTTAATTAAATATCTTTAACCGGTTCTTTGCAATATTTACTTAAAAAACTCCTAAAATTTCGACAATTTTCGGTATAATGTCCCTCAAACTTTTAAATTATTTACATTTTAAAAAATATCAGCCAAGGTTCGAAACCAGGCTCTCTGCACACCAGTCTAGACCCTTTTAATGCATAGGATATATTTTGAACGCAATAATAATTAAAAAAAAACTCATTTTAACAGCTTGACTTTACTGGTGTCACGGAAATTTAAAATTTAGTGTTATTTTTTAAATAGCGCGCAGCAGAAAACTTTAATGACCACAATCAGTTAGAAATATAATTTTCCCTCATATTTTAACCAAAATGCTAAATCTTAATACATATGATATATTTATGTATATTTTTCAACAAAGAATCACGATCAAAAATAACAGCTTCATCATCATCATCAGAAACAACAGCTTTTGCATCACTTGGTCGATGGTTACATTAATCTTTTGGTAAGCAATAAATTCTCCCTTCTTTTCTTTGTTTGGCATCGCATCAGCAACTGCTGGGGAAAATTATTCAACCCCTGCTCCCTTCTTTAACCCACATTTTCCTATGCAAATAGGTTTCGCGGGGTTCGCATCTTTAGTTGTCTTATTCTGGGGAAAGTCAAGTGTTTTCGACATCATTTCATTTCCAGATAGAAACAAAGTGTAAACTAACAATAATGACAGCGTAACCTGTTAAACCATCTCTTGTTTTTGCACTTCTCAGCTGAGCTTTTACACATGCGTTAACATATATGCATGTACGAGTATATGATTGTATGAATGTACTTTGTAGTTGTTATTAGTTTATTTTTTTTTTTCAATTTGTTCTACTGTGCTTGACATGTTTTCTTCCAAGTTATTTATTTCTATACGCATAACAACCCACTTCCCTCGGAGAAATGATTTATGACAGCGAGTTCAACTAACGATGCATGCCGTATGCGTTTGTGTGTGTATTTGTGCGTCTGTACATTTATCTGTCAATATAAAAAAAAAATAAATAAAAATAAAACAACAATATATTGACAACAACTGTCAGTATGAAGAACAAGCACGTAACATGCACGTAATGACAGCTACACATTACATGTGAAGCAGGTATAATTATTTGATTCTTTAAGAAGTGTAAGTGGAAGAATAAGAAGCTTTCATAAGCAGTCAAAAAAATGCTATACAAACCATTAAGAGTTTAAAAAATTCTGTGCAAATAACTTAATTTCATCGATTTTATGATTTTTTAATAAATAGCAATACGACAATCAATAATAATGTGAATATGAATATTTATGTATGAAAATTGGAGTATGAATATTAGAGCACCCAAATATGAAAAAATACTTTTTTCTTCACTCCCCGCACATTTTCGTAAAGAATAAGAGTAACAAAAACCAGATCTGAAAACAAAATGTTTGCCGCTACACAGTACCTTCATCCCATACAAAATTGGAACACTAATAGAAGGAGTGCTCCTATGATCATACAATTTTGTATGTTTGGTTAGTTTAAACTACCTAAGAAAAACTGCACAAATTGTTTTAATCGGTCAGGTTTTAGGGGTATCTCCCTTCGGCCTCGATTAATTTTTTACATGATATTGCATGGAAGGTACATACAAAAGAAGGCAGATTTTAACGAAACTCAATCAGAAGGCTAGGAAAGTAGCGTAATAGATGGGTACTGAAAATAGTCGAAATAGTCGAAAGAGCCTAGGGGTTCCTCCCTTGAACCTCTATTTAGTTTTCACATAAATATGTTTGGGAGGTACATACAAAAGTGTGCCGATAAAAAAGCCCATATTAACGAAATAAGGTGAGAATGCCAGCTAGACAAATAGAGTAATAGATGTATACCGTAAAGAATAAGAGTAACAAAAACAAGATCTGAAAACAAAATTTTTGCCGCTACACAGTACCTTCATCCCATACAAAATTGGAACACTAATAGAAGGAGTGCTCCTATGATCATACAATTTTGTATGCTTGGTTAGTTTAAACTACCTAGCAGTCAAACCTAAATCAGCGCGTTAGCGTTTTTTATCTGTCAAAAATTTCTCATGCCCATACGATTTGTATGTAGCAAACCATAATAACGCGGCGGCAACGCTGAGCGGTTGGAAAATCCAATTTTGACAGAGCGTTAAGAAGTGAAGTTGCACACATCAAAAGCAAAAGTGAAAGCACAGTAATTTTAAAGTGACAACAATTGTTTATTTTTTACTCTTTTTCGAACGTTTATTGAATTTGCAATATGGAGGTAAGAATTTTGTTGATAATAATAGTTTAAGTATAGTTTTAATGCTTGTGAAAATTATAGCACCTAATAGAATTAGTGCAAAGAAACCCATGTCTTTATATTAAGAAGGAACCTAAACACAAAGATGTTAAATTTAAAGAAAAAATTTGGGAAGAAATTGGCAAAGAATTAAATCTGCCGGGTAGCATAACAATTCGCTTAATATACTATAAAATTTCTAATTTCAAAATATTTCTTTTATCTAAAGATTGACATTTGCTTGCCGCCTACCGCTTTTATTTAGGTATGGTACTTACGCGTTAACGTAAAGCGGCTATCAACGCTCCGCTCAACGCGCTGATTTAGGTTTGACTGTAAGAAAAACTGCACAAATTGTTTTAATCGGCCTCGATTAATTTTTTACATGATATTGCATGGAAGGTACATACAAAAGAAGGCAGATTTTAACGAAACTCAAGCAGAAGGCTAGGAAAGTAGCGTAATAGATGGGTACTGAAAATAGTCGAAAGAGCCTAGGGGTTCCTCCCTTGGACCTCTATTAAGTTTTCACATAAATATGTTTGGGAGGTACATACAAAAGTGTGCCGATAAAAAAGCCCATATTAACGAAATTAGGTGAGAATGCCAGCTAGACAAATAGAGTAATAGATGTATACCAAAAATGATCGCAACCGCTTAGAACCTAGGGGACCTCCCTTGGATTTATATTTAATTTTTACATGATTTTGTAGGGAAGGTGCATACAAAAGTTGACCGGTAGTAACAAAACTCTGTTAGAAGGATATGCAAATATATAAATAGATTATACTCTACATAAAAGAGTATATAGAGTAAAAGATGTATACGGAAAAAAACAAAATCGGTAAAACCTTAGGGGTACGTCCATTGGACCTACACACAAAATCGCATAGTTGATTTCATGGTGGTAGCAACATGAAAATCATTAGGAGTATTCTCTAGGTCTAGCATAATTGCATGATAGCACGGATTGTAGCAATCCTTTACAAAAATATCCAATCGATCAAGAGCGCCCTATTGTACAAGCGTAGCATAGTGAAACCAACAGCTCAAAGAACTCTATATTGAGCTGCATTTCACGCTCATTTCACCTTCTGTTTGTCTGCTCTCTTATTCTCTTCACTCTCATTACAATCACAGGGTTGCATTTTATAAAATATTATTCATAGCATCGCCATATACTTTGGTTTCAGTGTAACATACTTACAAAATATTGCACGGTTTTTTTACTTGTATTTTGTTGTTGCGGCGGTGCACAGGCCACGACTATATTAAGAGAGTAGAGTATCTATTATTCCCGCATCGAATCGCATCAAACATACCATGTTTTTTCTTTGCTAACGGTACTTTCAAAAAAATATGCGAAAACAAAACCAAAAACAAAGCATGGAATAACTAGTTGAGAGATAATAAGCAAAAGCAATCTTTACTTTGACAACTTAAGTTTTCCAGCTACTGTATGTTAACGAGATGATGGTATGATATGAGAAACCATCCATATACCATTATGGATGTATATGAGATAATGGTATGTTTATTGTTCACGATTTGTGCACGCCTTTCGAATTATAGTCAACAATCACTTTTGAATACTTCATCATTTAACTTTTTATTATTAAAAAGAATAATTTCACATATCTTGAGCACTTTTTCAATTGAATACAATATTTATTTAATTACAGTTTGAAAATGAGTTTAATGTAAAAATGTACATAAAAATGAGTATAAAAATGAAAAAAAATATGAAAATGAGTGCAAATATGAATACGAAAAAAAATATATAAGTGTTTGATTGTTTAAATCATTCTTAATTTAGAAATGACACATTGTATTAAAATCATAGAAAATCAACATAATAAATAACAAGGTCATATAGAAAACTTTAAAAAAAAATATTAATAGGGGTATTCACGATTCAGTGCACTTGCCAGTGCAGTTGAGGACTTGAGGGCTTGTGTAGTTGTGCAGTTAGGTTTTCGTGAACACAGTACCATCACTACTTCAAAGCTGTCAAACTTTTTCAATGCACACAAGTGCACAACTAGTGCAGATTTTTGATGTACGTGTATTTTGTTTTTGTAAATTGTACAAATCCTCAAGTCTTCAACTGCACAGGCAAGTGCACTGAATCGGGAATACCCCCAATATAAATAGCAATAGAAATATGTATAATACTAAGCCGATAAAAACCATTTTCAGAAATTAAATACAACTATGAATATGAGTATAAATGTGCATGAATATAAAGAAGAATATGGATATGAAATTGATTAGCAGAAAAAAATATAAACATAAATATTACATAGAACATAGCGATAGCCAAATACTAAAAAGTTCAGTAAAAAACATTTTTGATAATGCATGCTTTCATGTGAATTATTTCATGAAAATATAACAAAATATATACTTAAGCTTCATTTTTATTCTCTACAAAAACAAATGGCAAGAGTTAAATAAATTCATTTTATTAACGTTATGCTCTATTCTAAGAACATCGCATGTCCTCAACACTGGTAACTTAAGCGCACTACAGAAATATCTACATGTGCGTGTATGAAATTGTATAGTTGTTATGAAAATATGTAACCGATGTTCAATCTGCAAATATAACACAATAGTTTGTGGCTCCAGTTAATTACAGTGCTTCAGATTTACGGATAAAAGTGGTAATTAAGGTCAGATTATAACGTTTTGCTGACTAAGAGTTGAATGTTGGGTGGCAAAAGAACAGAAGCGAGCAGCTCATTATAATAAACACTTGAAAAAAAGGACACTTAAAATAAGAGAAAAAAACAAAAACTTCAAGCATATAACCAAACAGCTAGAAGGAGGAGCAACACGATATACAAACCAACGTTGCTGGCACTTACAAGAAAAACAGACAAAACTATTTTGCAAACTGAAAGCCGAAACTTTCTGGCTAGCTTAAGTCAAGATAAATTAATAGCTGCCAAGAGTGAGTAAGTAAAACGGAGGGAGAAAAAACATTGAAGCTTTTTTTAAGCAAGAGTGAAATAAAAACAGATAACTTAAGAAATACTACTGTGGATCATTAGTTTTATTAATTTGGAAACGCAAGCTAACAGAAACAAGCCTTAATTACTGGCATTTAAAAAACTGAAATAAAGCGATGTTAAGCGTAACGTCTTAACTTGAAGGAGTCGAGTTGTTGCTGTTGGGGGCAGCAACTTGTTGGCTTAATTGCAACAATAAGTAAAGACTTATAGTGTGAGTTTTATTGTTTGTTTATTTAAAAAAAAAACCTGCAAATCTGTTAAAGTTGTTTCATGTCTGAGCAATGGTTGCTACTTTAACGCTTTTAGTTAGCACCAAAAATTCGAAGGTCTACCACCTTGTTGGTAAGTTAGAACTAAGATTAAGCTTACTTCAAGTTTCTTCTTCTTTTGTTTCGTATATTTTAGCTCATTCAAGATGTAGATGTAAATTTTTTTTTTCTTAATGCTTGCATTTCGAGAAATTAGTTGAGATGGACAGAAGCTTTACTCAAGTGAGTATTATGTAAAAGGCGTTGTACTATAAAAAGTTCCTGTTCATGTCCATTTGAATGATGCATTGATTTGAAACATCTTGCTGGCAAGAGGGAGTAAATGAGTAAAATGACTGTCATTTAAAATAAAAAGGTTCAACTTAAACAACTTAACGTAAAGACTGCTTTCCTTGCTGTACAACTTTTGTTTGGATAGTTGGAATAATTTGTATCACTCAGCTTTTTTAATTTAAATTGCAGAAATTAATTTTTTTTTTTTTGATTATTTTAATATATAGCTTTTTTAAGCTTTGTTGGAGTTTTTGGTATTATTTTGGTAAAATTTTCATTCCGCCACTGCGCCACAAGCGCAAAAAGCTCTTTTTAAGCTTTTATGCAAAGTACGTAAAGTTTTTGTATTCAAATTTTCACTGTTTACAGAGTTATAGATAATTGTAAAGCTTTCTTGGCCATAATTTTAAGCCATTTCACAAAATTCTAATTAATTTTTAAATTTTAAGCTTAGCTTAGCTTATTTTAAGCAATCATTCCTCAGTTTATTGCTTTGTTCTCTAAGGTTCTATCACTTTTATTTTTTGTTTAAAGCTTTTACGAAAGGCATGCTTTTTAACTTTTAAACCCCCACGAATATAAGAATGCGTAGTTATGTTTCTATTA
Organism: Dichetophora obliterata; assembly: GCA_963920525.1. NCBI lineage: Eukaryota > Metazoa > Arthropoda > Insecta > Diptera > Sciomyzidae > Dichetophora > Dichetophora obliterata. The sequence goes on along the minus strand of OY986438.1, from coordinate 129,738,914 downwards.
GCTTTACGACTCCGTTTGTAAAGCCAATAAGTAGGCGTCGCACAGTAGAACGTGTAGTGAACAAAAATCAAAAATTTTTTTGAATCGAAACTTAACAAAATTGGTATCGTTGTAAAGGATATACCATAAAGAAAGTAAATCTTAATTATTATTAAAAAAAAAAAATAGTATTTACGGAGTCTATAAACCTTTAAAAACACTACTTTTGGACTTTTTTATTTTGAGCGTTTTTTTATTTCTGTTTATTTTTGATTTTATAAAAACTATCAAAGAAAAAACTGTTTTTATTATTTGAAAAAAAAATATTCAATTGGATTTTTCACAGGGTTTTGAAAATGGTCAAAAATATTAAAAACTTAAAAAATTTTCCAATTAAAGCAGTCCAACAAAAAAATTCCTAGCGATTCCCAGATTCATGTTAACAAATATCGTAAGAACGTTTTATTGTCTTGCAGTATCTGTTAAAAAATTCACAGAATTGTATCGATACTTTGTGAAATCTCATTTTGAAAAATGGTCCAAAATTGCTATTTCACTGCAATTTTATATCGTATTAGACGAAATGTTGGTAATTAAGTTCATATGGTTAATGCAAGCAAACGTACTAAAAATGGGCGCGGTCCCACTGTAGCTACGCCTTCTTTTAGGTAATCATAAAAAGATTCCGATATTACTGGGCCGATTAGGCAAAAATTTTGGCAGTGGATTTGTTTCGAGTACGAAATGGTTTAAGAAAAAATTGTCACACCACCTTTTACCGCCCACAAATCAATAAAAATGCTAAATTTCAGGCTTAATCAAATGACTGCAAAAAGATCGTGCAATTTATATGAAATAGCATTTTTAGGCGCACAAGTACTCCCCTAAAAATATTATATAAAATTCGGAATACGAACGCGATTTTCGAGAAAAATAATAACTTTGCATTAAATTTGATTTCATTTTTGAAACAAGCGACTTCAAATTAACTAAAATGCTTAATTTCACAAAGTTGCGCCGCTTCTTAAAATTTTGCATATAATCTTCAACCCTTAACCTTAATCGGTTCTTTGTGTAAATTTTACTTCAACTACTTTTCAACTTCAAGCAGATATTTCTTTAATACAAGTTCATCAAATTGAGCTAAGATTTTGGCTCAATGTAAAAATCGTATGCAAAATTTATGTTTTCGACATTTTTTTCACACTAGGTGTCGCTGCTAATGAGTGGAACGGCATGTGTAAATTGTGGTCGAATACCAAATTCCGAGGCTGTGCACTTTATAGTTGCAAAGTATTCGATATATAAAATCTAGGTTGTTTGATCGGTGCCACGCCTACTTTTATAATGCAAAAACCATCCTTGGAGGCGTTTTATAACTTGCTAAAGTTTCACGAAACCTAATTCCGATGATGTATAACCTATGCTTTCGAAAGCTATTCGATATCGAAAATTTTGGGGTATATTTGCGGTGCCACACCCCTTTTTGCAATCAGAACCAGACTTCACAAGAAAATTCTCAAGACTTTGCAACCGTTTCCCCTTAAAATTTCATAAAAATTGGTTAAGCGGTTTCGGAGTCTTTACGTGATATATTAATTATTTTTTTTAAGATAAATTGGCGGAAAAAGGTGGCATGTCAACATTTATATATATATAGTGACCACCACGTGGTCTCATTACACCTACATACCAATTTTGACAATCAACACGTGAACATCTCAGGAATTAGCATAATTTCGAAAAACTGGGCGTAGATATATTTCGCTCATATTACACATATGAACTAAACTACCAAATATTAGTTGTATTTGATCAAAACCGCCTTATATAAAGAGATTCCATTGATTTTTGGGCGGTAAAATGTGCGTGGTAACATTTATATATATAGTTAGTTCACTATCAAAACTAGTACAACTCAGGAATTGGCATGATTTCGAAAAAGTAGTCGTAGATAAAGTGCGTCCACGCCCATTTTTAGTGGAGTTGCCGATAGTAATCATCTAAACAAAATTTCAGTTTTTTTAATGATCAAAAACATCTGATATATAGCACTTAAAGTATGAAATTATTAAAAATCGAATGAAAACTACATCTACCTTTTATACATATTGACTTTATGAATACTGGAAAATCTCCTAAAATTCCACAAAATTGAGTACAATGGCTTAAAATTTTGCAAATAAGTTTGTATCTTTACTATGCACTCGATGTTAGGAAATTAGTAAAAAAAAAATACTAATTAACCCATCTCCCATACATATTGATGCCATAATAATAGCAAAATATTTATAAGTTTCAAAATAAATTAATGTTAAAACTTGGTGTTCATATAAAGGGTTTTTTAAGATTGAGTTTTTTTTTATATTCAAATGCAACACACATTTTGAATAAAAATTCATTATCTGTTCATTCATTTATGATTTACAGATGTCGAATCATTTTGAGAAATATTCGATCATATTTCGGCATATTTTAGGCTCTGATATTGCGACATGTTAACGTTTTTTTGGTATATGTTGATGGTATGGATATTGGCAATATGTGGTTTCAACAAGACGGTGCGAAATGTCAGACGGCTAACAAAAAATTGAATTTTTTGCAAACAAAATTCCTAGGAAGAATATTCTGAACAAATTCTGGAACAATTTGGCCGCCAAGACCACCCGACATAAAGCCTTCGGATATATTTTCTGTGGGGCCGTCTCAAAGATAGGGCTTATGTAAATTAACTACAAATAACTGAAGCCTTAAAAAGATAACATTGGACAAGAAATTTGCCGAGATAGAGCCCGAAATATGCAAAAATGCGACCGAAAATTACACAAAAAGAATCTACATCTGTAGACGTGCACTGGGGACATTTGGAAGAAAGACATCATTTATCATTATTAAATTGTTACTAAATTGTTGATTTGGAGACATCATACACCAATAAGCAAATGATGAATTTCCATTCAAATTCCATTCCATTCCATTTGAAAATAAACTCAAACTTGAAAGACCCTGTATAACCTTAAATTGCTAAAAATACTCTGAGTTTCAAGAGTGGAATATTTGGATATAAATCACGCCTTATAAACGTGACGTCATCAAAACAGCACAACATTCAAGACCTCGAATAAATTAAAAAACAGGATATTTTATATACTGGATGGCTTTATTTTATCTTCGGTCCAGTCGAAGGTAATTCCTTACTATTTTTTTTTTTCTAAATTTTTCACTTAATTTTTAAATTTTTCACTTAATTTCAAAATGAGGAATCTCGTGGTAACATCCGTTATGCCACTTTACCAAAGATTTTAGTGCAAGATTTTTTTTAATTGCTACAGATATGCATTCATTTGTGTTCAGTATAAAAGACCAGCCCTGTTTTCATTTTTTTGAAGGAGTATCCCTGAATTTAATGGAGAAAATTTCAATCTTATGTTTTGTTTTGTGTTTATTTTTTTTGAGTTCCATTTTTTTGTGAGGCTTGATGCTTTTTGACTGAAAGAAAGAAGATTAAAAATACATTCACCTATTTTCTTATAAGCATACAACTATTTATTTGTTTTATTTTGGAAGAGGAAGGAAACTCTGCATGTTAGGCAGCGCTAGAAAGGGCATTGTCTTCAACATTTTTGGTGCCTCCTGTGAGGAATGAATTTCATCATTTGTGGTACATTCGAGAATATTCTTGGCTTTGCTTCTCTCTGCTACGCAGAATCCGTTATCCGTAGTCGCTTCAGTGTATGACGTCAACGCCTTCATTTGGCTTGGTTTTTGTTGCTATACGATCAAATAGCGGTGTCCGATGTTGCTAACGCATCGACACACAAGCTTGCTATAAAAAGATTAGTAGAGTCAGTCAGCGAATGTGCCTTCAACATGACAGAACTAAATCGTAGAATGTCGGCAGTGATTGCAATAAAAAGAATTGCTGCCGCGGTACAAGCTGATGGTTTTTATGCAGATCAATTTGTATTGGCACAAGAGATTCAAAGTTTACAGACACATTTTAAACGTTTTATGGCCGCACATGACTCTCTGGTTGACTCAGCTAAAATAGACGAGTTGGATGCGCATATTCAATTAAGTGAGGAGATGGAAGTGATATATAATGCTGCAATGGCTTCGTTGCATAGATCACAATCGGTAAAGGCGATGGCTAGCGAAGGCAGTGAAAGTTCATTTATCGCTACACCAGATGAGGTGAAGCTCGATCCACTGAAGATTCCGACATTTGATGGCACATTGGGTAATTGGCTTGCTTTTAAGGATGCGTTTGAAACTTTGGTACACCAACATAATTTTGCTGAGGCATACAAATTGGGTAAGCTTCGTGCCGCAGTGCAAGGCAGTGCCGTCGCTTTGGTTGGTGGGTTATACAGTGGAGGCTACAACGAGGTATGGGAAGCACTGAAGAAGCGCTATGACAATCCAAAACAATTGGCGGATATACACGTATCTCGACTGCTGAACATGAAGCCGGCAGTACAAGAAACAGCATCACAGCTTTTGGCTATTGTTGATTCAGTACGCTCAACTCTTCGCGCACTACGAGTTATGAGATTGCCTGTGGAGCATTGGGATGCATTTACTGTTTTTTTGGTAAATTCAAAGCTTCCATCAGGTACACAACAAGCTTGGGGTATGACCACGACCACTGAAATACCAACATTGGATGCATTGCTAACCTTGGAAACTCGCTCGCACAGCATTGGCAATTTAGCGGTCGCTACACCATCGGCGCCATCATCAAGCCGCCGTTCGATTCATCAAGTGGTGGGAGCTCGATTATTCAAATCGAATTTGGCTTTGACATCACCTGGCAAGTGTGAATACTGTGGTGGTGCGCATCGCATAAATCGGTGCACATCATTGCTGGGTCTCGCGGTTGCAGAACGTTTCGAAAAATTAAAACAGTCAAATTTATGTTTTAATTGTCTTCGGCCTGGACATTCAACAAGAAGTTGCACATCAGGTGGATGTCGAAATTGTAACCAGAAACATAATACAATGCTGTGTCGTTCTGGATCGTCATCATCAGAGCCGACAACCGACACGAATGGCTTACATGCAACGAAATCAAATGAAGTTGCAAATAATTCCTCCCTACCAGTAGCTCAGACAGAAACATCAATTCTTAGGCAGGCAGCACCGCCACGCAATTATACTTCAACAATTTGACTAACGGAAAAGTTAAGAACATTCATGGTATTCAGCAATCAAATCATTCTTTTGGCTACTGCGTATGCATATGTTACTGATGGCTATGGCTCTCGACATCGCTGTCGAATTCTATGTGATCCCGGTTCTCAGGCAAGTTTTGTCACTAAGCGTTTTTTCAATCGTTTCTTCATCAATTCTTAGGCAGGCAGCACCGCCACGCAATTATACTTCACCAATTTGACTAACGGAAAAGTTAAGAACATTCATGGTATTCAGCAATCAAATCATTCTTTTGGCTACTGCGTATGCATATGTTACTGATGGCTATGGCTCTCGACATCGTTGTCGAATTCTATGTGATCCCGGTTCTCAGGCAAGTTTTGTCACTAAGCGTTTTTTCAATCGTTTGGCTCTTTTCAGAAGTCGTTGCGAGATTCCAGTTGATGGCGTTGGCTCGTCAACATCAACCTACACTTGTGGCCGAGCAACGGTTCAATTAACGAATTTCGATAACTCATTTGGTATGGCAGTTGAGGTGCACACTAAAAACAATCACGTCAGCAATTCCATTTGTAAGCATTAGCGAATCCTGCTGGACACATCTACGATCATTGAAATTGGCTGATCCGACCTTCGGGTCTCCTGGACATATCGACATATTGATTGGTGCTGATGTGTGGGGTACCATTATTGATGAAGGCATAGTGCGAGGCGCACAGCATGAACCATGCGCACAGTCCACACGTTTTGGGTGGGTTGTTTTTGGCCCTGCCACCATAGAATCTCAGATCATCACATCGACGCGCTCTATGATGGTCCATTCAGAAGTCAAACAGCAGTTGGACGAATTACTCCGCGCATTTTGGGAGTTGGAAGAAGCAAGTAACCCCTCGTTGGCAGACCGGAGCCAGGACGCTTGTAAACAGATTTTCATGGCTACGCATCATCGCAACTCTGCTGGCCGTTACATTGTGCAACTATCATTTCGTCCGGATGCTCCTATTCAGGGTAATTCGCACTCTCAGGCATTGCGACAGTTTTATCAAGTGGAACGGAAGTTGTCATCAAACTCGGAGCTACGAACCAATTATATTGCATTTATGCGTGAATACCTGGCATTAGGCCACATGCAGGAGGTTGTGCGTCAACACGACGATCCATCACAAGTGTACTACATACCACATCATGCTGTTACCACCAAGTTTACGGTGGTCTTCAATGCTTCAGCGAAAACAACAAATGGAGTGTCGTTGAACGACACACAATTGGCAGGTCCAACAATTCAAGAGCTGCTGGTTAACATCATACTCCGATTCCGTCGGTTTGCAGTGGCTCTCTCTGCCGACGTGGAGAAGATGTACAGACAAGTTCATGTTGACAAAAGGCATCAACAGTGGCAACTAATATTATGGCGTGAGACACCGGAGCAGCCTTTGAGAACATACGCACTCACAACTGTTACATATGGCATGGCATGCAGTCCATTCAATGCAATTAGATCAATGCAACAGTGTGGTCGTGATAACTCGAAAATATTAGCAGATACCAGCCGGGCAGCCACTGCAAGGGAAAGCATTGAGAAGGATTTTTATGTGGACGACTACCTGACAAGTGCTGAAACAATTAACCAGGCTGTAGAGTTGGCAAGAGACGTTGACACGGTGTTGCAACAAGGACATTTCCATTTGAGAAAATGGCATTCGAGTAGTGTCGAAGCATTGGCATTGATCGACAGTACATTCAGTTCGAGTGATGATATCGAGTTGAAATCACCCGAAACTACAGTACTCGGTTTGCATTGGAGTCCCACAACAGATGAATTATTTTACAAAATTAAATTGAATGATTCACCATCGACTACGAAACGTCAAATTATTAGCGAGATTGCGCGCCTCTATGATCCAACCAACATGCTGGCTCCAGTGGTTATTGTGGCAAAAATGTTTATACAGACATTATGGCTGGAACGGTTGGACTGGGACGCCATTGTGCCATCTCATTTACTCAAAGAATGGCTTGCATTTCGCAACAGTTTGCATAAGGTTGAAGAAATTCGTATCAATCGTTGGCTTGGCATGCGATCCGATGCCCTCATACATTTACATGGTTTTTGTGACGCGAGCAGAAGAGCGTACGCTGCCGTCATATATCTGCATAGTACTACATATGAAGGCGAGTCAATATCAACACTGGTGACTGCAAAGACTAAGGTGGCACCAGCAAAAGTGATAACCATCCCCAGACTTGAGTTGTGCGCAGCGCAACTACTGACAACGACCATGCTCAACGTACGTCAAGCTTTAGAAATTGCTGACACAACATATTCGATGTGGACTGATTCGACTATAGTTCTTAGCTGGCTCCGGAAGCATCCTTCATTGCTAAATACTTATGTGGCGAATCGAATTAGCTATATCCAGCAACACACTGATGTTAAAAGTTGGCATCATATCCGCACTCAGTATAATCCAGCTGATTGCGCTAGCAGAGGCATTACTGTGAATGTGCTCCATAATCATCATTTATGGTGGCATGGCCCTTCGACAATATTTCTCAGTGAGGAGCAGGTGATCGAACCTGCCTCGCTCAACGACCAAGAGACGGCAGCTGTGGCAGTCGAAGTTAAACCGATTCGAGCGAACGTTGCTAGACACGTAAGTTCATATACATTACAGACACGTCTCAAAACTGGAAAACATATTGAGCTCCTTGACCGATACAGTGACATTGGCAGCAAACTGCTTCGCACTACGGCATATATATTGCGTTGGCGCATGGTAAAAAGACATAGATGGAGGCAAATTGTCGTAGACAAGGATGAACTCGACGAGGCTCGACGATGGCATATTCGTGCTGAACAAGGTAAATATTTCTCTAATGAAATTGAAGAGCTTCGCAGGCAGCATAGTGTTCCTACTACGAGTAAGATCGCTTCATTGGCACCGTATTTAGATGACCAAGACATTCTCAGAGTCGGAGGTCGTCTAAAGAATGCAACCCTTAGTACAGATCGGAAAAATCCAATCATATTACCAAAAGACAGTGTCTTGACAAAACTCATAGTGCAGCAGGTGCACACAACGACGCTCCATGGTGGCATTCAATTGATGCAACAAACACTTCGCCATACTTACTGGATTCTCCTTGGCCGCACTGGTGTTAAACAATGCATTCATGCCTGCATAACTTGCCGCCGGCATCAGCAGGTTATGTCACAGCAACAAATGGCGGTGATGCCTCGACAGCGCGTGAATCCGGCGCCACCATTTTCATCGAGTGGTATCGATTATTGTGGCCCATTCTCATTAAGGATTGGCACTCAGCGCACCCGGAAACTTACAAAGACGTATGTAGCTATATTTGTTTGTATGACTACTAAGGCAGTACACATTGACGTGGCTCACGATTTATCAGCGCGGGCATTTTTGAACGTATTTACACGATTTACTTCACGTCGTGGCCCATGCTCACATCTATATAGCGACAACGGAACTGCATTCGTTGGGGCGAATCGAATTATGCAGCAGGATTTGGCCGAATGGCATACCGTTTACACTCACCAACAATTGGCGAATGAAGGCACACGATGGGAGTTCATCACACCAGGTGCCCCCCATCAAGGTGGCCTCTGGGAGGCAGCAGTAAAATCCGCTAAGAGACATTTACTCCGTGTCATCGGCAATCAGTCAATGTACTTTGATCCGTTTTACACATTATTGACACGCATCGAGGCGTGCCTAAACTCAAGACCACTGATTCCATTGCATGACAGTATTGACGATCGAATCGCTCTCAGCACGTGACTTGGCGACTCTACAGTCACGTAACAAATGGCAAAGGCCTTCCGGCAACCTGAAGGTAAATGATATTGTGGTCGTGCGCCATGAGAATCTTCCACCCACTCAGTGGCGACTCGGCCGAATCACTGACGTACACCCAGGCTCAGACGGTCTTATACGCAACGTCACAATCAAGCACAGTATGGGCAGCTGTAGGCGACCAGTGCAGAAGGTCTGTAGGCTACTAATGGCAGATGACAAGGAATTATCTGAACGTACCCGTCCAGCCGGGCAGGAATGTTCAGTATAAAAGACCAGCCCTGTTTTCATTTTTTTGAAGGAGTATCCCTGAATTTAATGGAGAAAATTTCAATCTTATGTTTTGTTTTGTGTTTATTTTTTTTTGAGTTCCATTTTTTTGTGACTGAAAGAAAGAAGATTAAAAATACATTCACCTATTTTCTTATAAGCATACAACTATTTATTTGTTTTATTTTGGAAGAGGAAGGAAACTCTGCATATTAGGCAGCGCTAGAAAGTGCATTGTCTTCAACAATTTGCATGTTCTGAACTCTTGAACCATTAGGATTTTCATTTTGGTTTTTCCAGCAAAGTTCTTTTAATCTGGCCAACAACTTTGCTGAAGAAATATGTAAAAAAAATAATTTAAAATTGTCTTTAAACCTTTAATAAGTCACATATGTCTTGCCCGCTCTCAACGATTCAAAGCAAATAATGTTGTTCATACGCAATGTTGTTCGAATATTTCGTTTGACTTTAATCAAGAATTTTTGTAAGACAAGTTTTTCATATCTATTTGTTCAGCAAAGTTGTTGATCAGAATAATAGGAAGAAGTTCGTTACAGAAACCATAGTGAAAATAGTAATGGTTCAAGAGTAAGCACATGAAAATAAGTGCACAGTTTGAGTAATTTTTGATATATCTAAAAAAAAATGTTGTTCTATTCAAATGTTGTTCGGTAAAGTAGTAAAACAAATGTCACCACAGAAGTTTAGTGAAAAACGTTTAAATTATCAAATGCAGATAAAAAAGCGTGCAAAAATGCGCACAGTGTTATTCAAGCACTTTTTTTTAGATTTTTTTTACTAAAAAAAGATTTCAGCTTTGAAGATCTCTTTTAAAACTTTTGTATCAATATAGTTTTACGAGAGCTTTTCGTACTTTTCAATATCTTATAATATTTTGAATATTTTAGTGCTGTTTTAAGACCATTAAAAAGCTATTAAGCCTAAGAAGCTGTTTTAAAGATTGCATTGGAATCTAAACTGCACTGGAATTTTGGTATATGTATATAAGACGCCTCGCGAAAAAAACTTGAGTCTGTTCGGAAATGCACGAAATCATGATGCAACTACTTTTGCAGCACAAGCAAAATGTTCGGAAAAGGCCAATTTTGCGGCACTGCAAACCTCAAGTATTCTAAAATGTAATTTTTCTATCAAGCGTCACTCATCATTCGCATCAAAAAAATTCACGATGCATAAAAAATGCCACTTGTGCGCATACAGCATATGGACGCTTGAAAAATTCCATTTGTGCGCATACAGCAAATGCAGAATGCATTTCCGAACAGACCCTTCGTTCGTGTCAGTTCCTTAAAATAATCCTTGGTTTATGTTATTTTGATTACCCAAATATTTTGACTCTAGCGATAACCACCTGTAAGCTGGAATGGTTAAAATAGCCTCTAAAAATATTGGCTGGTTTAATAGTTGTAAGAAAATCATCGATAATAATTAATAATTATGAAAAAGTTCTTCTAATCTGCTGAAAAATTTTCCAAATTTTCATTCTGATATAAGATAATGCTGTTCTTCGTGAATTTTTTTTAAGTTATTTTCAATAAAATTCAAAAAATTATTTAATTCTAATGCGATCCCCACTTTCAAGATATCGATGGAAAGGTTTTTAGTGCTTGCATTGATTTCGGGCGAATATTACAACTAAGATTTAAATTATGAAATAAACACCAATGGAAAAAATTATTGTAAGAAATTAAAAAAATTAAATGAAAGCAATGAAGTTATTTGAATTTTTAAAGTTTTTATATGGCAGTGAAATATAAAAAAATTAAAAATACGCATAAAAACAGCATTATCTTAAAAACAATTGCAGACATTTTCAACTTTTTGATGCAGATTGGAAGAGCCTTTTCTGGCCTATAATTTCTGACAGTTTATACACAGTTTGTTCAAAAAATTCTATTTTAACCTTAAACTCCGGAGGTGGTGGTAAATTTTATCCCCTCTTTACATATTTTTTTCGTTTTTAAAAAAATGCTAGTGAAATAAACTGCAATTTTTTTAAATTAAAAAAAATAAATTTAAGTTTTTTATTGATTTTAAATAAAAATATTGAAACTTGTTTTTAAACAAGAAATAATTTAAAAAACTTAGAATTTTTTGTAAAATAAAAATGGGGTAAAATTTACCACCACGTCACAGACTATGTAAAAAATATTCACCTCCTTAGTTAAAGGTTAAGAGGTTATTTCATTCAACACTCAAACAAAAATCCACGGGAATTTGCAGCAATTATTGCCGGCAAGAGATTTCCTGCATTTTATATAGTTTTTTTTTTCACAGAGCCAAATTAAAAATATTACACGCTAGAAAAGCGTAAAAACTTTGTCTAACAATTAAACGGTGCCACAAAATTGCAAAATTTGATGCTTTTGGAAAACCACATAGAAGAGATTGTAGACATAATAAAGTATAAAATTTCTGCATACTTAGTTTATCGCATACACCCTCAAAATCTAAATTCATGGCCAAAAAAACCGATTTTTGATAGGTACATTTATAATTCATAACGCAATTCTTGTATGTCTATTTCAATTTCAAAACTGAACACTGTGTTTCACCCAAGAAATTAAAGGCTTTAAAATGGTATATAAAAATTTTTAGTATCAAACAAATAACTTTCTACTATAACTCTGGAAAATATTCAGAAATTTTGTGTAATTTTCTGCATTTTTCCAATTAAGCAACATTGTGTTGAAGATTTTTGTAAAACACTATTCCTAATTAGTACAAGATTCTGAAAGTTTTTTTAATTCTGCGTTCAAATAATTAACTACTTTTTTATTTGGCTAGCTCATTACTTTTTTATTTAAATTTAAGCAACCACACTTCAGTACACTGAAACTTTTGTTTCAGTTTTTATTATCAGAAATGCTTGCTCTTGATCTGCTACGTTTGTAAGTTAAATCTGGAGTTTCCCTCATAAGTGACCACCAGTATTTTGCTAACATTCTAGATTGATCTTTCCCTTCAAAACGCTTTTTAGTAGTTCTTGATGAAACCGTTCGCCTTGCTCATCGCTAAATTGGCCGAGATTTGCCGGGAAAAAATTTAAATGCGAATAACAAAAATGAACTTTTACAGACCCCATTTTTGCATAAGCATTCAGAAATTCCTCTACCATTTCAGCGTTATTTTACTTCATTTAAAAATTTCAAAAAATTATTATCGGTCATGATTTTTCAGTTTTGTGGTCCCACAAATATGCCTGTTATCACATGAATTGTTGATATTATCTTGTTTGTAATAAAATAAAATAATTATACCTTCTTTAATTTTGGCGTCACTTAATTTGGTAAATACTGTCTTTACAGGCCGGTTACACAGGCCTGTGACAGTGAAAGTGCGAAAGAATAAGTGTACTGTTCGAATGATTCGAAAAATTTCGAACTTTCTTGGTAGTAGCAAGAGGTGCTACACATGCTCGTGAAAGTTCATTAAAAAAATTCTATCGAACGCGAAGGTTCTCACTGCTATTGCAGTTTGCGTGTGCTTTATTTGTTGTTTTTTTTTCTATTAATTGTTACACACGCTATCAGTGTTGCTTCCTGTACGAAATCGACGATAGCCCGGAATAAACCCATCAAAAGTAATTAAAAACAACACTGATATCCCCCTTTTTGACATACACTGGCCGCTGCTGTCAAAATCCACTGGCTCTGAAATTTCGTTGCCAGTAGCGATGAAAGTGGCGTGAAAGTGAATCCAGTGTGAGTGTATTTGTAAAATAGTATGAATGTATTGAGTTTTTCGAACTACAGAGCCAGTATACTGGCCTGTGTAGCATGCCTGTTAGATATGAAAATACTATGCCATTTGTGTCCAGTTCCTTAACGAACTGCTTCATGTATGGCAACTTAAGGTGCATCGGTGGCAGAATAATTTTATTGGTCTGCACCAAAGGAATGTTGACATTTTTCTGCCCTATTGGAAACTTTTTCCTTTGTGGCCAGTTTCTACGATTGTAGTGATTTTCAACTCCAGTAATTTCTGAAAATCTATGCTGCTATCTAAAATGCGATTGATAAATAAAACGCTCTGTGCTTGCTTTCTGTGCGGCAATTTTTGTAAGCCTAACAATTTGCAGCGCACGTCATAAGATGGCATATTCTCAAAAGAAAATCTACGGCGTAGAGCGAATCTAGTGAACCTTTTTTGAATTTGTTCAATACGACTGATCTCACATTCATAGCACGGGTCCCACACAATACTCGAGTATTCAAGTTGAGATCTTACTTAGCTAACATAAATTCTTTTTGCCGTGAAGGGATCTAAAAATTCTTTTTAATTTCGTTTTAAAAAACCAAGTTTAGAACAGGCTTTAGATATCATGAACTCTATATGGTAGTTAAAAGAAAGCTTGGTATCAAATATTATACCTAAATCATTTAAAATATTATCTCTTAGAAAAACGCTCCTGCTTTCATAAGAAAATTTACATAAAATCGGAGAATTCTTGCGGGAGTAACTCAAAACTTTACATTTAGAATAATTTAAATTCATTCCATTATTATTACACCATATAAGAAATGATCTTATGTCTTCCTGCAAATTGAAGCAATCTGAAATATGCTCAACTTTGATAAACATTTTTAAGTCGCCGCATATAACAGGCTTTTGCTGAACTGGAAAACTTGTGGAATATTATTAATAAACAAATTAAAAAGCAAAGGGCCTACACTCAAAAAATTGATAAGTAAAATTTCTGCGAATGATACAATGCGTACAATATACAAAGTATTTTTATTGTGATATCTTTACTAATTCATTCGTAAAATCTGTCTAATGCCTGATGTAGTATCTACGAATATATTTGTTTTATATACTAATGATATTCGTAAACAAAAATAAATCAATTTGTATTAGTGCATTGTACGAATGATTGTGAACATATAAAAAATAATAATATTCGTAAATTTGTCGTACGAATAACTTCGTAATTTCTTTCATTACATTCGTAGTATTTACTAATGCTTTTGTACTATTTACGAATGAAAAATAATATTAGTAGAATAAATTCATTCGTAGGCTGACCGTACGAATTATTAGTAGAATGTACGAATTATTAGTAGAGTTTAAAAAAATTGAAAACCGAAATCGTTCAGCCTTGCTTGTAGAACATCTACAGAACATTAAGATCTGTATGATTGTAATTCAGACAGAATTTTTTTATTTGGCTGGTTTTTACGAATAAAATATTCGTAATATATACTAATATACGTCGATTCTACGAATTCTATTCCTATTCGTGGAATGAACGCAGTTATTAGTAATTTTTACACACAAATATTTTTGAGTGTAAGTGACTACCTTGTGGTACGCTAGAATTAACAACAAAAGGCTTAGTTATCTACTTTGGAATAATGGTTATCTACTTTAACAATTAATTGTCGATTTGATAAATAGAAAGATATCCATCTCAAAAATACGGAATGAAACTCTAACTTTTCAAGTTTTAGTAATAAAATCGAATGAACCAAACTATCAAACGCTTTTACAAAATCGGTATAGAGTACATCAACTTGCAAGCCATCTTCAACAGTATTGAGACAAAAATTTGTAAAAATTGTTAGATTAGTGCAAGTTGATCTACCCACGAAAAAAACAATCGGTCTAAAGTTTTCTATTTAAAATTTTTGACCAGATTTAAAAAGAGGCGATAAGAATGCAATTTTCCATTCGTCTAAAAATATGCCAGTGGAAAGTGACTTATTAAAAATAATTGTTCAAGCAATATAGAGTGACGAAGCGCATTACTTAAGAAAAACCGGAGGAAGCAAATCAAACCCAGCTAATTTATTAATATTTGAACCTTGTTAGACTTTAAAGACTTCTTCGTATGAAATTCTTATACTAGACACATTTGCAATCTGGTTAATGTTTAAAAGGCCATCATAATTATTCGGCAATGCAGCATTATAAAAATCGTACCCAAAAAAATCTGCAAACTATTTGGAAGATTATTGTGAGCTATTCGAACATCTATCTTTGTACTCCATAGAATTGGGAAGTCCATGCGATTTACGTTTAGAGTTAATAAACACCCAGAAAGACTTTGGGTTAGATTTAATTCCAGATTCGATAGTATTTAAATACTTTTTATATAAAAAGTTTGCAAGAAAGTCGAAATCTTTACGACTTATTTTTTAATTATATTAGTAAGGTTTGTATTTTTGTTTTTTTTTTTATTAAACACTGAACGTTAGAAAAGGGGAAAAACGGGAAAATGTTCAGGAAAAAACGGGAAAAAATTATTGAAATTAAGAACAAAAAGGGAATGATCTCTCCCAAAATCTGGCAACACTGAGCGTAACACCCGCTCCAAAAGCATAGAATAACGCTGCTGGACTGTGTTTAGGATTCTCTGAGCGCTGAAATAGCGTGAAAATAGAGAAAATATACGTACTTTAGGGATCTCTGAGCGACAAAACGCTGAAATAGCGTGAAAAGCAGGGAAAATGTACGTATTTAAAAACCGCTGAAATTAAAACAGAATTGGAAAACTCGCTGCTTAGCGTGATATTTTTAGAAAATCGCCAATAAATGTCGTGAAATTTCACAACATTTATTTTAGTGATTTTTCAATCAATTTTTAGAGTGAAGCTTACGAATGGCTATCACTAGAGTCAAAATATTTGGAGAATCATCATAAAATAAACCAAGGATTATTTTGAGAAACCGACCCGAACAACTTTTTTTTTTCTATGGAGCATGAGCGCCTTAATGTATATATTTTAGTATCAATTATTGATGTAGCTTTAAAAAAAGTTATTTGATAAAAGGGCTAAATTTTTGCCCAGCTATTTTAGCGCCTAAAACAAAATAGAGTTTGTTTTTATACAAAAGTTATTTTTGAACACATTATTATTTTTGTTAATACTTTATCTTATTAAAACAGGCAAACGAGAAGTTATTTGCTTTTTGTGCTATATTTTGCATTAAAAAAAAAAACATTTCTCTTATTTGCTGCATGCCTGCGGCTTATTGGTAGCTATGCCTTGCTTGTTTTCAGGCTAGCTTTGGCCTTTGAGCTTTCATTTTCCAAATGAACACTTTAAATATTTTGTAATAATGTTTTATGCTTTGTTTTCGGTTGGGATGTTTTCTCTGTTTTCGTTGTTGTTGCTGTTATTTTTTCGGTATTGAATGAAGTATTTGTGTGCGCGTTCTTGTTTGTTATGCCTTTAATTTTCACAAAAGGGAGAAAAATAACCAACATTTTTTGTTGATAATAAATCGACTGCAGCAGCAGCTGACTTGCTGCAATAAGTTAAAACTCATAAATATGTTCGAAGTTTAGCCGTCGTTGGTTTCTTAGATGTGGTTGTTGTTGTTGTTGCTTATAGCCACTTAGCTGCAGCGGTGCCAGTTGTTAAAAATTACTTATATATTTCTTTAAAACTTAGGTGAAGCACGAGTGTGCGGTGGATATTTCGCCTGTTAAGGTTGAGAAGGTATATATCATATATAATTTGTATTATATTAACTTCACTCTTTAAAGTTCACGGTTAGAAATCTTGGACTAAGCTTAAGTCCCACTAAAATATTACTGCATTTTTTAAACCTTGCAGTTTAAAATTTAAACTTTTCAAATACTAACTCATATTTGAAACTATTCTGTACAGTAAGCCATGCAATGCTGCGACTCAATATAAGGCGACTTGGTTCATATGTTTGATTATCGCGCTTTTTATGTACAGGCCAATAGCCCGGTAGTTAGAGTAGTGAGTTTACAAACTGAATGTCGTGAGTTCGAATCTCGCGGTGGTTGTTATTTTTATATTTTAATCCAAGGCTGTACTAAAATTGCAACCAAGCTGTATTAAAACCATTTTCAGTATTTTGCAAGTACTAGATTTGAAACCAAAGCTGGTGTTGACTTATATGTAGTATAGAAAATTTTCAATTTTAGTACAAGATTTCTAACCGTGTTGTTTTTGCTAAAGTTTTTCTTAACATAGGAAATAGAAAGGCTAGCATTTTTTTGTGTGTGCGATGAACGGTTTGTTATTTATTATATGAAAACGAAATCTATAATATTAATTCTTGGTAAAAGTCATTAAAGCGCAACTAATATGTCAACAATGCTTATCAAGCACACTTGAAATTTTTAAAGTTTAGCTAGAATGCTAAAAGAGTGTTCATTATGAACGTTTTTAACGCCATTTACATAATAGTTATTGTTGTTGTTGTGATTTTAGTGCTCCTCAGGTGCTAAATTAACTTGTTTCTTCTATTCACTTCAATTAAAAACAATCGTTTTATTTTGCTTGCGTGCAAATTGTGTGCAACACTTTGCAAAGCACTAAAAAGTCGGGTTGTATCAAGTGTCGGTTTGTCTAGTTGAGCAGCTGATGAGAGTTTGGGAGAACCCAAATAATAATTTTAAAATACAAAACTATAAAACGATTTCATGTTATTTTTAAAGGATTTTCCTTTAGCGTGTTTTTGCACACGTATTTATAAAAATATATTAGCTAACTATATTATTTTAATAGCTTATGGCGATTTTTTCGATGACAAGAAATTTTTGTAATACTTCCTACGATGATTGTGTTCTTTTCATTAGAAAAGCTTAAAGCACAAAATAGCAGCAGATAGCAAAGTGTTAGTAGAAACTTTTACACAATTTATATTGCAAGATTTCCCTAGCGTTTTTATATACTACACACTCAAACACACGCTTTGAAAAACATAGGAACATTTGTATGTTTGTGCGTTTGCAGCTTCCAAGAATTTGCATAATAAATATTGCTTTTGAATTATTCTTAAATAAACTTGAGGAACAATTTCACTTCAAAGAACAGCAACAAAAACAACAACAATCACAGCAACGTTATAGCGTTTATTGAAACGAGTTTTGCAGACTAAGTTTGAGAGAGCCTGAAAGCTGCAAAGCGTAAGGAATGCCAATCATTCTGTAAAAAAGCTTGTAAATTTAAGTTTAAATTATAATTTTAAATGACAGCTGTTACCTCATTTTTACTAATCTAACAAAAATTTTGATTTGATTAAAAAAATCTATGATGAATAATATACATTCATCTATAATATGTTATAAAATTTAGGTGTACATTTTTTGTTACAGGTAAACTCCAAAAGTATTGGGCCGAGATTTTTAAAATAAGTTTTAAAATATCATATTTGTGCTACAGCATTATTTAAGTGTAATTTTACTTTAATTTTATGTTTACTTTATATAATTATTTAAGTATATTTCATAAATTTAAATAGTAAGTATATTTTATTTAAGTGTTTAGTTTTTCAAGAAATCATCCTAGCTGACATACATTGCTTACTCGTTTACTTTTAACGTGGTTGTGCTGCGAGAGTTTCAATAAACTCCATGCCTCTTCTCTTAACTTTTTGAGCTCAGCTAGCACATCGGATCAAAAACTAACAGTTGAGACTCATAGCCGATACACATTGACTGCTACGAGCGACGAACGCCAATTTTGAAAAGATAGAACGCATGTTGTCTTATGTAGATGTATTTTTTGAAGACAACAGGACAAAGAGAGAACATGATGACAGTGTTTACTGCCGCAAACTTCAATCTATTTCTTATTTGACAGACGACAAAATCGAATATAGCAGGGTTTGCTAATGTTTTGTATGAAATACAGATTGTCGCTGTTGCTTTCATTATAATCAAGTCATCGAGAATACTGCGACGTTTCTCACTGACGGCAAGTTTTCATTTTGTCGGTGGACGCCTGTTGCAGTCAATGTGTATCAAGCAAGGCGAAACGTGAGATACATATGACCCTGTTCTCACTCGCCTTAAAAAAGTCATAGTAATGGCGTTATTTCGACACTATGCATCTGTCAGGTGTTCTTACTACCGACTTTTTTAAGACCGCCTTATTTTGAATTCCGAGAATAGTCAATAAAATGTGCTGTTAAATTTCGGAAAATTCATTACTTTGTAAGTCTTAAATTAAACAGCAACGCAAAAAATTAGAAATGAGTAAAAGTGAAAACCCGTCCAATGCACAACAAAATTTATTTGCGCTAAAACATAAGAAAACCAAGAGAAAAATGACAAACAATGAAACTTCAAAGTAACAGACGTCAAAATGAATCGCAAAATTTTTAAATTTTTGAAAATGCTGCCTTACGTAACTTGTCACCTTCCCACTTCCCACCTTACCTGTATACGTCAAAAATAATCCGATGCTCCGCCTAACGTAAGACGCGTGAGAACAGGCTCTATGAAAGCAGAGCGTCGCACAGTGGGCCCAAATGGACGTTGGCGTCTCATAAAAGATTTTTTCAAAATTACTCTTGCAGTCTGTATCATGACGAAAATAATCTAAGAAAAGGTCAAATTTTTTACTACAATGAAAATTTTATAAAAAAATTGACACGATACAGTTACATGGCTTGCTAAAGTGTTCTCAATACACAGTCCTATATAAGCAGCGAAATGAAGAACTTTTTAATGGAATTGCTTTTCAACTTTTTTAAATTGATCATACAAGTATTATATACTGTTGGAAATCTTAATGTTTAAGCTTTTTGAAAAATAAGAAAAGAAAACAAAAAAATGTTTTATTTAATAAATTTAATATTTTTTATCAACCTGTTTTTTACATTTCTTTCATAGTGCATTTGGTTTCTTAGTGTATTGCTAACTAGACAAAAAAAAATAAGTTACTCCAATTTTGCCCTTTTTGATAAATTTAAATTTTCATAACGTGCTTGGCAAAAAAAATATCCCATAAGCTTTATATTTTTTTTTTCTATTAAAGTCTGTTGGTGCAGTCGCAATTGATAGCTCCGTTAAAATCTGCATGTTTCTCAAATACATGTTTGTCTAGAAGAAACCAGTGGCGTAGGAATGCAAAAGGGGACCTTGCTGCCCATTGCAACTCAGCACATATTATGAACTTGTGTTTTTGGGGTTTTTATGGTAACTTTACACACTTCAACTATTTCTTTTATTTTTTTATGGATCCCATGCCTTTTTCCTGCATCGTATTATTCTATAACGTTTTCTGGTTTATATTAGAATTCTTCAACAAATACAATTTTTGTGTTAATGTGTTGTCAAGCCATAATCGTGTATTTCTTAACTTTAAATAAAATTTTAGTAATAAGAAACAACATGGATTTTGAAAAAAAAAAAATATTTCAAACGATTTATTGAATATCATAGAGAATATATTTTAAGTTTGGCTTAACTATACCAAGAGACAAAAAGTTACAAACTTTTGAGACGCAAAAATCCATTTGGGGCCACTGTGCGTCGCTCCAAAACAAAAATAATAAGAAATTTTTTATTTCCTTTGACAAGTTTTGTCTTTAGGAGAACAACTGTGGTCTGATAGTATACATATATAATCGATTTAGGCAATAACATAAATGTGTTCGGGTAGCGACAATAAATTTTTGATCTGTTACTGATCCTTGTATAAAAACAAATATTTTAAATTTTTGTTTTTTAAAAATTGTGTTTTTTTTTTTTTTTGAGACAATATTCAAAAAGATGCTAGTAAATTTTGGCTCACAACTGGGTCGCCAAATATCTCAAAAAATTTCCAATTACATAACCAACAAATAAAGTTACACAGTTTTTAAATTTTTCGTTATTTTGAAACAAACTCGAATAAAAATACGAAAAAATTATTTGGTCGGCAAAATTTCGTAAAAACTTTTTTAATTAAAGAAAGTTTTGTTTTGCAAGTTGATTCTAAATTCATATTATTTTCAAATGAAACAATACAATGCTGATTTTACTCAATTGAATATTTCGCTTCAATCGACACTTAAATGAAAGTCTGGTTATTTGTTGGTATAATTTTTTAAAAATTGAATAACATACTTCCATACGGAGGCGTGGCATCATAAAAAAACTATAAAAAGACAATTTAACAGGATCGTTTTTAATTAAGTCATTTCCATACATTTCGTCATAAATTTCATGTCAAAGTAGCGGGAATATTGCAAAATATACTACTCGTAAGAAATTCCACCATCTTCTATACATATAAAAATGGATGCATGTATGTGGGTATGTGGGTATATCACGTATAGACTCCAAAACTGCTGAACAGATCTTTATGAAATTTTTAGGAAAATCTTGAGTGTTCCTGTGAGGTTTGGTAACCATTAGACAAGGGGGCGTGGTACCTCCCATACAAGCCAAATTTGCGCTATCGACTCCAAACAAAAAAAGGATATATATCAGATGGTTTCGATCGTAAAAAACTAAGATTTAATAATTTTGTTAAGATTTTTACTGTCGGTTACTGTACAAAAAATGGGAGTTGTCGCAATATATATACGCCCACTTTTTCGAAATCATGGCAATTCCGGAGTTCTACACATTTTTATAGTGAAACTTGCTGTGTAGCTGCTCCAAGAAGCCGTCACTATATATAAATGTTTTAACGCCCACTTTTATCGCCCACAAATCAATATCTATATATATATATATATATAGAGCAAAACAGTGTGTCTGTGTGTGTGATGAACTACTGGACCGATTGACTTGAAATTTTGGCAGTTGATTTGTTTCAGGTACGAGGTTGAGAAAAGAAAAAGTTGCCACACCCCCAAATCAATAAAAATGCTGTATTTCAGTCGGTTTGGGTTTAGCCTAAGGCTGAAATTTAGTAATTCAGTTTGTACGGTTACTGTCGACAGCTGTACTATAAATGGGTTTCCACGCCCCCTTTTACCACCCACAAATCAATGGAAATGCTTTATTTTACACGGTTTTGGTCGTTTAAGACTTAAATTTGGTAATTTCGTTTTTATAGTCTCTGTCGGTATCTGTACTAAAAGTGTGTATCTACGCCCCCCTTTTACCGCTCACAAACCAATGAAAATGCTTTATTTTATACAGTTTTGGTCGTATAAGACTAGAATTTGGTAATTTACTTTGTGTGGTTACTGTCAGCAACTGTAGGAATTGGTTTCCACGCCCCTTTTTTCCGCCCACAAATCACTGAAAATGCTATATTTCAAGCAGTTTTGGACGCATAAGACCAACATTTGATGGCTACTTCCGGCAATTGTACTAAAAATGGGTGATATCGCTATATAGCCACACCCACTTTTTGAGAAATCATTCAAATTGACTACTGGGTCGATTGAGCTAAAATTTTGGCTTAGTTTGTATGGTTACTGTCAGCAAATGTACTAAAAATTGGTTTCCACGCCCCCTTTTGTCGCCCAAAAGCCAATAAAAATGTTTTATTTCAACAGTTTGTGTCGTATTAGACAAAAATTATGTATTTAGTTCATATGGTTACTCGCGGCCAGTGCACTAAAAATGGGCTTATCCCAATATAAATTCGCACATGCTATTATTGTAGGGTATAATAAGCATTTTTTATATGTAGCATGTGCGAATTTATATTGGGGCGAAATAGAGAAAAATAATTAAAATTTTTTTTGTACATTCAAACAATGTCTAAAATTTTCTCGGACACCATGTTTTTCTATCTCTTATAGTTTAGGTTTTATTTAGAAAATATTCTTTAACTGTCATATTTCAGGTCAAAGATCGCATATATCTTGTGATAGCAAAATATTGTCGATTCTTGCCACTGCATTGAAACAGCGAAACGAAATTATATTTTTTTGCCACTCAGCCAATTTCTCTGTAGCACACGGATTGCAGAATAAATCCTCAAAATTTGTGGGGTAATGTCGTGCATTGTATTTTACAGGTATCAGAATGTGTGAAAAACGATAGGTAGTGGTTCGATTCAAGAAGATATAGCATTATTGTTTATTTATTTATTTTTGTTAATTATAAGGCAATATACACAAGTAAATGAAAAGAAATATGATCAAAAAACACAATTTTATGAAAAGAAAAGTGAAAATAGGCAATTTGCTATATGAAACACGGAAAGAAAAACAATATTTTTTCAAAAAGTGCTTGACATTGAGAAAAAATTTTGAAAAATTTTAATTTGATTGTAGCGTTTTGTTATGGCTTCACGACTCCCTTGGTACACTAGGGCGACCGCGTTTCCTTCCCTTTTCTTTTCTGTATACTGCACGACATTGCCCCACATCAAATGCACGACATTGCCCCAAAGGTCGTTTTCAAGGTTGACTTCGACAAATCGGTAAAGAACAAAAATTTTTTCGATCACAATACATCTTTTTTTTCGGCGGAAAATTTGCTTTAAGAAAACACTTACCTGGTATATTTTCCTTCGAGACAAATAATTTTTTCTGATCCGATAAAAAAATACTTTCGTCGTCCCGAGAACGTGCGATTTTTAAAAAACGTCGCACATATTGCCCTTACACATGGATATTGCTAGTATTGTATGCATGAGCTCTGTAGGTCAGTAGGCCCATACCTTACCAACGGCTGGTATATCATTCAATTTTTTTATGCTAAAAAAGCCGGTGCACGACATTACCCCCTGCACGACATTACCCCCTTCTACTCTAAGATTTATATAAATGATAGCCTAGATAATAATTCGCGTTCTTTGTTTAATATGTCTCTGAGAGCAAAACGAGATAAAATTACAAATATGTGTGGGTAAGAAATGGAAAAGTTTTCATGCGCAAAAGAGACGGTGATAAGTGTGTTGTTATCAACTCGATAGTTGAAATTGACACACTTTGTTAATTTCTGTTAAACTTGATTTTAATTACATGTTAAATTTTTTACAAGATCCGCTGGATGATTCCAGCATTATCTCTTTTGCTAATGATAAATGTGTTAATTTCGCTGATCTGTGTCTTAATCGTGTCCATGCTAATAATTGTCTAATAATACATCAAAACATCAGAAGTATGAGAAATTATTTTGACAATTTTCTTTTGCAACTTGAATCTTTTACTAATAAGCCTTATTTTATCTTTTTGACAGAAATTTGTATTTTTGATGAGGAAGTATCTCTTTTTAACATTGATGGTTACATATTTATGTTTAATTGTAATAATGAGTATGCCTCTGGTGGTGTTGCAGCTTTTGTACATAAATCTGTTGAGTGTAATTCTGCTAGTTTTAAGTTGAGAAGTTTCAAGCTCTAAAATTGGAATGTTTTTTAAACAACATAAAGTTTAATTTTCTTTGTATTTACAGATTTAATGGGGTTTCTGCGACTGATGTGTTTTTAACGGAAATTGAAAACCTTCTCCTGAATAATGTTAACATGAATTCAAACTTAGTACTCCTTGGTGATATTAATATTAACTCGTTGTTTGATAATTTAATGACAGACAGATACTTGTTTCTTCTTTCATCTTTTGGGCTTGAGTCTTGCATTAATCAGCCAACTCGCATTGTGTCTTCCTCTGATTCGTGTATTGACCATATATTTTTGCGTCTTCAAAGTGCTGAATGCTTTGATTTTTTAATTTCTGTTATGGATTTTCAGATAACAGATGACAGCTTTAAGCCTTGTTAATTTGAAACCACATAGCACTAATTCTCTCCCACCGGTAGATTCTGTCTTAAAAACTGATTTTGTTGAGTTGAAAAATTCCCTCTGTTTTGAACTTTGGGATAATGTTTATACGGAAAGTAATCCTTCTATTGCATATGAACAATTCTTAAAAACTTTAAATAGTCATATCAATAGCTGCTCTAGATCTGTGAGCAAAAATGCAAAACCTAAAAGATTAAAGCCTTGGATGTCTAACTTTCTACTTGATAAAATAAAAATGAAAAAAAAAAAACTCTTCAAGAAAAAAAAGAAATTCCCTAATAATGAATCTTTTGCGCAAAGTTATAAAAATTTGTGTAAAGAGATTTCAAGTGATGTACTGGCTTGTAAAAATGATTACTATCTACGTGAGTTTAATAAAGTAAGAAGTGATATTAAAGGTGAGTGGAAATTAGTAAATAATATTTTGAACAAGAATTGTAATAAAGATCAGATATCTAGCATTTCAATTGACTAATGTATTTAATAGTTTTTTCCAGAATAGGTAAAGAAGTAGTTGCTGAAAGCTGTGTCAACAGTGTAACTGTTTATCAAATGAAGCTTCAAATCAAGCTGCTTTTGTTTTTAAACCTATCAGCTCTTTTGAAGTTTTCAAAACCATTTTATCATTAAAATCTTCAGATTCTACTACTTGTAGTTGTGTATCTAATAATTTTTTAAA
Organism: Dichetophora obliterata; assembly: GCA_963920525.1. Classification (NCBI taxonomy): domain Eukaryota; kingdom Metazoa; phylum Arthropoda; class Insecta; order Diptera; family Sciomyzidae; genus Dichetophora; species Dichetophora obliterata. The sequence goes on along the minus strand of OY986438.1, from coordinate 129,713,586 downwards.
AAAGATAGTCTACTTCATTAGTGACATTTTAAGCTTTATTTACAACTTAAGCGTTACCTGTGGTATATTACCAGATGGTTTAAAAGTAGCAGAGGTTTTACCTTTGTTTAAAAAAGGAGATAGGTCCATGGTTATAAACTACAGACCCATTTCACTTCTTCCGGTATTTTCTAAAATATTTTAAAAATTAATGAAAGTTCGAATTGTGCTCTTTTTGGAGAAATATAATTGTTTCAGTAAACTCCAGTTTGGTTTCAGATCTGGCCTATCAACAGGAGACGCATTATTGAATTTCTGTACAAACATTTACTCCAGCCTTAATAATAAACGGTTAACAGTAGCTCTTTTTGTTGATATCACTAAAGCGTTTGATCACTAAAATATTTAATTGTTATAGTTCATTGGAATTGTTGACATAAGGGGTTCCCAGGGCTCAGTGCTGGGTCCTATATTGTTTTTAATCTTTGTAAATTCGCTTTTTTCAATAAAGTTCCGCAGTTCCATCAATGCTTTTGCTGATGATATGGCCTGTGCCTTTTCTTGTGTCTCGCCCTTGCAATTGTCTGTTGACATTAACCATGATCTCGCTGTTTTAAGGCACTGGTTTATAATTCATAAGCTGGTACTTAGTGATAAAACTAGAACAATGCTTTTTAATGTGAATGCTAAAAATGTAAACTTCGATTCATTTTATTTTCATGGTGGTAAATGTGATGGTGGTTTAGGTTATGATATATGTTCCTCGTCGGATTGCATTCAAACGTTCTGTGATCATAAGTCTTGTTCTTTAAACTGCTTCGCTATTGTAAGGGTTAATTCTTTTAGATATCTTCGTAATTGGCTAGATAGTGGTATGGATTGGACAATTCATACACGTGAGCTTTAAAAGTACCTTTTGACTGCCACCAGGCATTTGTATTTGTTGAAATCATATTGTAGTCCTATTCTTTTCAAGTGTATCAAGCTTGAGTATGGTTTAGCTTGTTGGGGAGGTACATATAAGAATAAAATATACCCTCTTCTCGTTTCGTAACAGCATACTATTCGTTTAATTTGTCATAGAAACAGATTTTGTAGTAGCCTTTTACTTTTCAGGAAACTTAGTGTCCTTCCTTTGAAACATTTATATTTCTATAAAGTATTGAAGATTTTTTTTATTAAATCTGGATATCTTCTGAGACGACGTTCAGATACCTATCATTTGAGAGTTAATGAATACAATGTAGCACTGGTTCCAACGCACACATTAAGAATATTTCTTAACTTTTTTACTTCAGTTGCTCCTCGACTTTTCAATAGTCTTCCATCGGAAATAAGAAATATTCATGTTCAATCCATTTTTCTCCAAAGGGTAAAGTTTTGACTTTTAGACCTCAATTACAGTGTTATTGACACATTATTGGCTGTTATAGTCTGACTCCACAATACTTTTATTAAGTTTTTGCTCTCAATAAGGCCTTTACAAAAAAAAAAAAAAATCATTTAAAAAAATATGTTAATATTAAATTTTTCCGATTTATTTTCTTTATTTAATTATTGTAATTAATGCATCATTTATTAATTATATATTTTTAACAAGCTGAATTCGCCTCTAGCTCCTAGTGAACTATAGAAGCAGCTTAACATTCATTGCAGTTATTTGTATAACATAATTCTTCTTATAGATACATATATTGTTATTATTAAGAATGTAATGAATTGTTGAATAAAAATACTACTACTACTACAACATTTTTGGAAAAATATTACAAAAATATGTTAATTCCTCTGGGATAATACTTATTTTTAAGTGTTGACATGGAGTAGAATCGTCCTGAAATATAACATTAGGAATGGGGTTAGCTAGAGTCGTTTGCAAAGTGCGTTCCGAATGCATTTATATAAAAAAATAACTAATTGGTTATTAAAACCCTTGCAATAACTTTAACCAAGCTATTATATATTTAACCAAGCGATTTTTTTTTTTTGGGCGCAATTTCTCTTATTCCTAAGTTTTCTTTCAAAAAGGCATAAAATGTCCCTTTTTCTACATTTGAAAGGGTCAAAAGGCCACGTTGTGTATTAAGAAAAATAATTTTTTCAACTCAAAAATTGCACTTTCTATACTCTACGGTTCACACGTTATACGACACACTTAAAAATTGTTTTATACTTATGAAACAGACCGAGTATTGTTTTTTTTTATTGTCAAAAGCACCGCTAGTAAAATATAAAGTTTAGTTGAGGGAAATAGTTCTCTCTCAATTAACTAGCTTTCAATTGAGTAGAACATTATGATACCCCAGTAGCGGATGGAGTATATTCCGAATATATGAAGCATCAATTACCTTGTAATGACCACTACTTCCGACTATATTACCTTACATAAAAGGCCTTACATTTAACATTGAATGAGACAGGAGGTAAGTGATCGCCTCCCTTCAGCATTACCTAGAAGTTATGGAGTAACATACTACTTGTATTAAGTTATAAAAATCACTGCATTACTTTTTCTTGTATGCTACATTACAGGTAATGAGGTATGAGTTAATTACTTCTGCTATATGCAGACGCATTACTTTTTGAAAAAAAGTAATGCTTCCTTACCTGGTAATTTATTCTGTATTAGTTCTATGGTAGCCACTGGCAAATCCGCTGCTGGGACCCTACAACCAGTCCTTTAGAAAATATCAAAAAATCTTAGGTGGTTTTATATGTATGAAACGCACCTCATATTAGAGAAATATTTTAAAATTAAATTAATTTGTTTTTCCAAAGTGCTAGAGCTTGCTTACGTACAGAACGATTAAAGCTTTTAAATAAACAAAACAATTGATAATAAAAAAAAATAAAATAAATACAAAGGAATCCTGAAATTTAACTTAAATAAAGACTGCCCCATACCATTAGCGTTGAAGTTAATAATGGCATAGACGACTTTATATTCAGTTAAAATAAGAAAAAATGCGCCATGGCTGTATTTTAAGATTAAAGTAGAGTTTTTCGTTGCGTTACTTAGGTTACGTATTTTAGAAAGTCCCAACACCAAACCTTACTCTAAAAAACCAACAAATCTTTATATTTAACGAAAGTTTGAGTATTATTCTTTAATCCTGAAGCAACTTCGTCATACCTCAGCCTTTAATAAAATCAAACTTTAATCTTTACAGTTTTACTTTTCATTCTACAATAAATTGTTATCTAGTTTTTTTAAAGCTGAGTCTTTATTTGACAATGACTGAAAATTTCATTAAAATTTCGAAACGTAAATAGCACCATATTAAAACTTGAAGTTCTCAGAGGAATTCAAATAAAAAATAAATGTCAAAGTTTACTTTATTTTAGACCATTTTCAAGCCATTAACTGCTAAAAATTTTATATTAAATAAGAACGCAAAGCAAAAATTCACTAAAATATTAAAATATTAATTGTAGAATTGTTAACTTTACCAAAAACTACTAACAAAAAATACTCTATGTCCGTCATTAAAAAAAGAACATTAAACTGAAAAAACTGCGTGCATGTTTGTGGCTTTTGTACAAAAATTAAAATTAAATTAAATGTGTTTTTCACACAGCAATTTCGACAAAATTGTTTTGTTGCAAATTTTAATGATAACTTTTAATTTAAAACTACGTAATTAAGGCTAAGGCAATAATTAAACGCTTTATTTTAAATTGTTATATTGCTATTATTTGATATTATTCTGTATCCGGAATTTTTACGAAATAACAACAGCTCCAAAGCGGAAATCCTGAATGGCACACGAATAGGCTGAATGGATGCAGTCTATGGCAATTGTTCCACAGGGAATAGCTACTGCTTCCGCTTTAACCACCTGCCTTCACTCAATTTGCGAGCAAATATCAGAAGAGGAATTCCAATTTGTGTTCAACACCGAAGTGACTGCAGTAAAAAGTTTGTCTATTCAGTAGAGGAAGCTTATATTTCTTCTCAAAATAATCAGGCAGGTAAAAAGAAATGAAAAAAATTGAAAAGCCCAAATCATTGCAATTGCCTTTATTTGAGTGGTTGTTGAAGCAACTTAATGGTTGATTTTAATGGTTGGGTGAAAAAGTCAGAATACAACAATCAATGCTCAGCATTGATAAGCAACAAAGGACTAAGACAGACAGACAGACAGACAAACAGACAGGCAATCGAACCTACATAATGAGCGTTGGGAAATGCAAGCTCTGCGATGCTTTTTGATGCTAAAACATCTAACGAATGGAATTGTAAAATAAAGGAAACTATGCTATCTCCTTCAAACTGCGTCAAAGAAAGTAGATATGAAAAAGCAAGTTAAAACTAAATTCACAAAAAAATAACTTTTTCATATTCCTTTCGAAATAGGAAAGTGTTGGGAAAACAAAAGCAATTCTTAACTACATGCGTGCTTGAGATAATAAACAAAATATTACAGCTCTTACTAACAAACGGAAAAGAGAAAATATATATGTATATATATATTATAGTGCAGTAATAAAATCAGCAACTCTCAAAGAACAAAACATAAAAGAATTAATAGGATTTTCAACACTCATCACCTATAAACGCCACCACTACCACCACCTCCTTCAGCATCACAGCCACCACGTACCCACCCACCACCATCTACTCCAGTGCTTAGGGCAAAAACAATCTCTACGATCTGTACATAAAAATTCCCTTAAAAATGTTTATGGCCTTTTTCTTAATAGAGTTGTGCACCTCGAGGGCATTGCAGGAAAAAATCACTTGTTTTCTGTTCTTTGCTACTTCAATTCAAGATTTTTTTTTTGTTGTTGTCATTTAATTTTGTATGGCAGGATTACTCTGATATTACAAGTGTGTGTCCTTGTTTGTAGCTGCAATAGAAATAGGTCTTGATTTCGATACTCTCAACAACTACTGATTGCCCCCAAGTAGCTATATTTTATTCCTTTCTTGTGCTAGAAAATTAATTCTAAATAATAAGATTTCTTAAAGATAAAAATATAAAAACATTCGACTGCTACTTAAAGTCCGGTGCAAGAGAAAAGGTAAATTTAAAAAACTTATGGCAGAGTTTCTGCTAAAAACATATATATATATAAATTTTTAGATTACATTATATAATTAGTGAATTAGAACAGTTTTAAATAAAATGAAAATTCTATTAAAGCGTTTAAGGTAGTTACCAGATTTTTAAAGTTACTCTTATGTTACGGATGTGACGTGAAACAATCATTTTTGTGTATAAATTTGCACTCAAATTACATGTCAAACACATGTGCTGTAACGTATGTGACACCCACAAATTGAAGGCAATTAATTTTAAGTTAATTTAAAATTATCGTAATTTTGTACCGTTTTGTTATTGTTATTTTTGTTATTAAAAAAAATGTTTTGACACTTTGCTTAAGGCCCAGTTATAATAGACGTAACGTAATGTGGTCTAATGTCAATTGAGCAGTGTGTTCTTTCACTTATTGTTTCAAACAATACTTTCTTATACAAGTGATTAAAATAAACGTAACGTAATGTAACGGGACATAAAGATCCGTTGAATTTCGATTTCTACGTCACTTTACATTCTACATATCCACAGCTATGGATGGCGAAGTTTTGATTGAACTTGTACAGGAACGTGCAATTATATACGACAAACAGCTGCCTGGCTACTGCCTATTATAATTGCTACAACGTTTTCTTACATTACGTCCCGTCCCGTCCCGTCCCGATGACAGTTGACAACATTTCGTTACTTTACATTACATTTATTATAATTCTACCTTTCCGGATGTCACATCGCACACTGAGGCCACCCCATATAAGCAGGTGCTCAAAATTATGTTTCACTTTCTTTCCAACAAACTCGTTTAATTAACACTGTTGCAGCAAATTTTTGACGACTTAACCCAATCAAGACCAAGTTTTAACCCATTGATGACCAATGTTTTTTATTATAAAGTCTCACGAATAACTTGCTTGTTTACATTATTACTATGCAAATTAGAAGAGATTTACCCTTTCGAGACCTTAAATTAACCATTAGAAAACATGTTTTTATAATAACTTGCACTAATAAAGTTTCATTATATTTCAATACGAATTAACCAGTTGATAGAGTTGTTTCAGCCCACTAGTGACCAGGATAACATCAATTAAACACAAAATTTCACTTCAGTGTGAAAGTTTAATAAGTCAATATTAAATGATTTCAGTATTGATTTTGATTTTGAGTAGATTTACTAATGAAAAATAAGTGAGTTTAGGTCGCAATATAGACATAAAATTTAACATTTCAATATTTTCTTCGATAACAAATCCAGTTTGGGTTACAATTAGATAACAACTTTTACATTTTAATATGAGACACATTAAATTGTATAGTTATTTTAAGTAAAGTATAGGATTCATAAAACAACAAAAAATTAAGGTGGCAACCCTATCCACCATCTTGAATTTTAAAATTCTGACTTTATATTCGAAATCAGTGACCCCTTAACACTGATAAATGAGGTTTAAAACTCTTGAAAAGACATATTATAAGGTTATTATTTTAATATTTTAAAATATTTTCTAATTTACGCCGAATTTTGCTACACTTGGCCAAAAACCAGTTCAATACGCTGCACAGCAACCAGAACAGCATTTGTTTTTTACGCCACACGACGGTAGTGATCGATCTTAATGACCGACACAAACAAAGACAATTTTGCAAACACCATTTGTTCATGTTGGAAAAATTGTCTTTGTTTTGGTTTTGACAAAGGCCTGAATTTTCCAACATGAACATTTTGACGCAAACATAAGTGTAAAACTGAAACACAGAGAATTGTTGAGATCGATCATTGTTTGAGTTTGTAACGCACAAGCAAATATTAAAACGAAGAATTCATGTTGGATGATCAACAACACTATAACTACGTTACACACAAAAATGAAATGAAAATAAAATTGTGTTTTGTGTGCTTCAAGCAAATGTTTGTGAGTGAAGGTGTGTGAATATTTTGAACCCTGGTCCTTAGTACATTCAAAGGCCTTCTCACGTACTCAGTTTCAATACGTTTTTCTAGAAGAAAAGCAGCGGTAAACGAAATCTGGTTGGCTTCAGTAAAAAAAGGCTTGTTTGTCTAGTAGCTTTTATGTATTTATTTTTATTATGACACAAATATCCTATATACATTTGCAGATAACTACATTTTTTATATAGTGGTGGTCTTTTCTACATTTTAATTGTGGTGGCCTTGTCTACTGGTAGAATGCGTAGCTAAAGAACCGCGCTTTAAATCCCAGCTCAGACAGAATTTTTTTCAATTGAATTAATATTTCTGTTTAGCCGCCACCTCTCTGCAGAGAATGGCAATTCTCAGAGAGTAAAAATTGACATGAATAGTTTCTTGGAAACATAAGCCGTTCGGAGTTGGCATAACAATTGTAGGTCCAGTTCTCGACTATTTGTGTTGAAACATTTAATAACACAATTGATCAATAGAAGCGGTTAAAGTCTTTCCAAGGGCTGAAATGGCCAGTTTATTTATGTATTACTATTTTAAATTACACTTGTATACTGTAATTATATCTATATACTATAAAACAAAGCTCAAAGCAAAATTTTTTTATATCTTCATTTTAATGACGCTGGAGTGGGTTAGTGCTGGAAACAAAGCACTTTTTGCAATTGGTTTAAGTACCTTCATTATTTTTTTATTCATTATTCATCGTAAATGAGTGAACAATTTAATTTCGAAATGAAACAGAATCAAATTGAACAAGATATATATCTTTTTATGTTAAATTAAAAACAAAGTGAAATTTCCAAAATCAGTTTTTTTCAAAAAGCGCAAAGTAATTTTGGTTTGGAGCTTGCATTCTCAATAAGAAAAGATTATATTTTATTGAAGTACTATTTAATTCAAAATACCTTTGTGCCTTTTTAAAAAAGAAATTCTTCTTTCTGCAAAGAAATAGAGGTAAGCTTAGTTTTTTGAAAGCTATAACTGTTTAAAAATACCTAATGCCAAAATAAATACAGCAGAAAAATATATAAAAACTTAATTTTAACTAATGCAAAAACAAAATGACGAAATCTTTTACCATTTTCGTACAACTTTAACAGCGCATTCGAATTTCTCTTTCAAAAGAACTATGCTAGAAAGATGAAAAATTACTTCCAGATGTATAACTGCAATTTTGTTTAAAAAAAAAACTTTTAAAAATAGAATTTTGAGCATACATGGCCCCAGTGTGCATCGTTGTCTTCTTTTGGTTATACATAGATTTGCACACAAAACGCATTAATACGCTTTATTCATGATTTAAAGTATTGCGAAATCGTACGCTTTTTCTGATGTAACACACAATTTCGTAGTCTAGTTTTAACGTAGGTCTGTTGATAGACACAAGCCCTGGGTTGGGAATTCAAATGAAGAATGTGTTCCTAGGTAGTTTTTCTAAAACCAGCAGCTGTAGGTGCTGCTGCATACAACTGGTGTTAATGACGAACTTTTAAGACAATTTTATATAATTATGCAATTAATATCTTCTGGCCAAAATATAAATGAAAGAAATTTTCAAACATTCAATAGCAAAACTTACAATAGAAATAGTAAAACTTTATGTAAATCTGTACCCATGGTATCCTATGACTACCACTCCGCATAAAATTCTTATGCATGGAAGCGAGGTAATCCGACACGCATTGCTGCCGAAAGGATAACTTTGTGAAGAGTCCCAAGAAGCATGAAATAAAGATTTTAAAAATTTAAGCGAAAGTTACAGCAAAAAAAGAAGCAGAGTGGATAATATACAAGATTTTAGTCGATCATTGCCGTTTTTAACAAACAAAAAGTAATTTTATACAGAGGTTTTAGATATATTAGAAGTTTAGGTGATGAACCCTGAAGTGGACTGTGATACTTCTGTAATTGAAATATCAATATCGTAAATAATACTCGTATATCTTTATTTAATTTTCACTAAATTTACTTTTTTATTTGGTATAACAGATTAAGATCCAAGTGAGTGAAGTTATTCCACAGAAGTAAGTGTAATGCATACTCGTATTTACTTAGTCTTTTATTCTATTTTACGATTCAATATTTGGTTATGTCGAAATATGACTAAAAGTGTCGTTGTTTTTTGTCGTTTTCAAAATGGTGTCATGGCTGGGTTGTGAATCACTGTGGTGATATAACTAGATTTGTACTAGAACTTCCAAGTAGTGTCAGGAAGCACCACTGGTTTGTCACATCAGTATAAAATTAGGCTGTTACAAGCAGCCACCCGAAAGAAACCATGCAAACGTGTCCGAAAGGCAATGGACAGCTCCGAGCTGATTTCTCCAGACAAAATTGATGATCTGAAGCAGAAAAAACAGCAGCATTGTCAAAACTACCAGCAAAAGCAGCACCAATGAAGGCCCAACCCAAACGTCCCACGGCAAAAGAACCGTCAAAACCATCTGATGAGGACATTGATTTTTGCACCCTTTGTTTGAGATTTCTGCCTAAAGAACTGACCCCCAAAAACTCCATCGAATGGAACTCATGTGGCCGGCTTGTTCACTCCAAGTACACCACTAAGGGAACGCGTTTGTTTTTCACATGCAAACATTGCGAGACCGATTATGATGAAGATGAAGATGAAGAAAATTATGATTGAACACTTCCATTCATTACGATGTTTTTAGCCTAAGTGGCGGCTGAATAAAAATAAATCTCAACTTATTATAAATTAATGGGTGTTTTAATTCGTATTAATCGACTTTGATTGGGTTATTCCAGATGGTTAACAACCCAGCCACTTTTTTGAAGAGCCAAAAATCACTTTATTAGAAAATTGGCCGTAGAGAGTTAAATTTTAATCAAAACACTAATCTGTCTGAACATAAAAGTTGGGTTTTATTTTCACCTTTCCAGCGGTATCTTGGATTATTCGATATTTTTATTGTTTAAAAATTAGACTCCAAAAACAAAAACCGATTTACAAACCAACCCTTTCCTTTATATTTTCATTTTACAACTAATTGCAAAATTTACTCATTTTTATAAGTCCTTAATAATAAAATTATAATCAGAATAAATAATGTATTTGTCCTTTAACTTTTTGCGGGCGTAGCAGCAAAATCAGTAAGGTCTGTGCCGAATTTCATGCCTCTAGGTCAAAAAAAAATTATTCAATCCGCCGTTATATGGAAGGTGGGCGTGGCAGTTGGTGGAATTTAACTCGTTTTTCAAAATACATATCTTCAAAGGAAAAGTTCATGTCAAATTTTGTTGCTCTGTAAGAACTCCTTCTATATTTAGCCAAAAAATGTATGGGATCGCGACACTGTGCGGCGTGCACTGCACTACAAAAAGTCTTGTCATTCTTTTACCTTACCGAATTTTGTGATAATATTTGAACACATCATTCTACAAATGTCATTCTATCCGAAAATTAAAAAAAAATCCCTTCACAGTGTTAACGAAAAATACTAATTTCATTGTTTTATTTTGAATAAGTTTCGAAATATTTCAAAATGTAAAAATCGGTTGTATGGGAGGTGCTATGCCCCCTTGTTTTGTCTTTTATAAGTTTATGTTAATAAATGTTAAAAATTTTTAAAAAAGTAGAGTACTAATTTTGGTGAAGCCTCCCTTACAAGTGGCTTCTTTGTGCGCCTTCAGGATTTGTTCCCAGACTGTTAATAAATGCTGCAAGCATGCTTCTTTGGAGGTTTTAAATGTTTAAGCTTTCAAAGCTTTTAGTGCAATGTTCAAAAATAATCCTATATCATTAAAAACAGAAAAAAGCATTTATTTTCTACTTTAAGTGTGCATTTTATTTTTTCTAAAGCAAAAATGAAGGATCGCAAATAAGAACGCGCACAGAATTAATTTGATATACTTTGCGCATACTGGTGCCCTGGCTAATATTATCCTTATTAATTGTTTGAGCTGTATATATATATATATATATATATATTTTCGTTAGTTAGTAATATATTTTATATATTTTATTACTGATTCCTTGGTGCTTATTTGCCGTTGATGCGAATGAATTTTTTCATATCCTTTAAGTCATTTTTTACACACATCCACACACACACAAGTACACAAACACACACATACTACGCTGCGCTCGACATGGCTGACAAAGGATATGCGAATGATTTGCTTTGCGCTATGCATATTAAAAGCTGTTATGCTGCTGTGAGCTTTACGTCATACACCACACACATACACACCTACACATAGTTAGATGGCACCCAGTAGACAATTAAGCTAGGACTACGCAAAAGAAGGCATGCTAGTAGTGCTATTATTGGCGTCAATTTACATTCCATGATCGCTGTATTGATGAGTGCTTCTGCAAGGCCTACCTTTTTAAGGTTCTAAATCTTTTCATCTCATTTCATAGGATGAAATTTTAGTTAAATTTTTTGTAAACAGAAAAATTTGTAAAACAGCCTAAATTAAAAAAAAAAACATTTTTTTTTCTCCGAGCTGCATCTCACGTGTCCGAATTCTAACTCTTTATATATCACATTATATGATAATATTTATTAAGAAAATTTCTTTCGAAATCTTTTCTTATACATATTTTTTTATGGATTTTTAAAAAAAAAAAATTAAAAAAAAAATTTTAAAAAAAATTAAAAAAAATTGAAAACAATTTTAAATTCAAAAACAAAAAAAAATTCTTTTTTCAGAGCTGGGTATCGAATCCACCTTCCCGAATGCTTGCTTGCATTTGTATAATTATAATGATGAAAAATAAGCGCAACTTTAACAACTGCGATAGACTAGAAGATAAGGGGTTGGACCAGCACATCAGATGATGTGTGTTGAAGTCATTAAACGGCTAGTCATTTTTTATTTTAAGTTGATATTTATATTGCTTTTTTGCTAACATGCATTCAAAAAAAGACGCTGTTAGCAGGCTTCTTTAGAGTTGCGACAGAAGAAGGTCTAGAAAATTTTCTCCTTAATTATAATAAAGTTAATGCGCTTGGATATGAGTGCGGAAGGGCTACAAAATCCATATGAAGGCGTGCTAGTAGAGCTTTGTAGGCCTTCTTTTACCCACTGGGCAACGCTATAGGTACAATTATGCATAAATTTGTACATATATGTGTGTTCTGGTGTAGGTGCACGTCTATCTTTATATCTTTACTGCTGATTTTTGTCTTTTCTATTTATTTATATAGCTGTGTAGTAGCAGCACTTTGCTCGTGGTGATTTTTTATTTACATACATTATGCATATATAAACACACTTACATTTATATTAGTTCTGTGATCTACAGTTATATGTATGTGTGCGTGTGTGTGTGTTCACAGCAATTTCCATTGCCAAGCAATCAGTCGTTATTTCTTTCCTCTCGATTTTTCTTGCATATTGATTTTTGTTGTTTTCGCTGCCGCTTTCTTTATTACCTCTTCGCTTTGTTTTGGTCTGTTTTGTTTTGTATGACTTCGGTTCTCATTGGTTTTTGTTTATCTTTCTGTTGGGTGCATTTTATTTCTTCCACCCCCCCCCCCCTTCTGCCAACAACGCGTTCTTTTTGTATGAAACACAACATTGCCACGTTTATTAAAGACAAAAACCCAACGTTATCCTTTTGATATCTATTCATTCCTTTTGTATTCCATTAACACTCTAAATGGTTTGCTTGTTAGTGCGTTTTCCTTCAGGCTTTTATTTTGTGTGCACTTTTTTCTTCTTTTTTTTTTTGCCTTTCTCTGACTTTGTGTTTGCTTACTCCTTTTTATGTTTCGGATTTTTTTGTTTTTTTTTTAAAAAAAGGTTCGTTTGTTTCGTATTATTGTTTGGATCCTAAAACTGTTTGCATTACTTGTTTTCTATAAATGTTTGTATGCAAGATTTTAACAAGATTTTAGTGCCTAAAATATGCAAATTTTGAGCAAGGATTTTTATTTTTCTCTATGTTGTTTGGCTATAAAAAGTTTTCCTCTTATTAAATCCTTTTATATTGCATGTTCTACCGCTTAATAAATTACTTAATCAGACATAAGATATTTTTGTTTGAAACTTTTTTTTAGATCTTTAGGTTGTTCTTCTTGTGCCTGGACATAAAAAGCGCTGAAAGCTATAAAAATGGTTTCACTCAAAAGCTATTTAACTTGATAAAGTTGTTGGTATTTAATCCTTAAATATTTACATTTGAAAAAATCTAAATTTTCTTATACTATTACCTTAATAAATTATATACGAACACACTAATTTTAATTTTTGCTTTTATTTTATCATTATCATTTCGCATTTCATAGACATATTATGTTTTGTACTAAAGTGGTTTGTGCATGGTGGGCATTTCAGTAGGCGTTATATGGAATATAGACGTGGTTGAAGGCGAATTAGCAAATATTTTCGTCAGTCATCTTATATAGCCGATTTAAATTTGTGCACCAAATTTCGTGCTATGCAAATTTCGTATAAAAAGTAGGTGGGGTGGGCGTGGAATTTTTTTTTAATCCACACATTTCATATTTTAAGTAATATTTTAATATAAATTCAATACGCAAAACGTTTAGTGTTTAAAATTTTTTTTATGGGAGGTAGGCGTGATTATGGATGGATATACAAATATTTTCGTCTGTGATCTTATATAGCCGATTTTAACTTATATACCGAATTTTATTGGTATACGACGAATCCTTTTTAATGATATGAAAATTTTGTGTAAAAAGTATAGGAGGTGAGCGTGGCAAAATTAGGAGCGGGTCGAAATTTCCCTTACAAAAATTGCCCTTGACAAAATTCACCCTCAAAAAAATTTCTTTTCCAAAACTGTCCCTTTTAAAATTTCTCTTTTTTTAAATTGTACTTTATAAAATTACCCTTTACGAAATTACCCGTTTTACGAAAAGCGCGCTCTTTTCCACAATGTCAACATATTATTTTTTAATTTATTTTTTGTACAATTTCGTAAAGGTAAATTTTGTAAAGGGAAATATTGTGAAGGGGAAATTTTGTAAAGGACAATTTTAAAAAAGGGCAATTTTGTAAAGTACAATTTTGTCAATGAAATTTTGTATAAGGGCAATTTCGACCCCAACCCAAATAATTTTTATTAATGCACACGTATATTACACATATATTACACATTTTTGAATGAGTTATTTTTATATAACTTCAATACGAAAAAAAATATAGCGTTAAACTATTTTGTGTTATATAAAAGCTAGGCGTGGTCATTGTTCAATTCCGCCCATTTTCGTTCTTTGGAAGGTTTATTATGTATTCACTACATGTACAAATTTCATACATCTATCATTATGTTAAGCAGAGATATCTACTTTTGGTCACAAAACAGTGCACTGGTACAATGGCAACGAAACAAGTTTAAAAAAACATAAAAAACTATTTATAAAAGAACTTCGTCTAATACTTTGATTTAACAGCACATGGTCAGCAGATAACAAGTGAAATATAACGCGGCAAATCTGGCCCAAACTTAACCCTAAGCGTTCAATAGAACTCATTTCTTTCAGAAGAGACTACATTAGCACCATGGTAGGGATCCTTACAAGGCATTACCTTATTGGCAGGCACGCTCAAAGATTGAACATACCCCACAACCACTTCTGCACAAGCTGAAGAGATGAGGAGGAGGAAGAATCTACAGTACATTTCCTCTGCACTTGCCTAGCAATGGCTCACAAACGCTTCCTCCACTTAGGTTACTGGTTCTTCAATGACCTTGACGAACTCTCGGGATCTTCGGATTAGCGAATCCTAGGCTTAGTAAACAGCTCAAACTGGTTTAAATAGAGATAGGAAAAATTAACCCTTGGTATCACAATGGGCCTCATTGGCCTTAGTGTTTCTCGTTTGAGACAGCCATACTAACCTAGCCTAACCTAATACAGTCAAATCTGGATATAACGAACCCCCGAAATAATGAACAGCTCGAAATAGTGAACGTTTTTTTGTTCCCATTGACTACTCTAAATAGTGAACAACCGAAAATCTTTAAATAGTGAACAAAAAAGTAACTGACATTTCAAAGAATAAAAAGCAAAAAGTACACAAAAATAATAAAAAAAAAAACAAAATAACAGAAATAACAGTTAACTTTACACATGTTTTGGATTGTATAATAAATGCATAAATGCATAAAAAATAATAATGCCTACAAGAAAATTACTTACATTAAAACAAACGTGAAATCGTTGAACGCATCGGAAAAGGAGCTCAAGTTTCTTCTTTGGAAAAAGCTTATGGAGTGGCAAGATCATCAATTTAAGAAACCAACAAAAAGCGACAAAATTTTTCTAAGCACATAGTTGGAATGCAGAAAGGAAAGACTTTAAGAAAGGGTGAGTACGTACGCATGCAACGGGCGTTGAACAAATGGTTTTTGAATCGGCGCAACAAAAAATGTCCAATGAGTTTAGGCATGTTAAAAGAAAAAGCAAAACAGTTACATGCGGAATTTCTTGAAGGGGAAGGTGGCTTCAATGCTAGTGATGGTTGGTTGGCTGGATTTAAGTCTCGTTTTGGAGTTCGACTGCTCAAAATTTCTGGCGAAAATCTGTCATCGGACAGCCAAGCTGTCGATCCATTTAAGAATAAGCTCAGCCAGATTAGGGGTTGTCCATAAACTACGTTACTGATTTTCCGGTTTTTTTCACCCCCCTCCCACTGCGTTACTTTTAGTAGTGCTTTTCAAAACCCCTCCCCACCCTCCATAAAGTAACGTGACATATGAAATTAATTCATTCGAATGATTATATATTTTGGCTAGCTCTGACAATTTTCACTAGTATTAGTGTCTAGTATGACTAGATACATTAAAGGAACAATTGGAAAAAAATCAATAATTAATATCATCTGTAAAAGCTATTCCATCTGCGATCCAAGATTTGATGCTCTCAATCACTGGGATAGAAGAAGCTGGTAGCTTTGTTGAGGATTCTTCAAAATAGAATTTTTCATCGGATTCAATGTCGACCCATTCAGGTGAATCCTCATTTCTAACGCAAAGAAATTCACCTGGTCTTTGACAGAGTACCCTTAAAGGCTGCACCCAGCTGCACCAAGTTCTGTGTTTTTGTGTAAATGCTTTCTGAAAATTGATTTATTTAAATAGTATTTTTTATTCCGATTTATTGTAAACGATATAATAAAAACTTATGGCAATTCATAGAAGTTTTAAAAACGAAATAAAAGCCGCAGGTAGGACACGACCTTGAACCGATTTCTTCTTTCTGAGGACAGTACATGTCATACGATATCTCCTTTGATCAAGAACATTCAGGCCTTAACGACAAAGCCTGTCGCAAAAGCAAAGACCCAAATTTTTCAGACGTGTGCTGAGATGGTGAAGGAATACCAAAAGGTTCCTGTGTCGAGGGAAAAGGCGGTGGAAGAAATCGTTGAAACAAATTTAACCATCAATTTAGACGATCAAACATAAACATGTAAGGTTAAAAATTTTTGAAATGATTGTGTTATTAATTAGAGGTTTTTCGTTGATTTTTTAATTTTTGGTAACGTTACAATATCTAAACACTTCCCCCCCTACCGTTACTTATCGTAGTGCATTTCAAAACCCCTCCCCACCCCCTAAATTGGTAACGTAGTTTATGGATGACCCCTTATTAATGAATTGAAGCTCACTCCTGAACAAATTTACAACGCAGACGAAATTGGCTTGTTTTGGAAAATGCTTCCCGAAAAAACGTTTGTAAGCCAATTTGAAAAAACATCTCCGGGAAGAAAAGCTGAAAAGTCCCGAATTACATTTCTTGCATGCACGAACGCAACCGGTGGACATAAACTAAAACCATTGGTCATAGGTCACGCAAAGAAGCCACGCTCTTTTATGCCGTGGAGTGTTACTCCAGTAGATTACCAAGCTTCTAAAAATCCCTGGATAACTAAAGAGATCTTTAAAAAATGGTTTCATTATTGTTTTGTTCCTGAAGTAAGAAAAATTGCACGCAGATAAGCATAAATAAATTTAAATCTTTTTTCCCATGTATATAGGTACAAAAATTCTTGCAACAAAACGGGTTAGAACCAAAAGCTGTACTCTTGCATGATACTGCACCCAGTCATCCTCGAGATCATGAGCTAAAAACTAACGATGGTTTAATATTTGTTATCTATATGCCACTCAATGTTACGCCCTTGATCCAGCCCATGGATCAAAATGCGATTCGCATAACAAAGCTAAGCTATAAGAAGCATTTATTTTCATAGGCAATTTATTGTTAGAAAAGATGACATTACGCATTGACATTTTTTTTAAATCTTTGACAATTAAAGATGCAATATCAATTTTAAAGCTTGCTTGGGATCAGCTGGAGGTGAAAGTCGTAGCCAAATGCTGGAAGGCTTTATTGAAATGCATCAATGCAGCTGATTCCATCCAAAGTGATGATGAAGACGATGATATGCCTTGATATTTACTCAGACAAAAAATGCGACATCGGGAATGCATTTACTTGGGAAGAAAATGCGGACATCAATGACATAAGCAATATGCTGCAAGTTCGTATTCCAAATGTATGTTTTGCTTTAGTTCCATTGCTTCGTGTAATTTTATAATTGCCTGATTACGGTTTATTTTAAGGAAACCTATACTGATGTGAAAAATTGGAACACTATCGAGGAAAGTGTACCAATTCAATTTGAGAATACTATTGAAGATGATATTGAGTCTGATGATGATGAGGTGGTAATACCGACTCCCAACCTTATGAAATCTTCTGAAGCAATTGAAATTTTTGATAAAGCTATAGCATGTGCTGAAGGTAACGCAACTAATTTTTCTGATATACAAGTACTGCAAAGCCTGCGCGAAAAGGCAGTTCGCAAGTCGATTACTGAGCGCAAGAGCCAGCTTCAAATAAATCAAGTTTTGGAAAAAAAATCAATCTCGAAAATGCGAACAATCTGGATACAATGAACAGGCCTTGCTAAAATTAGTTCACTATATCCAGATTTGACTGTACTTTTAAGTCATTCTTGTCAGTGTTTTTTTTTGCGGATTCATTTGTAATTTTCTTTAGCGCTTGTATTTAATAATAATAGGGAATAATATTGCATCAAAAAGCTAAAGTGTGTTTGTTTGTTTAAATGAATTTTTTATTTGTGGGGTCCATTCGAAACCTAAGGATTGGGTTTCGAGGGTTCAACTGTTATTCAATTATTCTCCAAGTAATTGTAAATGCTTATGTTTGAAGACATGCAGACGAAAATACCAATCCAATAAAGTTCTTCTAACAATTACTGCATCAACATGCACTTGAGCCCTGAACTAATCTAAAACGGGCCCAAAAATTTAACTCCATTAAATTCAGCGTTCTTGAATTGCGCTAACCGGCTAGGTTTGCAGTTGGTGTGATATTCGGACAAGTATATTTATTTACTTTTCATCATTTCCTAATAGGAAACTTGAATGAAATATACATAGATTTCATAATATTTTATTAGTCGTTTATTTGATAGACAAAAAATATTGAATAGTTTATTCATGACAATTTCAGATGAGAATAATTTCTTCTTTCATACTTTTTAGAGCGTTCTTTTTAGTCTTGGTCGGGTGTTAGTTTTCTGAACTACTTTTTTTACATAATAGTATAAATATCGGATGAATTTACAAAGTTCTGGCAGTTCAAGAATCGAATCTTCTGAAAGGAATCCTAACATTAACAAGAATCCATTATATAAAAGTAATTATAGTTCTTGCTCTAACTCTTTTCCGTATATAAATTCCCGTCCTAACTCTAAATCTAAGTTAAACTCTTATTCTAATTCTAATCTTAATTCTAAGAATCCTCTATATAAAAGAAATGTAAACCTACCTGTTCTTGAATCCAAACCTTATTCATCAAACAAGTTTGTGCAACCTAAGTCCCACCATAATTCAGATTCTAATTGGAATCTGAAAACAAGCATTTTCCCCATATTTTCTCCCATAATTAACCAGAATACGGCTTCATCTTATAATAAGATGATTACTGGAAGCAATCTAGCATCTAAACCGCCAACTCATCAAACACGTAAACGGGTTTCATTTAATCTTAACAATAATGAAACCAATTGTGAGAAATATCCAAACTTTATCCATTCTCATACTCTTAATCCTTCACCACCAACCGGAAGTGGTTTACCAAAACCATCTTCTGTTTCAAATGAGCTTTGCAATCAACCTGGTAGTCCTACGTCATTTTTAGACCCCCTACTTCCTCCAAAAGTGATATTGACACTAAACTCTTGCGAAGGCACTGAGAGCAGATATGCCCTTTCTCGCCTCAGGGTGAACAACGTTTATAACAATGTTCGCCTGTATTTCGCTTATATGTATAAAGCCCCTGATTCAACATGCATTGAAGGCAAGACCAAAACTAATCTTAGAGTATTAATTCAGCAAGAAGGTCTTCCTACCGGTGTTGAAGACTTGCGTAATTTATTTGTCCGCTTTCACGAGCACCTGGGTGTAACGGTTGATCAAGTCAAGGTGGATCTGGAAACCTATGGCGCTCATGTCAGAGCTAAACATGTTTCTCTTCTTCAAAAATCTCGTAAAGAGCAACAGCAATAGTATCGTTCCTAACTCTTCTTTCTTAAATATATTCTACCATAACTGTGGCGGCATGAGAAGCAAATTAAACAAACTTTATGTTGACGCTAAATCATGCCACTTCAATGTCCTAGTATTCACTGAGACATGGCTAAACGAAACCTTCAATAATGAGGAAATTCTTGATAGCAATTGGACTGTCTTCAGAAACGATCGGGACTACTCCTGAACAGGTCTTTCTCGAGGAGGTGGTGTCCTTGTAGCATCTCACAATTCCCTTTCAAGTGAGCTAATAGACACACCTAACCATAAACTGTTCGATCACCGAATTATTAGAGTTTGTTCAGGTAAAAGTCTCAATGTGTACATAGGTGTCGTTTACATTCCTCCCGGCTCAAGTGAAACAACATACAACGAGCTATGTGAAACACTGACCACCTTTACCTCCTCCCTAAAAGAGGAAGATAAAGTTGTTATTCTTGGTGACTTCAATCGCCCAAATATATCTTTTGTCACCGACGAAAACGAAAACTTTCTTCTTCCTGTAAATCTTTCTAATGCCATAGACTTCAACTTACTTAGCACCTTTTATGGCAGTGATTTGTAGCAAGTCTCTTCTGTACAAAATCAGAATGGCAGATGGTTGGACCTAATTTTTACTAACTCGTATGAAGAAGTGAAGGTTAGTCCATGCATGGCAGCGGAAAATTAATTAACCAACACTGTTCATCATACAGCCTTAAAAGTTGTTTTCTCTGCTAATGACATCAACTTTACCCAGTCTTATAATAACACCATTACGTACGATTACCTCAACGCCGATTATGAAAGAATAAAATGTTATCTTAGTTCTCTAAATTGGAATCATATTTTATTCAATTTAGATTTAGACAGTGCTGTCTCTATATTTTATCAGCACATTTTTACCGCTATCGAAAGTTATGTGCCAATAATAAAGAAAAAGAATAAGCTCACAGAACCATGGCTAGACAACAATCTCAGATTTTTGAGGAATCAAAGAAATAAAATCTACAAACTTCTCAAAAACACTGATAATATAAGCGATGAACTGAAGCTTAGATATGACGAGCTATCAAGAGAGTTCTCTATCAAGTCAGAAGAAGCGTACAAGTTGTACACGAACATCATCGGAGAAAAAATTGTCCAAGAGCCGAGAAAATTCTTTGACTTTGTTAACATGAAGCGCAAATCTAGCGGCTATCCATCGTCTATGTTTAAAGGTAATGTCACTTCGTCCAATTCTCTTGAAATAAGCAACTTGTATGCCGATCACTTTAAGGAGGTCTTTTGTCTTCCTACCACCTTATCTGAAACTTCTCCTAGCTCAACTATTATAGTTGATAGTTTATATTTAACCCAGGAAGAGATTTCTAATGCAATAAAAGAACTGGATATATTAAAGGGACCAGGACCAGACTTAATACCTACAAGCTTTTTGGTGCGATGTTTAGACCAACTGCTATTGCCATTACACATAATCTTTAACGAATCACTGGTTTGTGGGACATTTCCTTCATATTGGAAATCATCCCATCTTACGCCAATTTACAAGAATGGTGATAAAAGATCAGTTGAAAATTATAGAGGCATAGCAATCTTGTCAGCCATTCCAAAACTTTTTGAAAAACTTATTTGTGAAAAGCTAACAAGTTTCATTAACCCTCGTCTAAATGAGCAGCAACACGGGTTCCGAAAAGGGCGATCTACCACTACTAATCTCATGATTATGGTATCAGATGTTTTAGTCAAAATGGAAAAAGGGCACCAAATAGATGCTGTTTATACTGATTTCAGTAAAGCTTTTGATCGAGTTGATCACAACATTCTTATATATAAGTTAGAAAAATTTGATGTTGCAGGGTCCATACTAAGTTGGCTAAAATCATATTTAAACGGCAGATCCCAGTTTGTTAAATTCCAGGGAGTTCTATCGAAAAAAATTGCAGTCTCCTCGGGAGTTCCGCAAGGTAGTCATCTCGGTCCTCTTCTTTTCAACATATTCATATCCGATCTGTCAGAAGTTCTTAACGATATCCCACATCTTATGTATGCAGATGATTTAAAAATGTACTATTCAATTCAATCAGATGTAGATGTAAATTTTTTGCAATCAAAATTGTTGTCTCTTGAGCAATGGTGTTTTCAAAATAAACTACATCTTAATGTCAATAAATGCAATGTTATTAGCTTTTCTCGTAAAAACAACGTAACATTACATACCTACCACCTCAATAGTATCGAACTAAAAAGGGTCAACCATATAGTGGATCTTGGAGTTGTCTTAGATTGCAAGATGCGCTTTAATCTGCACTATGATAAAATTGTGTCCAGGGCCAGCAAACAGCTCGGTTTTATAAAAAGGCGTGCAAATGAATTCAAGAACATATGGGTCACTACATCCTTGTACCGTGCATTAGTGCGCCCAATACTTGAATATGCATGCATAATTTGGATTCCATCTTTCGATTCCCATAGAGAAAGAATTGAGTCTACTCAAAAGCAGTTCTTACTATACGCGCTTAGAGATATGTACAACCCCCATGATTATTGTAGCCTTCCATCATATGAACATAGACTCAGCCTTTTAAATTTGATGCCAGTATCAACAAGAAGATCGTTATTGGGCTCATGCTTCACATTTGATGTAATTAATGGTGCTATTCACAGCGAATATATTTCTAATATGATTTCCTTTAACGATCCAATTAGGCGCACTAGGCATACTCGATTGTTAACTGAATATCAGCACCAAACTACATATGCAAATGATGAACCCATCAATCGTTGTTGCAGAGAATTTAATAATATCTCTATATACTACTCACCTTCTATGTCCAAATCCTCTTTCAAGCAAACCCTATATAAATCACTCAGTAATCAGAATTAACACAGGCCTCAGATAAACTACATACATGTATGGATTTATATGTATAAGCATTTAGTTTAATAAATCAAAATTCTTTAACATCCCTCTCCAAATCTCCCATTTACGTCCTTATAGTCTTTAAGAATAATATATATACATCGTATCTTAAGTGTGTATATAGTCTCTCTTGTTTTCCTCCTCTTCTCTTAGTTTTGACATGGTTTTTGAAATCATGTCAATCCGGTGGGCGGAGTATGCCCACTAAGAGCATCAAATAAAAAATAAAATAAAAACAAGGAAAGGGGAGAAGAAAAACAAAAAACTTAGTAATAAGTAAACAAAACCTGTTAGAAAAAGTTAGAATAAGTAATTTGCATTGCCTTGTTTGGCCAATAAATAAATAAATAAATAAATTCAATGAAAATATCAATAACAAGTAGCAGTCTATACTTAGAAAAACTTACGGTTAAGATACGATTATTTTTCGGTTGACTTACCTGAAAATATAGAAAAAGAGAATCATGTTAATTGTATATCTATAGAGAAATATTCGATAAATTTAAATAATGCAATAAAACATTTGTCACACTGGCACAAAGATGTTTGTGCCATTTTTATATTTCACCTTTAAAAAATTAAAGCTAGACGAAAACTTTACGAACTAGTACTAAGAGTACAACAACTAAAATACTTATAAAATTTTAATTTCTCAATTTTTTCCAAATTCTACGGTAACGCTTTCAAGCAAAAAATAGTAAATTTTTTAAAAATATTAAGTACGTCAACATAACTAATTTTGTTTATTCATTACAAGTATTAATTTTTAAAATGGAAGATATTAAATTAACAGTAATGAATATTAGCAAACTTTTTTAAAAAACTCGCCTCTCATGCTTTCATGCTGAGAACTAAAAGCGCATTTACGAAATCCACACTTACGAACGGCCTTTTACTCGTTGTAACAGGGACAAATATATACAGTAAATGCTCTAAATGCGCATTTAGCTCTCAGTGTGAAAATTGCATGAGATGCATTTCATTTATATTTCTATGTTTAAAATATATGTTTAAGCACAGTTAATTTTAAAATTAGATCAATTAGCATTAAGAACAACGAAAATACAAAAAATTACAATAATATTAAAAAAAAAGTTTGCGCTAAAATCCTATTAATTATATCATATAAATATTTCTATGATTATAGATTGCCGAGTGTATTTGGCATCGTTAGCATTCCATTTGCTTTTCAATTGTACACAATTTCTATAAAATATTTCACTATTGATTGCATGCGTGATTTATGACAACAATTAAAACAAGCATCAGCGGCAAGTAGATTTTCCTATACACTGCCACCCACAAGTATGGGAATATAGTAAAATTTTTATACTTTAAATTTTCAATTATTGAAATCATAAAATTTAAAATAATTAAAAAGCTCACAAATATACTAAGAACTTACTCTACACAAAGACTTTTAGGAAACTTTATCTTTTGTAAAATGATATTTTTAGAATTAAGAAGATATAGGTACCTATGCATAATACTTTTAAAGAATTTTTCAGCTTTAGTGCTTGACGACAGTGTTTTCGGGTGTATGATTGAAAAGATGTCATATAAATGCAAATAATAAATGATAAAAAATTACTTCAGTGCTGATGAAGAAGCATTAAGCTATGTGTAGCAATTAAGGAATCCTGTGTTCGTGAGTGTGAATAAATTACATGTTAACATTTAAATTGATTTTAATTGCGACAAAAAGTGGAAATGGGAAATTTGTTTTTATCTTTAACACAGTAAGAATAGGTAACAAAGATAAGCCAAAGATAACGAAAATTTTGTAACGAAGAATAATTCATTTCTTAGAGCTTAATTATCATGTATTCCGAAATGTTCGAATAGATAGACATTTCGTAGCTCTCAATTCAGGGTTTTAATTTTTTTAGATCCTACGGAAAGAAAATTATAAAATTTTTTTAGATTGGACTAAATGATATGTCCATCTTTTCTGAAGGCACGCTGAGAACCTTCAAGTTAGAATTATTTTTTTAAATTCATACAAAAATATCATTTTAAGGAAAAAAATGATTTGTGTGTGAAAAACCTAAGCAAAGCAACGTATGTATTTTTATGTTTAGAGGAACTTCGGGAGTTATGGTACAGGAGGGTAATATGGTATATACCAATATCTCCGGTTCCTCGAAACTTATTTTGACGCAATCCTGCTTAAATTCATGTTGACTCATAAAAAAAGAAAATAGAGTTCAAGAAAATCAACGAAACTAACACGTTTTCGATCAGTTCAACGAAAGATGTGAATGCGTTTGGTCACCTTTTTTCGTTCTAAAGTCATTGAAGACTTATTATGAAAGCAATAAGTTATCTTTAATTTTGTCTCTTTGCATTTAAGGTAAGTGCTGATTTAGGTAAGGTAAGCTTTGATTAAGTAGCGATACATATTGTAAGTTCTCGATACTATTCAATTTAAGAGTTTTCATGCTTAATCATATCAAATTGGCTTTTGTGGTATACATCTTGGCGGCTAGTTTGGTATTGTGATTATATATGTGATGGGGGAATTTAAAATTTTTCTCTTTAATACTTTTTACTTGCGCATAAGTAACTCTTTTTATTTGACGTTGCAGCGATACCTTTAAATGTAATGAATTTTTAAGCAAGTCTTTTGTTGTCATTCTGTTTTCTCTCACCTTTTTCTTATTCATTGAATTATAAACTTTTCTGTTTATTATTATAAAAATTATATAAAATTTTTTTGGTTTTTCTCAAACTTTCCCTAATAACTTTTTTATGAGTTATCATAGGATTCTTATACTATACTATTTCGTTACCAATACTTCAAGCATTAAAACTAATAACACCTGACTAAGAACCGACAAGTTTTTTCACAATTTTCAGAATAAAAATACTTATACCACAAAACAAGAAGTTCCTCTAATTATATTTAAATATGATAATTATAGTTGCTTAAATTGTATACGTGTACGTATATTTGTATGTTTGTTTATTAAAAATATATATGTTTTCAGTTTTTATAAAATTTTTATATGTACATTTTTAAATTTTTATAATGTTATATTTTTATATTTTTATAATTTTATAATTTTATATTATTATTTTTTTACATTTTTATTAATTTTTATTAATTTTTATATTTTTATATTTTTATATTTTTATATTTTTATATTTTTATATTTTTATATTTTTATATTTTTATATTTTTATATTTTTATATTTTTATATTTTTATATTTTTATATTTTTATATTTTTATATTTTTATATTTTTATATTTTTATATTTTTATATTTTTATATTTTTATATTTTTATATTTTTATATTTTTATATTTTTATATTTTTATATTTTTATATTTTTATATTTTTATATTTTTATATTTTTATATTTTTATATTTTTATATTTTTATATTTTTATATTTTTATATTTTTATATTTTTATATTTTTATATTTTTATATTTTTATATTTTTATATTTTTATATTTTTATATTTTTATATTTTTATATTTTTATATTTTTATATTTTTATATTTTTATATTTTTATATTTTTATATTTTTATATTTTTATATTTTTATATTTTTATATTTTTATATTTTTATATTTTTATATTTTTATATTTTTATATTTTTATATTTTTATATTTTTATATTTTTATATTTTTATATTTTTATATTTTTATATTTTTATATTTTTATGTTTTTATATTTTTATATTTTTATATTTTTATATTTTTATATTTTTATATTTTTATATTTTTATATTTTTATATTTTTATATTTTTGTATTTTTATATTTTTATATTTTTATATTTTTATACTTTTATATTTTTATATTTTTATATTTTTATATTTTTATATTTTTATATTTTTATATTTTTATATTTTTATATTTTTATATTTTTATATTTTTATATTTTTATATTTTTATATTTTTATATTTTTATATTTTTATATTTTTATATTTTTATATTTTTATATTTTTATATTTTTATATTTTTATATTTTTATATTTTTATATTTTTATATTTTTATATTTTTATATTTTTATATTTTTATATTTTTATATTTTTATATTTTTATATTTTTATGTTTTAATATTTTAATATTTTTATATTTTTATATTTTTATATTTTTATATTTTATATTTTTATATTTTTATATTTTTATATATTTATATTTTTATATTTTTATATTTTTATATTTTTATATTTTTATATTTTTATATTGTTATATTTTTATATTTTTATATTTTTATATTTTTATATTTTTATATTTTTATATTTTTATATTTTTATATTTTTATATTTTTATATTTTTATATTTTTATATTTTTATATTTTTATATTTTTATATTTTTATATTTTTATATTTTTATATTTTTATATTTTTATATTTTTATATTTTTATATTTTTATTTTTTTACATTTTTATATTTTTATATTTTTATATTTTTATATTTTTATATTTTTATATTTTTAAATCTTTATACTTTTATATTCTTTAAATTTTTTTATATTTCTGTAAAAATTCGATGTGCGAAGGGACCAGAATTTAACTTCGAGATATAGAATAAAATATTTTATAAATGATTTAATTTTCGTCTGCGAAATGTTTTATTTCGAAAATTGTTGGCGGTGGAATATCTTCAATTTCATCACCATCAGGTTTATCACTTTTATATAAGCGTTAAGTCAATAAGCATCTTCTTGAATACTGTAAAATGAGCCAAACTAACCTTGCAAATTCAAAAAATCTCTTTACTTACACAAAACATTTACCAACAAACTACACACAGCACAAGATACAATAACTTTTATATCTTTCGACGACAGTTAACAAAGATGCCATGCAAAATTTTTTCATGCGGTCGCAGCGCGATGCTCCGACGAACTCAGTTCTTCGAACTACAACTCACACAGAAATATTGAAGTTGTTGTAAGTGAGAGAAATTTGAGTTATGGAGCAGAATATCCATGAAAGTCTTCCTAATAGAAGAAAAATTCAAGATAGAGAAATTCAACTTATAGATATCAAAATATAAGGGAAATGTCTTGAGAAAGCAAAAAGCACAAATACTACTTCGAATTATGAAGAATTTCGAGTTACGGAAGTTCGAGTAAGGGAAGTTTCACGGTATTTCTATATTATTTGTATTTTTATCTCAACAGCATTATTATTCTGGGGTGTTGTGGTAGCCATCGACTGTCAGAATTAGATTTAAAATTAAAAATATTTTGTTGTGTTATTAACCCATTTCCGGCGGCTCCTAACTACCGGAATAAAATCGATGAATTTTCGTCCAGAGACTATGTATGGCCCTAAACTTTATCTGGCAAAATTTAAAATTTTTACCTCCACAGGTAAGGGTTGGGCGGACTGGTGCATTTTTGCACCACTAGCTTCATCACATACCTTCACAGCCGTGCCTGCCCAATTTATAACAGCAAACGGGCTCTAAATTAATTTTAACATAAAATTAAAAACTCATAATAGTTACTATTGAAAAGCAATTTTCAATATTACGATTTGAAGTTTTTCCGGAATTTTCAAAAATAAAAAAAAAAACCAAATATTGCAACGCACCGTGGGCGTAAAATCCAAGTAAACGACCAATTCGGTCAAAAAATCTCAAACGAAAAATAATGCATATTGTCAAATGTCCATACTAACATAATTCCTACAATGCCACGTAATATCACTTTCGCGCTCACCTGGAGAAAATTCTAAAGTTACTGTTGCAAAAATGTACCAATAGCTGGAAATGGGTTAAAAGAACCGATTATTTCATTTTCGAAATTGGCTTTGTGTCAATATTAAATGTTTAAAAAATCGATTTATCGATTTAGTTGTCTTTTTTAAAAGGAGCAGTTGACAGTTGTCAGAATTGCTGGTAAAGGCGTGGTAGCTTCTTCAAAGCAGGGAACATTTTGGGAAAATGTAGTTTGTGAACAATTTTAATTATTCTTGTTTAGTTTATTATTTATTTCTTTTTTTAATTACTTTTTTCTCTAAACAGTCTCTGCCTTTGCCTTTCGTTGGATTCTTCCTAGAATTATCCCATTAAAAAAATACAACTACAGCAGAGCTCATATTTCTAATTTGCTAAACTAAATAACTGAACACAAAAACACTCGAAATAAAGATTTGCTATCCGCCGGCAAAACAGCTCTTTAATTTCGATTTGCCTTACTGCGAAAAGAGCAAAACAGAGTCGGTTTAAAAAAAAAATTAAAAGCGATATCGATATCAAATCAAATTCTGTCGGTTTTCACAAAACCTTTGATTATATTTTCTTTTAATTTTTTTTTTTAATTTTATATAAAAACTGTTAATTTATGTTTTTATACTAACACTAATAAATCATTATTTTTTATACACATATCTTTTATTATGTTATGTTTTTATAGGTTTGTATTTTTTATTGGCATTTTTTAAAAATTTAAGAATATAATATTATACACAAATATTAATATATATGTATATATATATATATATATATATATATATATATATATATATATATATATATATATATATAAGAACATATAAGCCTGATAAAAAAGTATTTTAAAATTTTTATGTTAATATATTTTTAAATTTTATATTTTTATGCTTTTATATTTTTATTTCTTTTATTTAAAAGGAATATTAATAATAGCTCCTTTCACCAAAAAAACTTGATTTCGTAAATTGTTTTCTAATTGCAATTTCAAAACACATACGTTCAAAAATATAGAGTTTAATAAAGAATTATAGGAAGTGGTTTTATTAAGACCAGCATTTAACTTCTGTAAAACAATCGTATTGTTATTCAAAGTTTTAAACTTAAGTGCTGTTATTCAAAGGATATTAAAACATCAAAGTGTGTTAACAAAAACCAAATAGCTTTTATTTTTAAATTAAAGCAGCACTTAAAAATTTTTTTCTTCACAGCTCAAAAAAAAAAACAAGTAAAAAATATGCAAACAAGTACCAAACAAGTGGAAGTTAATAACAACAGCAACTAGTTTAAGCCAGGCTAAATTGTTAATGGCTGTTGGGCACAAAAAATAAACAGAAAAGTGAAGAGGGAAAAAACAACAAAGGCTTAAACTGGTTAAATGTTTAACAACATAGAGAATACGAAAATGATAAATATAACAACAACGATAACTTTGATGTGAACACAGTGGCGTCCAGGATTTGTTTAATAATAAAATACATAAATTTATGGTTGTTGATAAATTTAAATTACAAATTTTACTCCTTTATTCATTGCAATGAAAAACAATTAAAAGCTGTGAAAACACAACAAATACAAACAGCGCATCTTTATTTGCTTTAACGGTATTTGCATGTAATTATATTTTGACTCAAATTTTATTTACTCTGTTCTCTTTGTTTATCTTTTTCTGAATTTTGTTTACACTTTAAGAAAGCACCTTTACTTCAATGGCATAAAACACAGTTTATATGCATATTAATCGCTGGCTTTGCATGCAATTGGCAAAACTATTCAGTAAGAGTTGTAAATTTGTTGTTGTTCGTATTTTATAAATGAGCACCGGGGCAGAGTTTTTTCAATGTAAGAATAGAATAGAAGAAGAAACTAAGAATTTTTAGCTCTTTTTTATGCAAATAAGTTGTTTTGTATTTTCTTGGATGTAAAATGTAGTATAATTTTGGTAAAGTGAAATGCAAAATTTTAAAAAATATAATAAGATAAGATGCACAGTAATTATTCTTGAATATGTTTTTTTGTGAACTTTAATTTCTTTCCATGAGTCAAGAAAAGTAAGGGCAAGGCAAGTCTAGTCAAGTCTAGTCAAGTCTAGTCAAGTCTAGTCAAGTCTAGTCAAGTCTAGTCAAGTCTAGTCAAGTCTAGTCAAGTCTAGTCAAGTCCAGTCAAGTCTAGTCAAGTCTAGTCAAGTCTAGTCAAGTCTAGTCAAGTCTAGTCAAGTCTAGTCAAGTCTAGTCAAGTCTAGTCAAGTCTAGTCAAGTCTAGTCAAGTCTAGTCAAGTCTAGTCAAGTCTAGTCAAGTCTAGTCAAGTCTAGTCAAGTCTAGTCAAGTCTAGTCAAGTCTAGTCAAGTCTAGTCAAGTCTAGTCAAGTCTAGTCAAGTCTAGTCAAGTCTAGTCAAGTCTAGTCAAGTCTAGTCAAGTCTAGTCAAGTCTAGTCAAGTCTAGTCAAGTCTAGTCAAGTCTAGTCAAGTCTAGTCAAGTCTAGTCAAGTCTAGTCAAGTCTAGTCAAGTCTAGTCAAGTCTAGTCAAGTCTAGTCAAGTCTAGTCAAGTCTAGTCAAGTCTAGTCAAGTCTAGTCAAGTCTAGTCAAGTCTAGTCAAGTCTAGTCAAGTCTAGTCAAGTCTAGTCAAGTCTAGTCAAGTCTAGTCAAGTCTAGTCAAGTCTAGTCAAGTCTAGTCAAGTCTAGTCAAGTCTAGTCAAGTCTAGTCAAGTCTAGTCAAGTCTAGTCAAGTCTAGTCAAGTCTAGTCAAGTCTAGTCAAGTCTAGTCAAGTCTAGTCAAGTCTAGTCAAGTCTAGTCAAGTCTAGTCCAAGTCTAGTCAAGTCTAGTCAAGTCTAGTCAAGTCTAGTCAAGTCTAGTCAAGTCTAGTCAAGTCTAGTCAAGTCTAGTCAAGTCTAGTCAAGTCTAGTCAAGTCTAGTCAAGTCTAGTCAAGTCTAGTCAAGTCTAGTCAAGTCTAGTCAAGTCTAGTCAAGTCTAGTCAAGTCTAGTCAAGTCTAGTCAAGTCTAGTCAAGTCTAGTCAAGTCTAGTCAAGTCTAGTCAAGTCTAGTCAAGTCTAGTCAAGTCTAGTCAAGTCTAGTCAAGTCTAGTCAAGTCTAGTCAAGTCTAGTCAAGTCTAGTCAAGTCTAGTCAAGTCTAGTCAAGTCTAGTCAAGTCTAGTCAAGTCTAGTCAAGTCTAGTCAAGTCTAGTCAAGTCTAGTCAAGTCTAGTCAAGTCTAGTCAAGTCTAGTCAAGTCTAGTCAAGTCTAGTCAGGTCTAGTCAAGTCAAGTCAAGTCAAGTCAAGTCAAGTCAAGTCAAGTCAAGTCAAGTCAAGTCAAGTCAAGTCAAGTCAAGTCAAGTCAAGTCAAGTCAAGTCAAGTCAAGTCAAGTCAAGTCAAGTCAAGTCAAGTCAAGTCAAGTCAAGTCAAGTCAAGTCAAGTCAAGTCAAGTCAAGTCAAGTCAAGTCAAGTCAAGTCAAGTCAAGTCAAGTCAAGTCAAGTCAAGTCAAGTCAAGTCAAGTCAAGTCAAGTCAAGTCAAGTCAAGTCAAGTCAAGTCAAGTCAAGTCAAGTCAAGTCAAGTCAAGTCAAGTCAAGTCAAGTCAAGTCAAGTCAAGTCAAGTCAAGTCAAGTCAAGTCAAGTCAAGTCAAGTCAAGTCAAGTCAAGTCAAGTCAAGTCAAGTCAAGTCAAGTCAAGTCAAGTCAAGTCAAGTCAAGTCAAGTCAAGTCAAGTCAAGTCAAGTCAAGTCAAGTCAAGTCAAGTCAAGTCAAGTCAAGTCAAGTCTAGTCAAGTCAAGTCAAGTCAAGTCAAGTCAAGTCAAGTCAAGTCAAGTCAAGTCAAGTCAAGTCAAGTCAAGTCAAGTCAAGTCAAGTCAAGTCAAGTCAAGTCAAGTCAAGTCAAGTCAAGTCAAGTCAAGTCAAGTCAAGTCAAGTCAAGTCAAGTCAAGTCAAGTCAAGTCAAGTCAAGTCAAGTCAAGTCAAGTCAAGTCAAGTCAAGTCAAGTCAAGTCAAGTCAAGTCAAGTCAAGTCAAGTCAAGTCAAGTCAAGTCAAGTCAAGTCAAGTCAAGTCAAGTCAAGTCAAGTCAAGTCAAGTCAAGTCAAGTCAAGTCAAGTCAAGTCAAGTCAAGTCACAAGTGGTGTTGATGATCTCCGGAGTTGATGTTTTATGTAAACAACGCGACGGACTTTCTGATTTATAGAATGCAAGAAGTTTAAATCCAGCAAAACTTGATTCTATGAAATTCGTTTTTGAAAGTTCTAATGTCGATGTTATCTGTGTGTCCGAGACATGTTTTAATAATGTTATTCCCAACAGTTATTTAAACATTGTACACTATATTTTTTATAGGAATGACAGGACTGGTGTTGCTATTTACTGTAAATCATTTCTTAAAACAAGGCTTGTAAATTTGTAAAATGGTTCAGATGTTGAGTTTTTAAATGTTAAAATTTCTAATAATAACATGGCTAATTCACTTGTTTTTGTGTATATAATTCTTATAGAAGCTGCAGTCTTGAACCTTTTTTAGTGTTCTATCGAGACGTGTAATTGATTTTATTTCTATATTTTATGTGGTGACTTAAATGTTAACCTGCTTAGCAAAGACAACATATCTTTTCAATAGTTCAATTGACCGAATTAAGGCTGGTGAAATGACAGTTGTAAATTCTTCGTGTTCAACTCAATTTTCTCCAAATTTGACTCCTATTTTAATTTATGTATTTAATTATTCAGATGTTACTTTGCTCTCACTTTTTGATCAAATTTCCTTTTTATCATACCATGATCTGCTTTTCGGTTCCTTTAATTTTTATATATGTTATGACTTGTCTTCTCTGTCAGTATCGTAACGCGACCACAAGTCCATCGATTATTCATTATTGTATGGTTATCTTTCTCAAATTTGTTGGGACGAAGGTTGGGTTTTTGCGTCTGTTGATGAAAAATTGAATGTTCTTACATGGCATGTACGAAATGTTTTTGAAAATTTTGGTATGTATCACTCTTGAAGGCATTTATTATGAAAAAAATAAAGTTTATCTGAAATGGAAGAAAAATCGCACTTATGAAAACTGCACATTGTTCAAGCTTGCCCGCAATGAAGCTGTCCATTAAATTCGACAGTCTAAGCAAAAATACTTTCGTAGTAAACTCGACAGCTCACTTTCTTCTAAAGATCTTGGAAAATATACGTGAACTTGGTGTCCGTAGCAGAGACAATAATCAGTGTGATATTGGTCCAAATGCTCTAAAGGACTTTTTTCTTACCAATACACCATTAGCCAATAACACATGTAATGTGCGTCAATTTAATGAACTTGATCAATTCTCATTTTCTATGTCGACATGAGTGATGTCACTAAATCTCTTATGAGCATAAAATCAAATGCTGTTGGAGATGATGGTATTTCTTTGCGTTTATTAAAGCTAATTTTACCCTATATATAAAACCGTTGACACATATTATTAATCATTATTTAACAACTTCGTGTTTTCCTGAATGGTGGAAAATTGCGACTGTCATTCCAGTTGCAAAAATTACAAACGCTTCTGCTATGCAAGAGTATAGACCAACTAGTATTCTATCTTCATTTTCTTAAATATGTGCGT
Organism: Dichetophora obliterata; assembly: GCA_963920525.1. Taxonomy (NCBI): domain Eukaryota; kingdom Metazoa; phylum Arthropoda; class Insecta; order Diptera; family Sciomyzidae; genus Dichetophora; species Dichetophora obliterata. The sequence continues at coordinate 129,679,871 of OY986438.1, read as the reverse complement.
TCCTAATGGCCAAACAAATTTACAATTATTAAGAAACTCATTGCCTTCTATCTCCATACCAATCTGGTTTCAGAGCTGGGCATAGCTGTGCGACTGCCATGCTTAAATTTTTGACGATATCCGAACGTCGTTTGATGAAGTACATATAACACTTCTTTGTTTATTGGATTTTTCCAAAGCCTTTGACTGCGTCAATCACTCAATTCTTATTCATAAGCTTAGGCTGCTTTTTGGCTTCCATAATACTGCTATAAAATTAATAGCCAGTTAGTTTGAAGGAATAGGATAGAGAGTAAGGATTAAAATTTAATTTTCCGACCTTAAGGTTATTGTAACTGGTGTGCCACAGGGATCAGTTCTTGGGCCCTTGCTATTTAGTGCCTTTATAAATGAAATTTTTACCGTGTGCAGTTATGTGATCATGCATGCTTATGCTGACGACATTCAGTTGTATTGTTCAAACCGTGTCGAATTTTTTGATGACTTGATGATGACTTGATGATGACTTGATGACGACTCGATGACGACCTCAGTGTAATTTGTAAGTGGGTGTAAGTCTAACAACAATATCTGGCTTACTGTAAAGAAGTCTTATGTGCCGTCTATCGCAAAGGATAAAATTAACAACCTTGAAATCCCACCTATATTTTTAAATATAAAAACTTGTAATTGGTAAAAAAGTAAAAAAAAGGATTTTTCATTAATTAAAAATGTTGCCTGTGTTCGTGAACGAAGTTCTGGAAAGTTGTGGATTTCAGGGTATACCAGGTATTTATTTTATAATTTCACTACTTAAAAAAGCCTGTCCTACGACAGGTCCTCCGCACACTTCTTTTTTGCAACCTTTTGCCGAAAGCACTTTTATCTCTCTTTTTAAATCTTGATTTTTTTTATACACTTGATTTTTGCAAAATACAAATTTATAACTTTAAATAACACTTTACGTATTTAAGCAGTGTTGAAAAATTAGTTCAAGTGTAAAATTCGAGTTTGGTAACAATCATATTCATACACAACTTTACAAACTGGCCTTGCAAAATTTATATACTTAGTAACTCAGGTGTCGTTTTGCGGCTGATAAAATTATATTTTTTGGTACAATCGACTTAAATCGACTCAAAATAATTTCATTAAATTTGTCATATTTTTTTTATAAAATGATGAAAAAAGAGGTAGTTAGATAAAAGTCGTGCCATTGTAAAAACACAATATTGTCACTGATAAGTATCAAATATATTTTCTGTGCATACTTTCCGGCTGAACATTTTTGAGAATAGTATGTCTTGTAAAATTTCTTTAATGTGAAAAAATAATTACGATTTGAGAAATAGTGTGCGCGGAGCAGCATGCTTGCCTTTTGTGTATTAAGATGTGCATACTTTCAGGCTGAACAGTTTGAAAGATATTGGACACGGAGCAGCGTGCTTGCCTTTTATATTTTAAGATGTGCATACTCATGTTCATACTCTAGTCCTATTGCCAAATAATTACTTCTACAGTTCCAGATTCAATTGACGATGAAGAAGAATTATCCGGTGACGAATTGGCGGATGATACGTTTCCTTCATTGGTACGAATTTCTTCATCAATTGACATAGTTCTATCCTTTGTTAAGATGAAGAGTAACATACCGACTAATATGTTTGAATCAAATACCGGATTATTTTATATACAAGTGGAAAAAATATCATAATACCTGTAAAATGAAGTTTCTATGTAATGAAGTAAATTCCTGGTCCCTTGCGAATTCATTATAGAGAAGTTTGACTGTAGTACATTCTCCGAACCAACTAACACAAAATACTTGTTGCCTTTAATGTTGCGAATAGATATATTTACGTACTGAGTCGTTTTCAACACATTCTACAATCAGTAAGAATATTTTGGGTCTTAGCATATGTTAAACCGATGTTTTCTAAAATCGAGTACTTTTCTAGCATTACATCTAGGGCTTGCAATCCCGGAATACCGGTATTCCGGAATTTTTCTGGTCACGATAAGATTTTCGGGATCCCGAGACTTTGTTTAATTTTCAACAAAAATTTATACAAAAATATATTTAAATAAAATTATAAAAATTTTAAAATAAAAATTTATAAAAATATAGTTATGGAACAGATAACATTAAAAATTATCTTTATCTTCTAGCAATTCAATTATTATCACCACTGCTGCCAAAACGCTAAACATGCTGTCCATTCGAAATTCTTTAGCTTAGTTAGGCTTAACAACATGTTGGATCGTGCAGCCGCAAAGCTTTATTTCATGTTATTTAGCCATCACACAATAAAGTTTTTTGTTACGTATTATTTTATAATTTAATAATATAGTGCCTTTTAGCATAATTATTTTTAAAATGCTTTTTTAAAAATTATTAGAAGACAATTTAGTTTTTGTTGTGTTATTTTAAAGACTTGATCTGGACTTGTCAAATTAGTTTTTAAATTAGTTTTTACGATTAACGTGTAATCTACGTTTGCATCGATAGATTTTCATATTGTTGTCACACAAAAAGATAGGAACCTGCATCTCCCCAATCTGCATCGTTGCATTGGTTAGATAACTTTTACAAGACAACCATTGCATAGTAGCCTGAAAATACATCGACTGTTATTGGTTACTTGTCACTTGTGCAAGAAATTATATAATTTTTACTGGTGTTTACACTGGCAGTAGCGCAGCGCAGGCTTACTATTTATTTTTCTTTATTTTTCATTATTTTTCTTTATTTATTCTTTATTTATTCTTTAATATAAAAATTCATTAGCTGGTTAAAATTCATTCGATGTTTCATGAAAATACATCGATTCATCGAGTAAATCAATAGCTTTTCAAAACATCGGATTGAGCCGATGTATGACATTGTAAACATCGTGTAAATCTGATGTATCGACGTATATCGAATATCCCTACACGGTTAAAAAACTTGGAATAAAGTTTAGTCCAGCTAAAATGCTACTGCATATTTTTTCATATTGAGGTTTAATATTTAAACTTTCACAAATACTAACCCATAATTACCACTTTCTTGTACTAAAATTTTAACAAAAGAAATATTGCAATACTGAAACACTATATTAGGCTCATATGCTTGTTTATTGCTTTTGTTTCGTATCGCGCAATAGCCTAGTGGTAAACGAAGTGAACTTGCAAACTGGATGTCTCTGGTTCGAATCTCGCTGTGATTGTTTGTTGTTTTTTTTTTTTTTTTGTTATATTTCAGTCTTAGCCATACTAGCCATTTTTGCTAATACTAGATCTAAAACCAAAGTTGATGTGGTGACATATAAATAACAGAAAAGTTTCAAATTTATTTTAAGATTTTTAACCGTTTACTTAATATTAAAATTGTCGTCCGTACGAACAAATTTAAATAATCTATTATGTTATATTTTTCGAACATCTAAACGGTTAAATAAGAGCCTCTACATTTTTATGTATTAAATATTTTGTTTTTCTTCTGTTATATCTAATGTTATATGTGAATAAGTTCAATCAATTAATATATATTTATCTAACTTTAAGAATTTTTTATACCATCTGTTGATTATGTTTTTTTTTATTTTTATTTTCATTTCTATTTTATTTATTTTTGTTTATTTATTTTTCGACAACGGCAATTTATTGACAATTCATCTATAAAATTACTGTTGTTAAGTGCTACCTTTAATTTATTTAGTTGATGACATATACTTATGCGATGTACTAACTTAAGTTTTTTTGTTATCTAACTGCACTAATTTATGTTCAAATAAATAATTATAAATAATAAAAATAATAATAATAATAATAATAATAATAATAATAATAATAATAATAATAATAATAATAATAAAAATAATAAAATAATAAAATTATAAAATGATAAAATAATAAAATAATAAAATAATACAATAATAAAATAATAAAATAATAAAATAATAAAATAATAAAATAATAAAATAATAAAATAATAAAATAATAAAATAATAAAATAATAAAATAATAAAATAATAAAATAATAAAATAATAAAATAATAAAATAATAAAATAATAAAATAATAAAATAATAAAATAATAAAATAATAAAATAATAAATTAATAAAATAATAAAATAATAAAATAATAAAATAATAAAATAATAAAATAATAAAATAATAAAATAATAAAATAATAAAATAAAGAAAAATAATAAAATAATAAAATAAAAAAATAGTTCAAAGATTACAGTGCAAAAATTTCAAATAATTTATTTTATTTTTTTTTTATTTTTCCCCGCTATCTTAGTTGAAGCGTTTTTTTTTTTTGTAACAATGCTTTTCCAAATGGTTATTCAAATAATGACAACTTTGTTATCTATTTATTTATATTAGGGCGGGTCAATTTGTATGGACGAATTTTTTGGTGGTCTGGCTCAGCGAAATTCGTAAAATACATGTAATTTCAAGACTTTTTCTCCACTACAGCATATACAAATACTGAAAAAAAGCTGTGCGGACTTTCGTAAATAGATTTAATTCTCAATTATAAAATATGAATGTATGAATGTATGTGTATGAATCTATTTACGAAAGTCCGCACAGCTTTTTTTCAGAATTTGTATATGCTGTAGTGGAGAAAAAGTCTTGAAATTACATGTATTTTACGAATTTCGCTGAGCCAGAATTTGACCCGCCCTAATTTATATATTTAAACATAAGTACTACACACAAAACTTTTACTTTAAAAAAAAAAAAATTATTAGCTTAATATTAGAAAATAAATCCTTGATTATCATTTACACATGTAAGCCATCAAAAACAACAACAAAAACAATAGCATTATCATTGTCAAATATAACGATATTGTTTAAGCCATGACAACTGCAGGTTCACAAAAAGTTTTTTCTTTTGTTTTCTATTAAATTTATGATTAAGATTGTCAACGTATAGAAATTAATTGCAGCCATTCATTAGCGAACACAGCGAACGTGGATAGAATTTGTACTTGCATAGAGCGAAGCAAGTAAACAGGGGTCACATAGGATATTAATGGATCAAATGACACCCAAATGATTGAATGAATGTTCAGCAGAAATCTTAACAAATACGTTCAAGATAGTTTCAGATTTCTTGACAATAAAAGAAAAATAATATTACATTATGTAGCAGTTATTGATTATATGAGTGAAAATCCCTAGAATCAGTGGTTCATTTGGGTGAATGGCCTCACTTGGGTCAAACCCATTTGCAAAACGTTACAGTTTCTGTCCCTCAAAGCACTCTACTTAACCGTACTTTTATTGAAAAGTCTTCTTCATAGCTTTAATTATGATTGTGTCAAACCTAGTTTTGTCACATTTCCGCATTTAAGCAATAATTTTTTTCTTTCTTTATGATTCAAAAAAAGTATCTAATGGAATTTTAAAATTGTTTTTTGCTCTTACAGTAATTTAACTGCTGAAAACAAATATTAAATATAGATAAACGGGAAAATGCATTAATTATTCATAAATACTGCAGCACAGAGCTTTTATTTTTCCAAGACTAGCAACCTTTTTGCATAAGCTTCACGCTCAGCTAACATTAACTGTTGACATCAATTGCTGTTGGCTGACATTTAGTGACACTTTCCGGCAATGCGATGGACGGACGAAGGGACAGACAGACGAATAAAATGGCTTATGTGAAATCGTGCAGAAAAATTTGTACGATTGTCAATGCAAGGGATCAACATGAAAAACTATTGCTAGTTCCTAGCATTTATGTGACATTAAATGTTCAATGTTCAGTGAGAGATAAAGAAGCACCCGTTAGATAATATATTGCTAGTTATTGAATGATATGGGTTTTTATTCAATCCAGTCCATTTGTTAAACGCGCAATTTTAAGTAATTTATTTGAAATTGATTTTCTGCATTTTTTTTTTTTTTTTGTTGCTATTGTGTTTGTAAAGATTTTACTTAAAACAAGTCAAACTTGCTAGTTGCGCTTAAGCTAGAAAAACTACATGCTTTCTTTTTTTTATGCTTGACTAAAGTTATTTTTTGTATCGTTTCCTTTTTCATCGTTGCCACTGACTGAATTGAGTTTCAAGCGAAATTATAACAAAGTTCCTTAGAATTCTTTGGAATTTGTTCCTTTCATGAAGTTATGATTTATTGAGCTTGATTGTTAATAAATAAAGAATACTAGTGTGTGTGTGAAACTTCATGTAATTGGTTTTAGATTGATTTTCAAATGAAAAGCTAAAAGAGTATTCATGTGAGATTACGACAAAAAGATATTTGTTTTTCTTTTAATGCATTTTATTTGCTTAAAGTAAAGCGGTCAAAATAATAGCACCAATGGTGTCGTAAGCTTTTCCGACGCTAGATATCGGAAATAACGTGGAGCAATCAAAATTAATTTTCTAATAAATAAAGGTCAACGTTCCAGATGCTCCCTTACGAAAGAAATCGCTTTAAGAATGTGTTTTGATGACATAATTTGATTTTCTAAATTGATAAAAAAAAATACTTTGCTAAAGCAACATTACGAAAATCATTTTATGTATTTCGTGTGATAGATAGTACTCGTATTTTGCAATAATAAATTAAATTTTATTATGATTTTCTCAAAAGATGATTGTTGCAACAATCAAAATTTATTCACCAACTTTAGCTTCTGTATCCACCACTCTTTCAGTTAAATCAGCATAGTCTTACAAATATCACCTATTCACCACCACTCGGCCAGTTGATATGTAAGGAAAGATAAACATGATAGAGAAAAAGCTATAACATATGCGATTAGCAGAAAAACCTGAGTAACAAGAACAGAAAATAAACCAGCTACATCAGGTAACTTATTTGAAAATACAGCTAAATGCTTAAAAAAAGGTGTGTTTGCAGATCTGCTGCTGGTTAAAGTCTGCCAATTAGAGCGCACACACCATGTTTTTAATTGGAAATACCACATGAAAAGAAAGTCGAGGATAGAATAGACTTTGGAATTCAATCTTAGACTATTTGGACTGCGTTGGTTGATTAAACTATTGCAATAAAGTGTTAACAAGAATGAATGGTATTTAGTACAAATGCAATTTGTAGAAATTGTAAGAGGATTTATAGGGTGTCTAAAAAGAATTTCAGAAAAATTGTACAGAGCAGAGATATAGATACTGATACTAAAAAATTTTAGTTGGTTGTAATAAGAACTTATTTACATGAATAAGAACTCAAACATTGAATGCATTTTGAACATTTTCAAGTTCGGCATCATTGTTAAATAAAATGTACTTCATAAAGTATCGCAATAAGTTGTATAACAAATCCGGAAACGTAACGGAATGCACTAGTCTAAATCTCTCTGCTCGCTGCACTCCAACCAATAAACAAAACAGTTCAACAGCACAACAACGTAGTTTGTCAACAGCATTCCAAAACAATTTCACATTCTTTTCACTGCCTCCCCCCTTACCAGACTTCATCACTTCATCACTCACTCATCTACTCTGGAAACCTACTACTCGATATTGAGTTACTAACTTTTAGCACGTTTTTGCCATAAAGCCTACGAATGTCGGTCGAGTATCGTTTGTGTGTATTGATTGTGTCCAATGACAAAAACTAACAAAATGTAGCTTTTCGAAAAATCAAATAAAAATTTCTGTGATTTTTTTATCATAATAAACATTTTTGCAAAATTTATAACTTTGTTAAAATGCTGCTGGAATAAAGTGTGTTCCCAACAAGGTTTAAAACAACAAAATAAGAGATAGACATTATGTAGTCTTGTAAACCACGGCAATAGATGTTTTTTTTGTGTTGCTTTTTTGGTGATAAATCATTTCAACAGTTTTATAAACTAAAGTGAGAAGAAAAACAAAAGTTTTTTAAGTATATCAAAGTAAACACTTGGCACAAAGTTAAAATCCAAGGCATTCCGACAAGGATAAGGAAGTGTTAAAGCAAAAAAAAAAACTGTTAAAGATGTTTTAAATGGTGGAAGTTAAAGAGGCGCTTGGCGTTAATATTACCAGAAGGTGCCGCTAAAAAAAATATGATCTGAGAAATTAAATGCTTTGGAAAAAAACTTCGTTATTATTATTGTTGGGATTTGCACTGTGCTATCACATACAATTCCTAGTTTTGTGAGGTGATAGCTAAGATGGTCATTAAAAATAAAGAAATTATTTTTCGACAAAAAAAAATGTAATGCTTAACTTTTGGAGAAGGACTTTAAAGTATAAAAAATAGTATATTTATAAGAAAACAACTCCATATTTTCTATAATCTATTAGCTTCGTTCACAACAAAATTTGAATAAGAATATGGGTGGAAAATTTAAAAAAAAAATCATATTACAACTATACATTAAGAGCGGTTAACGGGCTCACACTATTTCACCTAAAAACATCTAGCTAAAAATTGTCGAAATAGTAAAAACAATTTGTTTACTTGGATATTACTCCATCTCCCTACTTAAGATGGATGATTGACATTTGCATAGTTGGCAGTTCTACTATTTGTAATGGGTTCAAAAAGAAGTTTGTTTTTGCTACTTTTTGTAGTAATTTTTAATATTTTTTAAAGAACTAGAAGTGTAAGATATATTTATATTGATATATTTAATTTAAAAATATATGACCTATAAATTTATTATGATGTTTTTGTAGAAGCAATCATTTCATTTCGATATGTCAAAGAATCAATATGAGTTAACGCAGCGAATGCCAGTATTTTTTTTTTTTTTTTTTAAAGTTGAAAACATTAAATACCAACTATAAATACCAAAATGTAAATACCAATTCTATATAAACTTGCAAAAACTTTTAAAGTTTCTTTTAAACTAATGTCACGTATGGTATATTTTAGTTGCAGTAATTTACTAAGAAAGGTTCATACATCAGACGCTTTTATTTTTAAGACTCCGCCTAATTTTAAGATATACCAATATAATAACACCTAAAAATAGCACCTCTTTAAATGTTAGCCCTCTCTCTTTGTTTATATATGCAATATTACGAGTAAAATTATTTAAAAAAAAAATTAGAATATGTGAGATTACATCCAATCGATAAAATGGATAAATTGGGTAAAAATGTGTAAAAATGTACCTGAGTATTTACCAAAAAGGTGGGTAATAACTATGTAGTAAAAAATGAGGCGATCAAGCACATTGTGCAGCAAAAACAAACGAATTTTTTAATCCATTTAAGACTGCTCATAGATCCATTTAAGACTGCTCCGCCGTACGATTTTTTTCAAAATTTATCGGGAAGCTTATATAGGCCATAGAAGTTGCATTGCAAAAGTTCAGGTTTGTAACTGTCACTGTATTTGAGATCTGCATTGGGTATTTAAATACCCAATCGGCTTATCCGGGTTCTTGGTGTTAATAAAAATTTGCATTTATGGCAACATTCTTTTGTCATAATGAACACCTGACATCAGCTGTCTTACGAAGTGAAAGCAAAACGGAATGGACAATAATAAACCTTACTGTCAAACCAAAATACTTTGAGAAGAGTTTTATTAGAATAATGTTGAAACAAAAAAAAAATTTTACTGTTGAGGAACTGCAGGCGGACGTGGATAGTTGGAGCGATCAAGAAAATAGTATTCAACATGCAAGCTCTATAAATATTATTATTATGCCGCCTGATGAAGTTGATGTTATAAGCGACGCAGAAGAATTGGACGATAATGTCCACATTTTCAATGATATAAATGAGTTTCCTCGCGAAGTAGCTGGCAACTTTGGAGTGGAGTTTAATTTCAATGACGAGAGAGATTAGTGACCGGCAGAAATCGAAATGGAGCCGCCGCGAAAATTATAACTTTGAAAACCAACCCTTCGACAACACTACAATATTATAAAAAACCCTATATGAAAAGATTGGTAAATATTTTCAAATATTTAATGCAGTGTGATACTTAATTTATTATCTTAAAGGATCAGTTTCCTCGCTTCAACTATGGGAATGCTTTATGGATAGTGAGGTGCTTCAGCTTATAGTAGACAGCACAAATGAGTACGCTGGACAGAACAATGTCCCTGGGTTTTCTACAACAGTTGCGGAAATTAAAACTTTTCTTCGTACACTGTATTTAACTGGTTATCATACATTGCCGAATATAAAATCATATTGGTCTAATCGCAATTCATTGGGATGTCAATATATAAAAAAAGCTATGAGCCGGGACAGATTCAAGCGAATCAAGCAAAATTTGCACGTTTGTGACAGTAAAAAGATCGACAAAAATTGCAAATCTGCAAAAATATCACCCCTAAATGATTTACTAAATCAAAAGTTCCTGCAATTTGGCATATTCTCGCACAATCTTGCTATCGACGAGCAAATGATAGCCTATTATGGGCGTCATTCATGCAAGATGTTTATAAAAGGCAAGCCAATTCGATTTGGATACAAGTATTGGTGCTTGGCGTCTTCAGATGGATACTGCTATCAATTCATGCCTTATGCTGGGGCATCTTCAAACTCTAATTCTAATTATGGTATGGGAAAAAATGTCGTACTGCAGCTTCTGTCACAAATCAAAGATCCAAAAATGCTTAATGTAACATTCGATAACTTTTTTACGAGTCATAAGCAGATGTGTCGATTGAATTCGCATGGGTACTTTGCGACTGGCACTGTGCGCGACAATCGCACCAATCATGCTCCTCTCATAGGCATAAAAGACATGAAGAAGAAAATGCGAGAAACATCTGATTTTGTATTTGACAAAAATAATAACGTATTAGCTGTGCGCTGGAATGACAATTCGGTAATAACTCAACTTCAACACGAATTTTTTTAATATTTTAATATTTTCAAATATTTTACAGGTTGTGACTATGATGTCTAACTTTTTGGCCCATATGCCGATGTGTAGTGCTAAGAAGTATGATCGCAAAGAACGGAAAATGGCAACAATTGAGCAGCCGTTGCTAATACATGAATATAATTAACGCATGGGTGGCGTCAAGCGCGTCGGAAGCGAATTTCATCTGGGGGGCAGTACAAATGGGGGGGGCAGTACAAATGGTGGTGCAAAAAAAGTTCACCAAAATTTCTTCAAAGAAACATGAATGTGAATAAACAAATTTTTTTTTTTAGTTTAAAATAAAAAAAAATATTAAAATATATAAAAATATTAAAATTCCATTATTTTTAAAAGTTCTTCCAATTTCAATATTAGAGATCATTCTTTATAGGATCCTTCATATGGTAATATGAAAATATAAGAAATAATGGTTGCTTTTATAAAGCAAAATTAGGTACAGGGGCCGCCATCTAACTTTTTTTTCAACTAGTGCTTATTTCGTGAATGGTAACACTTAGCTCATGTCTGATTTGACAGATAATTAGTTTTATCTTTCCGCTGAACGAATATGGTTGTGTATATGCTTGAAAAACGCTGGGAAATATTGCGACATTACTTTGAAAATTATGGTAATGTTGCAGAATGTGTGCGAAAATTGCGTACGGATTTTGGAAGAAGAGAAGCACCGACAGTTTCGTATGTTCGTTATCTTGTGAAAAAGTGAAAGAAACTGGCATCCTCATCGATAAACCAAAGCGTGAAAAGCCAAAAGCAGTGCGCACACCCGAGAGTATTGCTGCTGTGGCAGAAAGTGTGCGTGAAGCCCCATCAACATCAATTCACCGTCGTTCTCAACAATTGAACATTTCGGAGACATCATTGAGACGAATTTGCATAAAGACCTTGGTATGACGCCATACAAAGTCTAATTGGTTCAGGAGTTAAAGCCAAATGACCATCCAATGCGTTTTCGCTTCGCTAAGTGGGCCTTCGATCGACTAACAGAAGATGCCGATTTTGCCAAAAAAATCATCTTTTCAGATGAAGCTCATTTTGATCTTGGCGGGTATGTAAACAAGCAAAATTGTCGCATTTGGGGCACAGAAAACCCGCACGCATACATTGAAAAGCCGCTGCACCCAAAACGCGTCACTGTTTGGTTCGGATTTTGGTTCAGAGGCATAATTGGGCCATTTTTCTTCGAAAATGAGCAAGGAGTGGCCGTTACAGTCAATGGCGATCGTTATTAGGCCATGTTGAAAGAATTTTTGTTCACAAAAATTGAAAAGGAGGATATTAGCAACATTCGGTTTCAACAAGACGACGCTACGTGCCACACAGCCGAAGCTACACTCGATGTTTTGCGCCCTGTTTTTGAAGATCGCATTATCAGCCGCAGAGCTGATGTCGTTTGGCCACCTCGAATCTGCGATTTGACACCGTTGGACTATTATTTGTGGGTTGCCCTCACAGATAAGTGTTACGCCGACAAGCCAGAGACAATTGACGCTTTAAAGGACAATATTCGTGAAGCCATTGGTGAAATACAGCTGCACACAATCGATAATGTGCTTAAAAATTGGACCGATCGTGTAGGCTACTGCATGGCCAGCCAAGGCAGCCATTTGAATAAAATTATTTCAAATTATTAACCGGAATAATTGTAATTTCAAATGAAAAAATAAATTTGAGAAAATATCCAGTAGTTTTTTTTTAATAGAATTTTCAAAAAAAAAAAGTTATTTGGCGGACCCTTTATATCTGTACATGGCTTAAATGCAATAAGGTACAAAAAGTTATATCAATTAAAATTATTCCAAAATGTTTCTTTCTGTCCTTGCGAGAAACAAACTCTTTCGCTGAATTCCATCGAATTCAATTCTTCGGTTTTATCTTTGTGAATGTGTATAAGTGCCGCATGAGTGAGTCGTTTCTGTGTCATAGTTGCTCGAAGATATGTTTTAAGTCGTCTTAGTGCACTAAAAAAACGCTCAGATGAAGCTGCTGATGCAGGCACAGTCAAAAGCAAAGCAGTAAGTTTTTCAACTCAATTTAATATTTTTTATTATAGTATCCGAATTTTTTGCAAATTGGGATACAATGCCACTACAATTTGAAGGTGTTTGGCCAGGAAATTGCTTCAGCATTTTAAGTTGCGCGTGGAGGTCGCTCCCATCAAAGTCATCTGCATAAAGATCTAGTTTTGTTTTTAGATTTTGTTCAGAAGGCACTTTTCCGAAGAAGGCTTCGATTACAATATTACAGTATTAAGCTACATACTTAAGGGTGCTTTTAAACTGAAGTGGTGGGATTGCAGTAGAAATTCTACATTTTGTTCTATCTTTTTGCAAACACAGAGAAAGAAAATGGTTATCCGCAAGCATGTTTATGAAGAAGAGGAAAATATATAATACAAAAATATTGTCGTTGTAAAAAAAAACTGATATTTTGAATAACCTTTGAAGTTTTCTTTTTAAATTGTTTATCTAAAAAAAGTGGGGGGCAACTGCCCCCTTTCCCCCCGCTTCCGACGCCAATGGGTGGCGTGGATTTGTTCGACAATGCCATAAATAACTACCGCATTAGAATGCGTGGAAAGAAATGGTATTGGCCTCTGCTGACAAATGCATTCGATGCAGCTATGGTAAATGCATGGAAACTGAAAGTTCTGTATGCAAAATATGGGAATTCCAAGCCTATAAGTCAATTTGACTTCCGCGTGAAAGTTGCAGAGGGTTTAATAACACTACCAGAATCGCGTCGTATAGATAAGCGGTGATGGCAACTGCACACGATAGTGATAAGCGTGCGGATGGAGTCAATCATATGATAGTGAAGATGACTAAACGTGCTCGGTGGCATCAACAATGTGGCATCAAAACTGAATTTGGTTGCCAAAAATGTGATGTATTACTTCATCCCCAAAAATTGCTTCTTTGATTACCACATCCCACGGTATGAAAATAATATAAAAAAGCTAACTGACAATTTTCATGAGCATTTTTTACTCTATTGTGCCAATTGGGTATTTAAATGCCCAAAGCTCCAGAAAGATTTGCTCCAGAACCCGGGTGAGTTTGGCGATTTAAAATTTTTTTATAAATATAGGATACTAGAGGCAAACTGACCACGAATTTTTCCGTCGATCTTTCCATTTTCTAATTTTCTAAATAGCTAGAAGATTAGGGTTGTCAATTCGGTGACCAGCGTGTAGATTGACTCGTAGAAGATTTACATTTACAATTTAGATCGCTTTCAGAAAAGAAAAAAAGCTTGAGTGTCTCCTTAATGCTCTGTTAACTATTTGCCCAACGTCTAATACTAGCGAACGCGTTTTTTCTGTGTCAACTGTTATTAAAAATAAAGCGAAATTGATTTCTTATATCAAATATTTAATATCTAATTGAAAAATACCATACTTATACTTGCTATTATTTTGAGTTAAGATAGATACACGTTAAATTACTTACAAACGGTTTTTTCTTTTATTTTGGATTCAATTTAAAAAGCTGTCATTTTCACTATTGTAAATTTTTTAAATAACATGGAAATAACAGTAGTAAACGTAGTTTACTTATGTTTTTTTTAAAAATTGCAAAAATTATTATATTAAAAAAAAAAACTTGTCATTAAAATCCATTTGTAAAAAAATGAGATACACCCAAAAAGATAAACCTCAAGATAAAGGCCGAAAAAATATGTTAGCTTATAATATTGCTAACTTGGCAACTCTGAGCAGAAGCAATAATTTTTTCCCGCTGGTAAAACTTTGTGTGTTCCAAATAAAAGAAGTATACTTTAATAAAGCTGCTTGCTTTTTTTAAAGTTCAAACCTTAGCTGGGAAATTTCGATTACGACTAGTAATCAATTACATTATATTTAAAAAATAATTGTAATGATAAAACAATCCTTATGCAAAAAAAATATATTAGTAATTGATTACGATTACAAATAACCAAAAAATAATCACGATTACTTTAGATTACGCCAAATAATAAAAAAAAAGTATAGCAGTGAGAGGACTGCCGACCGAAGCGAAAACATATATATAAAATATAAATGGAAGACGTTGTCCTGCCACGGGCCGCCTTACTGCTATATAAGAATTTTCATGCTAATAGGGGGTTTCGGACTATGCTACATGTAGGATGAAATCAAAAAGTTTTAAAAGTTCCGCTCTGATCTTGTTCTTCTCTGTGCGTCCTTTTTTGTAGATTTCCTTGGTAATTGTTTTTGGCGCAGTTAGCAGGAAATTTTTTGTAGGTGTTGTAAATTTAACGTGTAGCTACAGTTGGCATATGAAATTAGAATTATTTTTGTTAAGAGCTTATAACAATTTATTAAATTTTTATACATTACTGAAACTATTTCTTTTAAGCAAAAGTGTTACCATATCAAAAATACATATAATTAAAGTAATTTGTTTAAATTATTTCGATATTGATTAATATAAAAAACTAAAGCTTATTTATATCAATTTATATCATAACACTAACACAATATACATGTTCACCATATCTATATTGCGTTGTGTATTAAAAATAGAATATTCTAAAATGAAAAAATATCTATAGCTTATAAATTATATATAATCCATATAAGAAATTAAGCTAAACAGTTTTAAAAAATAGAATGCTTAGGACAAGCAGACCTTAGTTATTCAATTACTACTGAAAATATTAATTATTTTGCAGGCTTAATACGTAATTGTTATTATATAAATATACATAAATATTCTTTAAATTTCCTCAATGAGCTAAATTGTTCAAATATATGAACTATATATATGTAAATATGTAAATATATACATATACATATATATATATATATATGTATTTCCGATACGGTAACACTTTTACTAAACACAAATAGATTTACCAATATTATATATACTCTTTAATTCATATGTATAAACTGTTTTCTAAATTAGTTCGATGTCATATGCTGACTGTAGCTACAAATAAACATCCACAAAAAATTAAAGCTTACTGTACAACAATAACTACTTAGCAAATTTACAACAACAACGCAAAGAGAATTACAAGATCCCAGCGGTTGCGCAGCGTTAGAGGGGATGAACCGAATTGGCGGCGTAAAATATACAGCACTTTGCATGCTATATTTTCTGTTTGCTTGCTGTTTCGTTAATTTTTTTAATTTTTTAACAATTTTTTAAGTTTACAATATTACAAGTTTACGAAATATGTTGCAAGTAGAAGCTCTCGAATTAAATATGTCGCAAATTGATAAAATGCAAATAAAATAAAATATTTGTGCTAAAACACGACCGAAATGTCAAAATTTGTAATTGTCAAAATTTCATCGTCCATTTGACACAGCAAAAAATACAACTTTATTTCAACACACACAAATTTTATTCAACTTGATATTTTCTATCCTACCACGACTGATTGACACACAGCCATAGTTGACAACTCTGAATATAAAATGCCGCAGTGGTGAAAATAAAAAGCCACTGACAAATACAACAAGTGTGAAAATTGTCAAACTTTGTTTGACGATATGTAATAAAATAAGAGCATGCATGTAATTATTTGAATGTTCAACATATGCCTTTATCACAACTTAAAGATTAAAATGTTAAAACACTCAATCCATACATTATTTTTCTTGTTTGCGAAGTTCCAGCAGAAAAAGAAGAAGATCGATCCATTTTTAAATCTCACCATGAATAGCAGCTGTTTGAGTAAAAGCAAATTTTTTCAAAAATGTTGACAAATACAACAACTGAAGAAATTGCCAAACTTTAAAGGCATATATATATAAATATAAACCGAATTAATAATAAGTTTTGTTTGAAAACATCTTATTGCAACCTAACTTAAGTATTTATATACTAACAAACAGATTATATGCATTAATTTCAGGAGTTGCCAAGTGATTTCTTGGTGAGCTTGCGGCCGAATGACGAATTCCTTGGAAAAATACGACGATGCAAACGAATCATTTACCCTCTACCAAAATCGTTCAACGCGCCTAATGAAGTTTTCACTTCAAAAAATAAAAGTACGCAATAAAAAAATCTAACTACTTTTAAATAGGACTGGCATCTACATCGTAAGAAATTAAGAGGTTATGTAATGAGTTAATTTACCACTGGGATTACGCTAACACTGTCGAATTGTTTTTGTTTTATTGCATCATTATTCTCTATTCATAGCATTGAGAATCTGGAAGAGTTGCACAGTGGTGTGAACGCGGAATTAAATAGTTTTCTCGTGATAATTTTTGTTACAATTTTGTTATAACCCTTAAGCCTTTAAGGTGATATTAAAATGAAAACAATTGGCTGCGAACCTGCTTAAAAGAAACCGAGAGAGTAAATAAATGCTAATATTATTTTTGACAGAGCAGAGTGATAGCTTAAATTAAAAAATGTAATTCCTTATGAATTGAAATTGTATTTTGCTTACAATCTTAAAGTTAATATTAACATTTAAAATAATTGGCTTCGAACCTATCTTAAACGAACAAAAGAATAAATAAATTCGTATACTTTTTTTAAAGAGCTGTTTTACTATATCTACAACAAAAGTATGTAGCGTTCATAGTTTTCGTGTTACATGGAAAGTAGACGCGGTTTGGGGCGGGTTTGTTTGTTTTTTAATTAAAACTCACACGCATAATTTTATTGGTCAATGACGAATCCTTCTATTTTATTCCTACATGAATACAGTATGGAACCATTGTGTGGTGTAATTCCATGAGAGTTCAGCAATCATCTTATTTGTGTTAGCTCGCACTAAAATAGTAAAATTCACAAGGGGCCGCACTCTGATCTTGCTGAACAGGAAGGGCCGAGCTCTAAAGTATATATAAACTCTTTCAGTGAATTTGTCCAATATATTGGACACGACAGAAAGTCATTTTTAATATTATCTTGCAACGGTTTTTTTTTTTTTAATTAATTTGGTTCTATAAAAAACAATGTACCAACATGACAAAAATAATTTTGAAGAGATATTTGACATAAAACTCAGTTGGATTTGGTTTTTGTCCTATTTTGTAAGAAAAACCAACCGTACAGAAATCAAATTAATGCTTTTTCTTACTTTTTATGACAATAAAATGATAATAAAATTAAGAGGATTTTTAAAATTTTAAAATGATTTTAAAATGATAATAAAATTAAGAGCAAGTAGCGCAGGTAAAAATGAAAGGTATGTTTTTCATCTTTTTAGGACCGTTATGATAGGAGTATTAACCTGAAAAATACTATTTCGGCTTAGCCTAGTCATTGAAAGGACTTAAGAGACGTTGAAATGAAATCGTTGAAGTGTCAGTCAGATAACTTTAAACCATTTAGATGTTCTCTTTTCTAATATTAATTATAAAAACCTAAGTACTTTTTATAAAGATTGCCTTACATTACAAAAATAGTGATGAATATGGTCAGTTTTAATTATCGAAACATATGTACGTAAAAATTTCAAGTCATTTAAATAAATTTTGAGACTTTTTAAGAGAAAAAAAACTTTTTCTAAAGTGATTTTGTATGGGAGTTAGGCGTTGTTTCTACCCGAGCCACTAATTTTCGGACTTCACCTTTATTTTTATATAGAATCTTAACCCACTACTACACGGTTTATGATCCAGCTAAAAATTTTTTATGGATTTATACACTGAGAAAATAAGCATACTAAAATCAAAATCAAATCACATTTACTCAATATTAAAAAAAATTTATTTGTTTTAGCGCAAATTTTTTTTTTTTTTTTTTTTTTTGTTTAAATGGAAACTTTTCATTAAAATAAAGAAATAAATTTCAAAACAAAGAAATAGTTTATTCCTTTAAAGAAAATTTCTTTCTTTCTGAAAGAATAATTTCCATTTGCAAAAAAAATTTGAAAAAATAAATTTCTTTGATTTCGTCTGAGTGTGTAATTAATTTTTAAAATCAATATAAAATATAAAACAAATAAAATTTTACTTTTGAATCCAAATTCTTAATTTGTTGAAATAAAATTTTTCGAAATAGATGCAATAAATTGATATTGTTTAAAGAAACAATTTCCTTAAAACTAACGAAATTTCAGATTTTAAAACAAATACCTGTGTTTTTTATTTCAAAGTTGAACTTTTTTCTGAATTTGTTTAAAATGGAATAACTAGATACACAAACAAAACTTTATTTAAAAAAGTAGTTTCATTCCCGTCAGAAGCCATATATGGCTGTTCGAAGGAATGCGTGATTTCATGACCTTAACATGTACAATTGAAACACAATTTCGTAAACATTAAACAGTAGTCTTAAATTCTATAAAAAAAATTCTATAAGTGAACTTACTTACATGTAACAAAGAAAAATTAATATGTTATTTTCTGAATTTTCCAGCCATAAAGTGATAACACGCACTTATAATATAAACTGAGATTTTCTTAGCAGCTGTGTTAAAAAAAGAGTCGTGTCGACAGACAGACAAACAGACGAAAATGTCTAAATCGGCCCACTTAGTGATGCTTATCAAGAATATATAATATAATTTTCTAAACCAGACACGCCTTTTTATGGGCGTTAGAAACAGTATAAAAATAAATAAACTGAATAGCTAAAAAAATGCTTTGATTATTCATACTAAAACAAGAGCGCCCTGCAAATGTATGCTACCTACAAAACTGAACGCGCCCTTGATACGCAGCATGTGCTTGAGCAAAGATAAAATGTTTTTCTCTCTGTTTTCTCAGTCTCTCAAACAACGCTTCTCATAAGGTTATTTAGTGTAGCTTATACTACGGAACAATGATGTTTATGTTAAAGTATGAACGCAACCGAATAATGGCCTTGGTAATGAATGCTACACAACATAAACGTTCAGTTCTCTCAAATGAACGCTTTACCACCTTAACGAACGAAACGTTAGAGTTTATTTTCGTTCCCTGATCCCGTGTCTCTCGTGGGTATTCTGTTCACTCAAAAAACTACCATCATTTGGTATTCCTTGGTGGAAACATCATTGGTAGAAACAGAACCGAATTTTTATCGTCCAATTATTTACATCAATGAAAGCTCATTTCTGTTTAAATGGGTATGTTTACAAGCAAAGTTGCCGTTTTTTGAGGGAACAGAATGCCCACGCGAAACACGATCACATCCTAAAATAGAAAAATATTTTATTTTAAAAATTCAAAATGTACATCTAACAAAAATTCATTTTTTTTATACTCACACTATTACCTTAAAAAAATTTTAATAAAAAAATTAATGTTTTGATTATATATCACATAACTCTTTTATAATTCCTAAATATGCCACTTGCAACTAACCCTAAGTTTCCCTTAAAAATTGATTTTAAAATTAAAATTTAATTAATATTCATTTAAAGAAACCAATTTTTAATTAAATTTAAGTAATAATGAATTGCTTAGTAAACCACAGATTAAACTAAATTACAAATGATGCACCAAAACTGACGCTTTTTTTTCTCCATAAGCTACAATCGCTGTTTAACACAAACAAATATGGTTTTTTTTTTGTCAGTTTAACTTAACGGTTTTGCAATGAAAACTTCAACATTTTTTCAATTAATCAATTTCACTGTCTGGCAAGCACCACTTCACCAAATCAACCTGACTGCTCCGTCTACAGCTGGTCAAGGGATCGGGTGCGAGGTGCGTTGGTTGACTACTTAAAACCGCAGCAATGGTTGCAGTGCTGGTGCAATATTGGTACCTTGTTTGTATGCAATAGACACAGAAAAATATAGAAAACAAGAAGACTACAAAAAAAAACAAGCAAAATGCAGTTGGTTGCTGTGGTGTCGGGGAAAGAAGAATGCAGCTAAAAGCATTTCGATAGAGAGAAACCGAAATGCAGCCATTTAAAGCGGAAGAAAGCTGGGATGTTTGAGGGACTGGTTGGAAAAGGGTGCTAAGAGTGTGAGAAGAGGATGAGTGGTAGCAACGTTTAGCTTTAGAGCCGTTAGTTAGTGGTAATGAGGGCGCTTCTGCCATTGCTGTTGATCAACTACTAAAAGACAGGAATTAAAACGCGAATAACAAAAAAAACTTGTAATGAAAGAGCTAGTACAGCTAAAATATTATAATGAAAGGAGCAAGTTGAAAAAAGACAGAATAAGGCGATACATTGGGATAAAAAAGACGTAAAATTTTTAACAATTAAAAGAAAATATTAAATCAAAAAATACAAAGAAATCCTAAAAATTAAAAAAAAAATTTAAGATATTTAAAAACGTTTTAAAAAATTTGTTTCCATAAAATGAAAGCCAAATACAACACAAGTTAATGTTTTAGCAATTCTCAATATTAACTTGTTAGTTGTTGCATTCAGCTAAAACTAAAGAGCATCAATGTCTTTTTAACGGCACTTTTTATTCTGATATTCTTTCTCTATTTTTTTTTCCAATTAAAAACGAGATTTCTACTTTTAAACTTGTAGTTACTAAGCTTGTTGTGCAAACTCAATAAAACCCTATAATTGAACCGGTAGCTACACACTTGTATCTAGTAGATACTGCAAAAACACACCTAATGAACGCAGACAACAACCAGTGGATACACAATTAAAACTGCATTTTAAGCAATTTTATAGCTTAATTTTAAGCAGCTACCGCCATGCGATGCTATGCAATTTAACGATGAAAACATGGCTAGAAAAGCAGAGAGTAAGTAAGTAAGAGAGAAAGAAAAAAAGAAAGGAAGAAAGAAAGAAAGACAGGCAGTTAGGCAGCAGATCCAACAGCTAGCTGGAAGAGCAGGCAGGTCTCAAGCCTTTGCTTCTGCGCCCAGTCACCCACTTTGGATGGCATGCGGCCTTAAGCAACAACAACAACACAAACAATTGCATATAACGCTGTTGGCAACTGAATGTGGCATAGCTGAAATAACAAAAACTAGAAAAAAATACTACAAATACAACTATTAAACCCAGACAACCTACCAAGCAACCAACCAACAACTACTGCAAATAACAAAAGAAAATTGAGTATTTTTTGCGGTTATCTTTTATTATTTTTATTTTTGTTATTTTTATTTTTTCTACTGCTTAAGTTTTGTTCTTAAAACATTTGATTTCTGCTTTTTTCATTATTATTTCTGATTTTTTATTTTAATTTTTTTTTTTTTTTTTTGTCTTGCATAGCAAATAATGAGCATTTAAGAGCGTAGCAGTTTGTTTTGCAAAAAAAGATACTTCTTTAGTTTTTTTTTTTTATTTTATTTTATTCGTTTAAGCATGCATTTCGTGCATTCACTTCTGCAGCAAATCGAAAGCAGCATTTTTTAAGCGCAAAAGATTTATTAATTTCTACTAATGATTTATGTCAAAAAAATGTAGCTCTGATAAATCACTGAAGGCATTTTTTGTATAGTGCAAGCTTTATTAGATCGAAAAGAGTCCAGTATGAAATTGGTTCAATAGATTTCCAAATAACTTTAAGAAACTCTATTTTAAGAACATTCTATGTATGTTATGGATACAACTAAAACAAGCAGTTTAATATTTATACACAACACTCATATAAGAATTGAGTTTATTTTGTAACGGAAACGCGGTCACTTTACTTATAGTGACTCGACGTCATTTTTATCTGGCAAATACATTTTCATTTATAACCAGCTTATGTTGAAAGTGACCTTTCAGTGGCATTAATTGGAAAAATTATTTATTTAAATGTATCAATTGTTGAAAAAGAGGTTAATATATCTGTGGTCACAAGGAATAATGACTAAACTCAAAATATCGTAAAAAAGCTATATGGAATTTATTTTATTGCCAATTTTTGAAAGTATGCAGATATCAATATTTTGCCCAGAATTCATCTACACTTATGTCTGCATGTATTTTGTTTGTAACGGTTCATATATTTCAAAAAATGGATCGTAGTTCGAGAAATAAAAATATCGTTTTTTACGATACTTTGATTTTAGGCGTTATTCCTTGTGACCACAGATATTTTAAGTACATGACGTAAAAGTGTATGAATTTTTTTTTTATTTCAATGGAAATTTATTTATTCCAAGGAATTTTGTTGTTTTAGAAATTGAGAATGTTATGTCATAAATTTTTAAAGTACTAAGTCCATTTATAGGCATCACATTGCATAATTAAACATAGTATTTTTAAAACAATATTATTAAAGCTAAGTCAAAAGATAAATGCTGCATTTTTAAAAGGCCATAAGCATTATTCTATAAAATTATCAGTTACCAATATTTTTAAATTTTGCAAAACACAAACACATTTATAAATTGATTTAAACCACTATAAGAATAAACGATTTTTATAGTGAAACAAACTCCCTCTCTCTCTCTTTATCTTCCACTATCCCAGCAGAATTCAGTCCTGACAGACATGACGAAGGCCTAAATGTTCTTTGAGAACAGCCCTGATGTTTTCATACAAATGTCCGGAATCTTCAAGTTTGAAATTCGGTATTATTTTTTTTAAATGTTCACTATTATTTCTGATCTCAATACCACCTATGAATTTTGGTGTGTTCATTCACTTATGATTTCCAGTCTGAACTCCAGCAATGAACTCAGGTTTGAAACTATACGTTTTTCATTGCTGAAATCATGATTGAAATTTTCATTCAACTGCCAGTCTCTTCAGTCCTGAAATTTAAAAAAATGCACCACAGATTTCAATCATAAACATCAGCAACGATTTCAGGCTTGAATTTTACACATTAATTGAAATGATGAATCCTTTTTTACTATCTATTTTGATATAAAACTTACGTCAGATGGCTCTCACTAGAAAATTTTAAGAAAGTTAATTTTTTTCTAAGTGCAATGCGATAACGTGAACTAACTAAAACTAAGAGAATTCACGTTTGCGAATGCCAAAGTTTTGGGAAAAAAATTATCATTTTTATCATCATTTCGGCCTATTTATACAATTAGGGTATTCACAAGATGTGCTATCATGTTATATTTTCATATTTTCGTAAAATTTTACAACTAAAATTTACAAGATAAATAAATGCAAATAAGAAATAGCTGCTTGATAACGACACTTCAATAAACACAGCTTTCAGAGTTGTAATATATTAGTACCTTTTTATATGGAAGGCAACAGTAAAATCTTTAAACTAGTGTAAAATCTTAGGACAATATGACATTATGGCACACCTTGTGAATACCCTAAATATGTCTAGATTAAAACTTACTTTTCTGAAGAAACATAAGAAAGATTTATTTAAAAATTCATTTAAAAAATATGAAAATAAAAACTCAATGGAAAAGAAAAGTGTCCAAGTTAAGCAGTGTTCACGTAGTTCGTAGTTCACGTTATCGCAAATGCACTATACTTTAAAGATGTATTAAAAACTGCACCCACAAAATAATTTTTCGTTCTATAAAATCTCATTGGGTCAAACTTTAACGAAATCGAGCTTTACGTTTATATTAAATTTTATTTTAAAAGTAATTTAATTTAAAATTGATAAACATAAAATCGTTACAGTGTCAAAAAATAGGTGTGATATCTTGAAAAAATTTAAATTATATTACAGTAAAGCAAAAAAGTAAATTAATTAAATAAACTAATTAAGAAAATAATTATATTAGTTCATTAAGTAAAAAACTTTATTAAGACAAAATGTATTTTCTCTTATGCATTTTGTTTTTGTATTTTTTTGAATAGCTCTCAGTTTCTCAGTGGAAAATATTTTGTCAGCGTTTGTAGCTTATATAAAAGAAATTTAAAAAAAAACATAAGGAATAATTTTTTAAATGAAATTAATTGTGGCTATATGTATCAGAGCCTTTTTGTGCTGTACTTCATCGATGTTAAATTTAATTATGAGGTCTTCTTACCTGATTTTATAAAAAATATTTTTTAAACCACCAAGTTTGAGTATGTTTCTGTTTTTACTTTTTTTAAAGAAAATGTTAAGAAAATAAATTTTAGGTTACTAAAATTATTTTTAGGTTTTGGTAAGACTTTGAAATGAGACTTTATTACGTATACCTACGAGCTCGTGAACAAAAACTCAAATGTGATTTTAATTTTTATGCCCATAAAACACAGTTAGGTCATTACAACTTTTCTTTGATTCTCTTGCAACTCTTTTCACACAAATCTAATATTTTATGGCCAGAAACTTACTTGTAATTGTGTGCTTTCTGATTGGTATTTTCTGAATTTTGTTTATTTTTATATATTCTTTTTTCATTTCTCACTGAATTGAATTGTTTAAATTTTAACTTATTTTTTCAATTGTTGCAAATTTTGACTTTTTAAGAAAAGACATATGAATTGAAAAAAGCTTTTTAACAAGTAGCCATTGCATAGCCTCTCATAACAGCTGAACTTTTATGTTCAGCTAGAGTTTGAACCGCTGTTCTTTCGCGTATGGGGCACGTACTCTTCCACTAGGCTACGGCCACGTTGCAATCACACATGTTCTTATATTCGGAAATTGTTCGACAAACCAGTCTGAACGATTTCAGTTGTACATTTTGTAAACTCAACTAAAACTTCATACCTTTAACGAATAATGCGTACGGTCAGGTCAACCTGCGTATGAATTTTTTAGTTTTTACTACGAATGTAATGAAACAAATTACGAAGTTATTCCTACGAGAAATTAAGGAATGATATCCCTTAATAGTCGAAGATCTTTCTTCGTAGCAACAGAAAGCAAGATACATTTAATTCAATAACGGATATAAACTTTGACGATAAGCAAATTTATGTTTTAAAGTCATTGTAAACAAGCAGAAGACAAAGTTAATAAACAAAAAATTAATGTTTTCCAAAAAGTCGGCATATTTTTATATCATAAAGATGATAAAAATTTGGATAATGTTTTAATTTTTTCTAAACTTAATAAAATGACAAACAATTCTACAGCATTTAAATTTAAAATTTTAGCATCGATTTAGGCAAGAGCAAAGCTTTTAACTCAAAAGCGAAAGAAAAAATTAGGAAATTTAATAAAGTAGGCCAATTTTTGATCAAGGACTAGTTTTTGAAAAAATCTTATATCATATTAAGCAAACGATTTTAGATTTGAATATGTTATAATCAAAAGTTTTTTATGACATAAATGTAAATAGGAGACTCGATTTCAAACAATAATTTCTATACTTCTTAAAATTCACGTTATTTAGCGGCGCCCACCTAGTTTGAGAATTTTCTGTACTTTTTTCCCGTCACGTGCTTATATTAAACCAGGATTCAGAATCAAGCTTGCAGGAGGTTGTTCTGGAATATGTTAAGAAAATGTATGAAACCCAAAAACACATCTAATATGCATGTACCTCTTTATTTATTTATTCATACGCTTTGAATTAAAAAAAAACAAATAAATTTTTTAAATCATTCAGATAATAGGTATCTTTTCTTACTCGATTGTAGGAATTTGCAAGCTGCTAGAACTGATTCATGATGGAAAAAGAAATAATTAGATTGGTGTCAATGCGGTGAGAGATCCGGTGAAAAATATCTCCCTTAGCATGCGGTGAACATTTCAAGAATAGCACCAGCTTAAATTTTTATTTTTTGCGAATGATATGGCTTTTGATCTCCTGAACCCAAATCTGAAAAATTGTAGTCCGCTCAAAATTGGTTTAGGGGTTAAAGGCTTCCAAAGTTACAAAATAGCCTAAAAATTTAGTGTTTTTCAGTTTTTTAACAAAAAAATATTGTTCAATATTAGGAAATTTTTGTATTCTAATTTTAAAAGTTGAAATCTTGGGGCTCGATAGTATATAGTGCGATTTTATTTAAGGATATAGGCCTCACATTATTTAATTTATTAAACTATTAAAAATATTTGCTTTAACAAAAAATTACTGAAATGTATTACATGACAAAAAAATTAAATAAAATTTTTAAATATTTCGGAGATGATACGAGAAATATGATTTTTACACGATCTTTAAAATACATTAGATTTTCTTATGTGTACAAGTGTGTGCTCATCGTTGTAGTGTGCGTATCATGTTTACAAAATTAGTACCAAAATAGTAGTAAATAGCATTATATAGGTTACATTTTGTTTATGTTCATTCTAGATTCCTTTATGCCTTTGGAAACCCCCCCTAGAACAAATCCTGCGGACGCCCATGAATGCTGCTACTGACGCTGTTAAATTTATAAACACAGAAAGAACGCAGCATGTTAGAGTTAAAAGCCTATGCAATTAAATTATTTACATAATTCAGTAATTATAATAATTAAATTAAATAATTTACAACTTTTCTGGTGTTTAGGATAACAACCCAGCAGCGGATTTGCCAGTGGCTACCATAGAACAAATACAGAATAAATTACCAGGTAAGGAAGCATTACTTTTTTCAAAAAGTAATGCGTCTGCATATAGCAGAAGTAATTAACTCATACCTCAGTACCTGTAAGGTAGCATACAAGGAAAATTAATGCATGATTTTTATAACTTAATACAAGTAGTATGTTATTCCATAACTTCTATAATGCTGAAGGGAGGCGATCAATTACCTCCTGTCTCATTCAATGTTAAATGTAAGGCCTTTTATGCATAGTAAGGTAATAAAGTCGGAAGTAGTGGTCATTACAAGGTAATTGATGCTTCATATATTCGGAATATAATCCATCCGCTACTGGGAACACATTCATAGAAAAACATCGATCACTGAGGTATCACTACCATAACATTTGACTATATTGAATGTGGACATTTTGTATTTACAAGTTGACTGTCAAATGAAAAGCGACTTCTTCAGTGTGAAAACCTTTTTTTGAAAAAATGTTTTCAGTTAAAGATCGACTGTGCGGTCTGTGTGTGAATATAGTATAAGGGAAAAAGATTTCAACATCAAACAAACGCAAGCCATGAGATCAAATAAAGATTAATTTATTGAATTCAGGTTAAATTCATTTTAAAATATGACACACAGTAAAAACCAAGTGTTATTTTAAACACTGGCTTGAAATCATCAACGGCCTTAATTTCATCGTCGTCTTTATATTAAGTTTACGCAACCTTAATTTCAGACAGTAGGAAGATGAAGTTCAAAATTTTAAAGCGAGCCTGTTGAAAATCATGCAGTCCTACTCTTATTTTCAGCAGAGATCACATTAGTTTGACGTATAGGCTTCTTTTTCACTAATACTAAGGGCTGGAATTCAACGAAGCTACTGCTGCTTTTACAATTTAACTTCCTTAAAATAAAGTTAAAGCTGTTGCAGCTTACTTTAAGACAATTTTTTCCCTTAATAATAAAATTTATTTTCTCGTTAGAAATTTTGGTGTAGAAAGAAAAAGTTAACAAAAATTCGCAAAAACTCAAACTAAGGAAAACTCAACAAAATAACACAAAAAATTATATAAAAAATAATTTTTTTTTTTTTTTTTTCTTATTTGAATATATTCAATCAGCGAGGATTTTCCGCAAAACGGTCAATAATTCGACTAGAATGTTTTCCTGGTTTTCTGCTACAAATTTGCGATGAACACTCAACATGTACAAACCTATAATAAAAGAGTTTCGAAAATTTTTCTAAATAATGTTATAAACTTGAAATAGATAAAAATGTGTGTTCCATTCAATTGGTCATCGCCTATCGTTGATCGTAGCAATGTTTTCACTTTTCTTAATGTGCTAAACGAACGTTCTATTGCACATGTATGTATAAATTACTTGACCTAAGCCTCTTAAAATTATAACCTTGTAATATCATGAAAATGTAGCAATTTAATTATAAATCTAAAAACTTTCATATTATCTAACTTCAAGTTTGAACAGTATGCAATATTTTATAAATTTATACAATATCGCTTTAAAAATACTTTTTTGCTTTTAACTTTTTCAGGTGTAGATTCAAAGAAAAAGGTTAAACTGCACATTAAAAAAGGATTGCATATAGAAACTATTAAAAAGCCATCGATGAAAAAATCTCAGATTTAGGGGGGCTATTTCCGCTCTTTGCCCTGCCTAAGCCCTTGGTTGTAAAGTAGTTTTAACATGTTCAGAATGGAATTTTACTGATCATGACATGGTGTTGTAAACTAGTTTTATAATGTTTTGAAAAGCACAACAGCAAATTCCTATGACATCGCCATGTTACCAGTTCGGTATATGAAAAAAATAGATCTTGAACCAGTACTGATCAGTTTTTAACTAGTTAAAATTCTGTTTAAATACTAGTATGTTGCCAGGTTTGGCCAGTAATGATTACTTTCGTGTAATGATTATAAAAAGCATGCTGAATACAATTAATCATACAATTAATCTTAAATAACTTTAAAGTATTCAGTGATTTTTTTTGAGAAATTAGTAATCATGCAAAAGTAATCAGTGATTAATTTAAGAAATCAATCATTTACCAGCAATGAATGAATTACTCTGATTAAGAAATTTAGCAGTAATCAGGCTTAACAAATCGTTGATTGCAGATTTCTTTAATTAATATATTGTTTTATGTATGTGGTTCAACTGTAAAACTGAGAAAAGTAAAATACAGAAAATTTTTTCTGAGCACTATTGTTACACTTCTTTAACAAAACCAATCTAACAAACATTACTTTATCACTTCATCACTTTAATAGCTGCTGAAGAAAATATTGCTTGTATGGTAAACCATTATGGTTAATAGCAATTACTGAAATAATAAAATTACATACAAATTTTGAATTTTTTGTCTGACGAGAAGTTATCTGTAATCACTGAAAGCTTTGTCTGATTACTTGATTTATTAAAAAATCATGTAATTCCATGTTAAGTAATCACTTCATTTTTTTAAAAATCATGTAATCACCTGGCATATAATTACTTACCATGATTACTTAATTGAAAGTATTTTTATTTGGTTTCTAATGTAATTTTTCTGAATATTTAGAAAAATCAAGTAATCTGTGCAATCTGAATACATGTAATCATAATCAGTAATAATGATTTGCAATCATGGTCATCCCTGTATGTTGGTTGCACTGCAGGATAATTAGCAATTTTAAATAAATTTAACTTTATCTATATTTATATCAATTTTATAAGCTGTGCCTTATCTTGTTGCAAAAGAACTGCGCCTAACGGAAGATAAAAATTTTTAAATAAAAATAGTATTGATCAATTTCATTTATTTATTTTTTAGAAATACAATAATTAATAACTATACATATTTAAACCTATATCTGTACGCCACGAACAACAAAGGCTATCTGCCACTTGGTTTATTAATCATTATATTTTAAACAGAGTTTTGTCTTTAAAGGAATTATATATTATGTGTGTAATGATGTACAAATAATCAAATCTTGAAAATAATTTTGATAAGATTTTATATAACAAGTAAAATAAGCAGATGAATTTATTAAACGATGTTGTTTTTTTTTACAATACTTAATTCCTAGCCGTAGTCGAGTAAAAACTTTCAGTTCTTTTGTTGAAAAGGCTGCTGGAAGTTCGGGTTTGGTGAGATCGCTGTTAACATTGATGTATTGATGCAGACATATTTTCCATTTCTGTAGTCTACGGTTATACAGATAGTTTTCTATGAAGTGAATTAGTGGATGTTTTTACCTTTAAAATTATACAAATATTTTTTTTATACGCTAGCTTAAAACTTTTTAATTTGGAGGGGACCATTCCAAGGATTAAAATGAGTTCAGGATATTATTGCGCATATTATTGCTTGATTCGCACGCAGTGATATATAAGTAGATACATACATATTGTCCACAAACTGCTCCACTCTAGAGTAGGTACATGTACAAGCTTCTGACTCGTATCAGTTTTAGAAATATTGAGAACTTGAATGAAAATAAATAAACTAGACCCAAATCTTTTTATGCATTCTCGTTTATGCATTTCTATTCATAATTCAACACCCTGTAAACTAAAACTGGCAAGAATGTTAAACCTGTCAATGATAGAGTGAACAAATTGTTAGTTGATTACAAACAATACTAAAAATTAATATTGGCTGCCATCGGGAGCGGTTGTTGGTTACTCCATTTGGCCAATAACGGGAAATTTACCTGTCGTAGCAATGTCGAAATCGACGTAAAAGCGTCTATAGTAACGTAGCGTAGCTTGTGTTATTTGCTTGTTAGTTTGTTTGTCGTAACTTGTTTGACGTTGTTGTTACTCTGGCAGCAGCAGCAATATTGTTCAAGCTTGTTGGCTTTATTGTTGCTGTTGTTGAACTGATGTCTGTTGGTGGTGTTTTTTTGTTACTGGTGTTGCTACAAAATCACTTGCAGCCAGCAGCAGAAACGCAACGCAAATCAATTCACGCAGCTAAGAGGGAGTGGCAATTACAACAAAACAACTACATGCAATCAAACAAGTTTAGCCGGATTTTGCACAAAATGCGTTTTTTATGCAAATATTTATCACTTGAGTTAAAGGTGTTTTTATTAGCTTGTTTTAGTAGCTGCGAGTATTTTTCTACTTGCCACAAATATTTTTTTATTATTATTTTTCTTTAAAATAAACTTTTAAAAAACAATTTCACAACATTTCAAATTTGCTCGCACATAAAACTAACAAGAAAATCCACTGACAAAAATCGATATTTTAAAGACACGACCGCGTGGCAGTTTTCTCTATGATGCAGTCTGTTAGGCAGGCAGGCGGAATGGCGCAGACGGTAGTGTTGACTTTGTTGAAATTGAACTGAGTTCGAGTGGGTTGTTTTTTTGTGGGAGGCAGACACGGCGTTATTTTGGCACACTACGAATGTAATTCGCGAGGAGAACAACGACACTGGTGGAAATAAGATCCAACTCTTGCAAAAAAAAATATTTCTTTCTTTCTGTAAATTTTTAGTTCATCAGTTATTTATATTATTTAATTAAAAGTGACAACAACAAGCGGCTGATTGCACTGGAAGAAATGAGACGAAATATCGACAACGACGACGACGAGGAACGCGTATCTCACCGTTTTGCACAAATAACGAAATTCAACTGATTTTCTAAAGAGAAATACTCACCAGGGTTTGCTGGTTGGTTGGTTTGGCTGGTTGAATGGCTTCAGTTTGTGTCGGTGCATGCAATGTTTTTATTGTTGTTGCTGTAGTTGTTCCTGCAGTTGCTGTTGTCTGGCACTAACCAACACACGCTCACAGAGTTGGTAATATGTATGTGCCCACACTTGTGCAGTTGGTGTGACAGACAGACGGCCAAAAAGACAGCATGAACTGAGAGACAGCAGCAGTAGCAGCAGAGACAGCTTGTAACAACATTAAAAAATAAAAGTTTATACTATAACGCACTAGAACACCAGAGAAATTATAAAGACAGATATTTATTCAAACCCACTAGAAGACAGACATACAGTCAGACAAGGCCAAACAAACAGTCAGATATACAGCTATATATGCACATATAAAGTCCAATAGACAGCACGACAGACACATGTGGACAGCAGAAAATAACAAAAGCTAAGAGCCATGCGCCAGTGACGGGTGATAGTGATAGCCAGACAGCGAAACAAATAGCAAGATACACTATTTTACTCTGATCAGACAATTTGCAAATTCTCAGGAGAGATGTTGAGCCAGAGCATTCTGAGAATATACATATCTTGTAGGTATTGAACACAAAATTTGTTCAAAATCTTGCAAGTTAAGGTGAAATTTTTTATATATTTTCAAGACTATAAGTGTTAAAAACATATATGGAAGTTTTGACGAGTTTCAGGATGTCTTTGTATAATCCTTAAGAATTTTCAAAAAGTTTTTCACAAAAGCATTTAGGTTTAGGCTATGGATTAAGAATTTCACATACTTTCTTTGGGAATTTTCGTAGCTAACAAGTCAAAGAAACTTGAAAAGTTAAAGAAGCACTGAAGTAACAGTTTTACAATATCTGACGTATAGAACTTAGCTATTTAAGAAGCACTAAAATAACTAATTCCAAAAATCGATAATAGTTTCAGAAACACTACAATTCAATTTAAAACAAACTGCAATTCCAAGGTCCACAGTTTCAAATACACTGAAGCAATTTGTCTGTAATCCCTAAATTGCAATACAGGTTCGTAGAAAAGTATTGAAAGCGACACTTCCCAATTGGAAAAAGAGCCCTGCTGTATGTCCACCGGCAACATGCCTCGGAAGGACAGGAGATATGCTCGCCTCTGTACCCACTTAGTTACTAAGTAAACTACGTTACCAATTTAGGGGGGGAGGGGCTTTGAAATACACTAAAATAAGTAACGGTAGGGGGGGAGGTGTTTAGATATTGTAACGTTATCAAAATTAAAAAATCGACGAAAAACCTCTAATTAATAACACAATCATTTCAAAAAATTTTAACCTTACATGTTTATGTTTGATCGTCTAAATTGATGGTTAACTTTTGTTTCAACGATTTCTTTCACCACCTTTTCCTTCGACACAGGAACCTTTTGGTATGCCTTCACCATCTCAGCACACGTCTGATAAATTTGGGTCTTTGCTTTTGCGACAGGCTTTGACGTTAAGGCCTGAATGTACTTGATCAAAGGAGATACCGTATGACATGTACTGTCCTTCTCAGAAAGAAGAAATCGGTTCAAGGTCGTGTCCTACCTGCGGCTTGTATTTCATTTTTAAAACTTCTATAAATTGCCGTTAGTTTGTATTACATATATCGTTTACAATAAATCGGAATAAAAAATACTATTTAAATAAATCAATTTTCAGAAAGCATTTATACAAAAACACAGAACTTGGTGCAGCTCGGTTGCAGCCTTTAAGGGTACTCTGTCAAAGACCAGGTGAATTTTTTTGCGTTAGAAACGAGGATTCACCTGAATGGGTCGACATAGAATCCGATAAAAAAATTCTATTTTGAAGAATCCTCAACAAAGCTACCAGCTTCTTCTATCCCAGTGATTGAGAGCATCGAATCTTGGATCGCAGATGGAATAGCTTTTACAGATGATATTAACTATTGATTTTTTTCCAATTGTTCCTTTAATGTATCTAGTCATATTAGTCACTAATACTAGTGAATATTGTCAGAGCTAGTCAAAATATATAATCATTCGAATGAATTAATTTCATATGTCACGTTACTTTATGGAGGGGGGAGGAGTTTTGAAAAGCACAACGAAAAGTAACGCAGGGGAGGGGGTAAAAAAAACCGGAAAATCAGTAACGTAGTTTATGGACGACCCCCTTATATCTTTTTGTATAGGCATGTCCTAGGCCGGAATGTCTGCCAAATCAACTGCCGTACCAGCAATACAGCATCTTATGGTATGAATGCAGAAGGTATACATGTCTGCCAAATGAACTGCTCTAGCAGCAATGCTCCATGTATCTCACGGAATTAATGTTGCATTCATACCATAAGATGCATGCTGCATTGCTGCTACGGCAGTTAATTGGACAGACATGCCGGCCTAGGACATGCCTACAGAAAAAAGATATAAGTGGGTATGGAGGAGAGCATGTCTGCTGAATTTCCAAGCAATGTTGCCGGCAATTGAAAAATGACCATTATTCGAAGGCTTGAACCTCGGCCGCGTGAGTGTAAGTGCATATGCTTATCTATTCGACCATCGCAGCTGTTAACTAATCGTCGCTTAATTTGCTTCATTAAGAATAAGCGTGAAAGCACTGAGTAAGAAAATTAAAGCGTTCGCTTTTTTATTATAAGCAATTAATTCAAAAAACAAAACGAAATCACTAAAAAAATAGAACAAACTTAAAAAAACCAAATCAAAACTAAAAGCCATTAACCCTAGAAAGATAGTATGCGGAAAAAATACGCATGCGTGTACGAATAATTTTTGTTACTTATAGAAGAGGTTTGAAGTTTTTGTTTTTTTTTTAATGAATAAACATATATAAACACATAAATTGTGTGATATTTATTATTATACCTATGTGAACATATATAAAAATGTTTGGTTTATTCAAATCAATATAAAGGGTGTTTTTTATAGAGTAATACAAGTTTAAATCATAATAAAACATAGTAATATATTTTAATATCTATGAAACGGGCTTTATTGGATAGAATATTTTATGACATTAATGTTTAAATATGATTTCGGCCATGCGGCGCGTACAAGGCGCAATCTGAAACACCAATTTTCACAAACTTTTCGCAGCATTTCGCAACGGCCGTATCTCGCCGATAACTTTTCGAATGTTGATTTCCAGGTGGTCAATTGTTTGTGGTTTATCGACGTAGACAAGTGACTTTACATAACCCCAAAGAAAATAATCCAATGGGGTTAAATCACACGATCTTGGGGGCCAATTAATTGGGCCATTTCGTGAAATTATTTTTTTGTCAAAAGTTTCCTTGAGTAAATCAATTGTAGCGCCCGCTGTGTGACATGTGGCTCCGTCCTGTTGGAACCACATATCAGCCAGATTAATGCCAGCTAATTGAGGTAAGAAAAATCTTCGAATCATGTTCCTATACCGTTCACCATTGACAGTAACATTCTGACCATCATCGTTTTTGAAGACATATGGGCCAATGACTCCGCCAGCCCATAAAGCGCACCAAACAGTAATTTTCTGTGGATGTAATGGTGTTTCGACAAAAGCTTGTAGATTCTCCTCACTCTAAATACGACAATTCTGTTTATTTACGTACTCATTCAACCAAAATTGGGCTTCATCGGAAAATAAAATTTACCATGGAAATTCTAAATCAATATCAATTTGTGCTTCAGCCCATTCGCCGGATTGGCGGCGAATACGATGGTCGTTTGGCTTCAATTCCTGCACAAGTTGAATCTTGAAAGGTTTTAAGCCAAGATCTTTTCTTCCATAAGTGGATGGATTGATTAGGATCATCTTCAATGCTTTCCTGTACAGCGGCTACAGATTCTTCAGTGCGCACTGTTCGGCGTTTAACGGGATGCACATTATCAGTTACAGTAAATGTGGTCCGAAAACGATCTATTGATCTTCGAATTAGCAGTTCTGAAGGACGATTATGTACGCCATAAAATGGACGAAGTGCACGATAAGTTTGACGAACAGAACCATTATTTTGATTAAAAATTTCCACAATTTGCACGCGTTGCTCTGGTGTAAGTCGATCCATAATGAAATGTCAAAGCAAATTTAACAAAAAGCAACTATCAGCTGTTAAATGGGTGGTCAAATTAAGCAGTGATGCCAACTCAAAGTTGTATCACTCTATAAAAAACACCCTTTTTAAGGCTTGACGTTGTAACTAGTTAAAACTCATGCGTCAATTTAACGCATGATTATCTTTTACGTACTACATCACTATATGATAATCTTTCTAGGGTTAAGAAAAAAAAAATATGTCTCTGATGAACCCACTGCTCAAAATTCCAAAACACATGAGTACAAACTAAAACCCTAGCCAACTGAGTCATTCGCACTGTTGTGATATTGTGGAAATAATATACATAACAACATTGTTGCTATCAAAAGTGCTTCAACGAAAACACAAACTTGTTGCGAGTTACAACAATCATGAAATTATTGAAGTTGTTGTCCCCTAAAATTAACCGGAATTTTGCATTAGCAACATGATAGTTTATTATGACACAGTTATTATACTTCTATTGAATGTATTTATGTTGTGCGATAAAAGAACTTAGATCTTACTGTACTGATGCTTTTTGATAATAAATAATAATAATAACAATAATAATAATAATAAAAATAATGCACCTCACTTAAAAGAAAAGAGGCCGTTTTTAAAATTAATAAAAATAGACATCTTACCTATAAAATTATAACCTGCTACATTCCTTCCATCGGCAGGCCTGCTTTGTTTTTCATCTGGGTTATTACCAGTAGAAGAATCAAAATTTATAAGCTGTTTAATATGTCATTTCTCATTTGAACACTTAAAAACTTTTATTTTGATCTTTCAATGCATTATTTAAAATTACAAGTCTTTTAAAATTCAAGACGTATTGGTGTATTTCTTTGCTATGAAAAAACCATAATAAGCAGTGATAAAATTCTTTGTTTTTGGAAGGTTTATCAGACACAGAAATTCATACAAATATGGTGAAAGTGATAGAAGAATATACTATTGCATTTCCAACTGTGCATCGATGGATTTTGCAGTTTAAACGTGGTCGTACAAGCGTTGAAGATGAACAACGTAGGGGACGTCCAAAATGTGCAACAACACCAGATATCAGTGAGCAAGTGTATGGTATTGTTTGAGCAGATCGAAGTTTATCTAAGCGTTAAATTTTAATATCATAGGCATCTCAGATGAAAGAGTACTCCTTATTTTACGTGAAGAAGTATTTATGTAAAAGATGTGTACGACGTTCGTTAGCGTTCGTTAGCAATTCCACAAAAACTGAATTTAAAACAAATTTCTCAGCGCAATTTGAACCATTTCAAGCATAAAAAAGCAGATTTTTTTGTGTCGTTTTATAGCAATGGATAAGACGTGGATATACGACCATGATCCTAAACTGAAACAAAAGCGTTTACAGTGAACTAAAACTGGTTCGTAGCTAGTTAAACGATCGGAAAAAAGGTTATCAGTTATTTGGGATCCAAAGGAATTTTGCTGATTGTCTTGAGAAAGACAATTAACTCTGAATATTATTGCAACCTTTTTGATAAGCTGAATTAAAAAATTCGTGAGAAATTTAATTAAAGTATAAATGCTTGAGCACCAAAATTTGGCTCCCAGCGACTATTACTTCTTCAGAAACTTGAAGCAATTCCTTTGTGGTAAGCGTTTTCCGTCAAAAAAAAAGCTATTGCAGACGTGAGACAGTATTTTGCAAAGCTTCCTAATAATGATTATAAGAGATGGTATAAAATAATTGGAGGATCATTTGAAAAAGCGTATTAAAGTTGAGGTATATTATATTGAAAAAAAAAAACCCAAATTTCATTTAAAAATTCACATCCTTTAATTTTTGCTTTCAATACTTTTCAACCAACTTGTAGTTTAATGCAGTGCTGTGGAGTCGGATCGGAGTCGAGGATTCAGAATCTTAGTCGGAAGGAATTTTTGTGCAAAGGAGTCGGAGATCGGAAAAATGCATAGACTCAGACTCCGGCAAAACATTCCTGAAAAAAATTACATTTCGCAGAATTTTGTAAATTTTGTTAAAAACAGAATAAAAGAAGTAATTTTTGAAGTGAAACTTCTTTGGCACCGTTGTGATTTGAAACTCGATGAAACGAAAAAATCACACAAAAGGAAATTTTAACAAAGAAACCACTGCTAAGTACTACAGTAAACACTAAAATTTTCCCAGTAGCACTTAATTTTACTGATCAATAGCTACTGCAACGTTTAAAATGCGTTAAAAATTTGTTTATGTACACAAACCAATCGGTACCAAACCAAAAAAGTACTAATCCTGTACGAAAAGCAAACCACGCATAGCTATTTACACAAATCAGCATTTGTAACGTTGCAGTAACTGTTGAACTGTTGGACAAATTTGGAGTCCGAAACATAGAAGGCGCTACAAACGCATTTAGCGCGTCTCCTCTTTGTGCGTTGCTTCGTAGTCTCCCAACTTTTGTCAATTGTTTTCGTAGTTTGCAAGTTAACAATAGCATAACTTGGTCGTTTCATTTCATTAATAAAACATTTTCAAAGTATGCTGAAAACCAATACTGAAAGATGTCGTAAGTATTATCACACAAAAAAAACTGAAATAAGATAAAGAAAGTCGCAAAAAGTTCAACGGAAAGTGTGCGTGAATTTCGTGCACGTCGAAAGGTATTATTAAATGTGCAGCATAATATTTCTTTTGCTCATAATGGCCGCATTCAGCGCAGACAACAGTTGGCAACTGTTGTGTAAAAATTCGCTTAATGGTACATATTTGGTAGTGCTAACTAAAACTGATAAACTAGCGAACACCTTTTAATCGAGCGAACAAATTCTATGCTACATGAACACAACTGTTTGCTTAACTGTCAGATGCTGTTACTGACGCTGTTAAATTAATAAACGCAGAAAGAACGCAGCAAATTTAAGTGAGAAACCTTTGCAATTGAATTAAATTTACATACAAATTAAATTTAATCTAACTTCTGACGTGTAGAGTAGCAACACATTCAGAGAAAAACATCGTGAACTAAGGTAGCGCCACCATTACAGTTCACAACAGTTGTCTGCGCTGAATGCGGCCAATAATACATCCATGGCGAATAATAAGGTAGGGTAAGTAGCTTTGACAAGACCTATCGTTAATGTCAAAGTGTGTTTTTTAGTTGCCAGTTTTCTTTATTTTTGTTATTTCTGGGATAAGCACATGGAAAAGGAATTTTATGAAGGGTAAATAAGACAAAATGAGGATATATTTATCTAGTATGAAATAAATAAGCTTTGAAATAGTTTTATAGCATAATATTTACTAATTTATTATTGCCAATATTTTTTTGTTGGGTTTTTTAAATTTTTTATTCAAGAATTTGACTCTCACTTGCATCCCGTATCTTATAAATAATTTCCTTATATCGTTTGCTAATGCAATGGGCAAACATAAATCAAACATTTTTTTTTAAATTGGGACAGTGCTCAATTTTTAAACCATTAAACTTACTTTCAACGACGGCAATGCATTCGACATCAAATGTGGTGGCTTGCAGCTCGAATTACGTGGAGCGTTCATGAAATCCGTTTCTGAAAAATGTTTTTCACAAACTGTTCCTGTAAATTCCAAGTCCAAGCCACAAGACTCCATCCGCTTTCGCCTCTTCATATCATCACTTTCAACATTAAAAAAACTTAAATTTACTTCGTTGTCCGACACATTTCACCACTTCTTTTTGCCATTTCTATAATTTAAAAGTTACTTAAATAAATGCAACTTCACACAAAAACCCTTATAAAAAACCACAAATACACGCTTTTGTAACCAAGAATAAAATTGAAGTGGAAGGCTCAAGCTGGATTATAACATACAAAAATATTTCACAGAATAAGTGCGCTTTAAGCTTGCCTAAAGCCAAAAACCTGTACTTCCCCGTTTTGAAGTATTTTTAGTAAAGGATTTCATCAGAAACGCTTAGACAAAATATGGATTTTTATTGGTTTTTAATTTGTGATATGGCAGCACTATATTTTATGATTTTGACATTAACAATAGGTCTTGTCAAAGCTACTTACCCTACCTCATTATTCTGCCATGATACACTCTACAAAATAGTGAAAACGATCATCGTATGTACTTGCATATTTTCTAATCAATAAATTTCATCCTTAATGCTCATAGATCACAAGCATAATCTAAATTCATCACTTGTATAGACATAACTGTTCAGATGATTCTCTCTTCAGATGATTTCCAAGTTGATTTTCCAAATGTGCAAGGTGATGACTCAGGACCATGGTAGTTTAGTAATACTTGTTGTAATTTACATTTTTTCCAACCAATAAATATATACAATTAATGAATTCATCCATGAGCATTTAATAAAGTGCACACCAGCAGTATCGTAGATTTTTTAAGATACTTAAAAAAGATTACGATAAAATTCCAATGATTTTAAGTGGGTATTTTAATGGGAATTTTGCATTGGATACAGCGCTTCCTTTGATTGAGTTCCTCAACACCAAATCAAATTTAAAAATGTCCAGCAGTCGCACTGAACCAACTACAAGATCAGAAACAGTGATAGACGCTGTATTTCAAAGCTATATTGATCAAATCCAAACCAAAGTGTTTATTTCATATTTTTGTTATCATAAGCCACTTGTGTCATTTGTTGAAAATGGAAACATGGAGTTTGAATAATAAAATGTAAAATAAAATTTGTTTTAAACTTGGTAACATTATTATAATCAATAAATCCTATAACTATCTCACTCTTACATATATACAGCATTATACTCTTATAATTATACAGCATTCGTCTCATTCTCTCATAGTTTAGTTTTCTGAAGCTTTCACTTTTACCGTGCGTGGCAGCCACACACATATTTTTTTTAATGTGGTTCAACCCTGTGAAATTATCGACTACACGTTAAAAATGAAAAACTACAGCCATCATGACTGAAGTGTCAGTTATTTGAAATATTGTCAGACATTGTAAAAATTAGTATTTGTTCAAATTCGTAGTTTTTGTGGAACTGATAAAACGCTCCATGAGAGCACATTTAACCATTTCATCAAGATATATTGAAAATTGTAATTGAAAAAGGCAATAATAGCACTCCAAGTATTTAAGTAGCAAGAAAAAACCCGCTATCATTGAAAAAACAATCTTTACTTGAAAAATTGCTTTTGTTTTTATTTTTTAAACTGCTTATATTAAAAAGTAATTTTTATAAGTTATTAATTAAAAATAAAAATGTTTTTTAATTATTTGGTCGGAGTTGGAGCTTCGATATTTTGAAGAGTCGGAGTCGAAATATTTTGGTCCGGCTCCGCAGCCCTGGTTTAATGCATACCAAGTTCAAAGCACGATCCAGAATATGAATCATACATGAGCAATCGATGCACATACATACCAGAATAATGAGTACTTAATGAAAGTCAATCGTATAGGCAGTACTTAATCGGATATCTCAATAGTTTATTTGTTATTTGATGGAAGCAATTAGTTTTATAATTTTCAAATATATAAAAACTAATTTTTAAAATAAATTTGGACAGAAAAACAAAACAGAAATAAAAATTGACGAATAATTTTTTATATTTTTTTTTCAGTTTAGATGTTTAAGCTCAAGGAACAATGGTGGTAACAGGAATAGGATTTAGGTCAAACGGACAGCTTTTTATTTTATTTAATCTAGTTAAAAGATTTTATTAGTTAATAACTTGATTTCTAACAAAGAAATTTTCGTTTTAGTTAAAAGAGCATCATTCTAAAAAAAGAGGATCATTCTTAGAAAAAGTAAAAAATATGAAATCAACAAAAATCAAAATAGTGATTTACTTCAAGAAACTTTTTTTATAAAGTTCATAATTTGATAATTTTAAACATCAAATTGATAAAAAAAAAAAAATAAAAAAATTTTTTAAATTAATTGTGATCTATTTCAATTTTTACATGATTTTAATTACGATTTTAATTTAGGTCAATTAATTTTGTGAAGAAAGCCACAACAACAACAACAACAAACTCTGTATAAAGTCAACCATACAGCAGAAAAGACAGACTGTTTTGAAAGGAGCTACTTCCTTCCATTTTCAGAAGGGTAACTAGAAGAATATAGAAGAATTATTAGGTGGCAACCCTATTATTTTAAAATTTTATTTTGATTTAATATTATTCTGCCAACTGATTCGGATTCAGCAACCTATTTTTACCCTTTATTTTGCGCCAGCCCCGAATTCGTAAAAATAAAAAAAATATAGTGGCAGCCCTATCCACCATCTTGAATTTTAAAATTCTGACTTCATATTCGAAATCAGCGACTCCCTTACACTGTTAAATGATGTTAAAAATTCTTAAAAATACGTAATATATGGTGGCAGCCGTAATATTTCAAAATTTTATAATTTTGAAATTCTCACAACTGATTCGGATTCAGCGACCAGGTTTTACCCTTTAGTTCGCGACAGCCCCGAACTCGTAAAAATAAAAATAAATGATTAACAAAAATAAATAAAAAAAAAGTCTTGAATTTTAAAATTCTGACTTCAGGCTGTGTGTTAAAAGGAAACTTTTCAGTCGTGGTAGGATAGAAAATATCAAGTTGAATAAAATTTGTGTGTGTTGAAAAAAATTTGTCTTTTTTGCTGTGTCAAATGGGCGATGAAATTTTGACAATTACAAATTTTGACGTTTCACATTTCGGTCATGTTTTAGCGCAAATATTTTATTTAATTTGCTTTTTATTCAATTTGCGACATATTTAACTTCAGTGCTTGTACTTGCAACTTATTTCGTAAACTTGTAATATTGTAAACTTAAAAATATAACAAAATAATATAAAAAAAAATGAAAGTGCTTGAGTTTGTGTGTGCGTGTGTGTGGGCCAACGATCTCCTGGTGCATCAGCAAGTGCAGCAAAGTTAAATTGGCTCTCTTTGCTGGCGAACGTCCTCCAAGTGACACCACCAGCAGAACAAGTAAGTGCAGTGCAAAATTTCTTGCTAGCCAACATCCCCCAAGTGCTATCGCCAGCAGCACAAGCAAGTGCAGCGCAAATTTCTTGATTCTTTTGCTTTCCAACGTTCTCCGAGAGTTGCCACGAGCAGCACCAGCAAGTGCAGCACAATTCAATATTACAAGTTTTTAAGTTGTAAATACAAGCACTCGAATTAAATACGTCGCGGAAATTGATCTGTTGTTTTTTTTTCCCTTATTTTTGAGTGTGTCAAAAATTCGCTTTCGATTGTCAAAATTTGTAGTAGCCCCTGGAGCTAGCACAAATTTTGACAGTTATATTCACCTCACAAATGCCAAAAATTGCTCTACCAACTGTCAAAATTTGATCATCCGACTGAAAAGTTTCCGATTTACACACAGACTCAGATTCGAAATCAGCGATCCCTTAAATTATGTTTCAAAGTATTAAAAAAACATATTATTAGGTAGCAACCCTATTACAGAAAAATTCATAATTTTGAAATTCTGACAACGAACTCGGATTCAGCGATCCATTTTTACCTAGTGTTCGTGCCAGCATCAAATTCATTAAAATAAAAAAATTATGTGGCAGCCCTATTAACCATATGTAATTTTAAAATTCTGACTTCAGATTCGAAATCTGAATTTTGAAATTCTGACAACGGATGCGGATTAAGCGACCCATTTTTACCCTGTGTTCGCGCCAGCACCGAATTCCAGTGAACAAGTGAGTAACATCCGTTGCCATCACCACTTTATGAACAATTAATGAATAAATGAAGAGCCAACGAACGACAAGTGATGAATTGAAGAAGAGATGAATAGCAACAGTTTCTTCGCAAGAGTACAGAATATTCTTGTTCACAAACTGGTTTTCTATTCTTAAGTACATGAACAAAAAAATCTGCTCAGCTCTTCACGAAAATGAATTTGAGCATTTTTATTTTTTGAACAAAAAATTCCCTCATATTCATGAAGCTTCATGAGTGAGCACATACGAACCCTGCATAAAAGTGAATTGAGGCATCGCCGAATTCGAAAACTATTTCTTTCCTAAAAAGCCTACAATTTAAGAATCTAGTCTTTTGACAAAAAATAATTTGGCAATGCCAATAGACCCGAGAAATAAATTCGACATACGCCACCAAATGACGAAAAGTTGTTGTTGGTGGTGGTAGGAAAGTTTTTGTAGAGCTCGCTTTTTAACTTGATTTTACTGAGGTAAAGGTATAACACTTACTCCGGAATTAATGTCATCCTACACAAAAGTTCACAAGAAAGTGAGTCTTCCTTTCCTCTG
Source organism: Dichetophora obliterata (assembly GCA_963920525.1). NCBI lineage: Eukaryota > Metazoa > Arthropoda > Insecta > Diptera > Sciomyzidae > Dichetophora > Dichetophora obliterata. The sequence continues at coordinate 129,635,878 of OY986438.1, read as the reverse complement.
TGATATCACAACGAACAAATTTTCTGGTATTAGTGGGCCCCACTAGAGACCAGAACTTTGGAAAACTACAAATACCAAAATTGGGTAGAAATATTGGACATTCTGTTGGCAGGTGATCTAGAATCTTTACAACTTTTCTCCATAGTAAATGCCTTAGGTAGGTAAGGATTTTACCCTGTAGATGACGATCAATAAAAAAACTGTAAAAAATATAAGAAATTCAATTCTTAAAATATTTTTAATAGTGTTTTATTTCTTTTACCAAATAAAACCTACCTGCGTATTCTTAGGTCTTAATGAAAAAAAAAAAACGAAAGGAGTTCAAGTTTTTATTCGAATTCTTAGGATAGCTATTATAAAAAATTATTTTTATCTTGAGTAAAAAATTTAGAAAATATTTGCCCTAACTTTGTGTAAAGTTAAAGCACTTAATGTGTGTTTTATTTCGAAAAGACTAATTTATCAGAAATTTCAAATATTGTTACCAGAAAAACGATATGGATGGCTTACAGGTAAGACATAACGCAGAAAAAGTTTTTACTGATATTATTTCATATTAAAATTAATTTTTATGTGTTTATTTCTATTTATAATTCTTATCAAAACTAAAAAATAAATATTTTTGTATTTTTATTTATAGCTGGGTTTTAAGTTTATTGAGCTATGTATTTTAATTAATGCTTTTAATTTTATGGAATATTTTTTTTAAGCGAATATTATCGAACGTTTTTTAATAGTATATTGTTTTAATTAATTATAATTCTCATCGAATAAATTTATAAACAATTAATTACAAAAATTGCATATATATTAATATGCTAACTTAATTTTCTAATTATATTAGTTTTTATAATCTTAAGGCAATCTCGGGATCATGAAATACTGATTTTTACTCCCACGAATATAAGCTTCTGATAAGCTTCTATGATTGAACTTTACAATATTTAGTTCAAAATAAATAGTTTTACAATATATTTTTTTTATCTATTTTAATATTTTTGTGATTTCTTTTTGTATTTAGTCTTTTAAGTTTAAATGGATTCTTATAGTTTTTATTAAAATGTTTGTTTAATTTTTTAAAATAATTTAGTTTTTAATATGTTTGTTAAATATTTGTTAAATATCATTTCTTTAATATTTCTATTGTAATTGTTTTATATTTTTATTAATTTTTTATTTAGTTTTTTATGCCTCTAATTATTTTTATAATTGTTTTGTTTTTGTTTATTTTTGTTTTTACTAATTATGTTTTAGATAAAAAGCTTATTTTTTTATTTGTTTTTGTTTCTTTTATAGGTGTTTTTTCTTTCTAGTTTTTAATATTTTGAATTTTTTTTTATTTATTTTAGTTTTTATGTGAACTTTGTTTAATATTATTTCAATTTCAATCGTTTTTGCAATTATTATACATATATATGATTTTAAATTTTGAATTTTTAAATTTAATACTTTTTATTTTGTAGTTATTTATATAATATATGGTTTAAAAATATTCTTTTTAATTTTTTTTATAACTCAAATTTAAGATAATTATATTAATATTAAACAAAATTTATATTATAATTTCGTTTTTAGTAAACTTTTCCATTAATTTTCTTTATTAATGTTTTATTTATCGTTTGATTAAACTTTATTTTTTTAATAGTTTTTTTATTTAATTTTTATTCACTTTTTTTGTAAATACATTTCATTTGTGTTCATTTTATATTTGAAGGGCTTATTGCAATAACGTGATAAGCCACATGATCTAGAAAATCAGTTTTTAGACCGAATACATTACTCAATGCATTGTCAACAACCATTGAAGAGATTTTGGCTTTTTCTTATTAATTTTCAAACTATTTGTAAAAGTTTCCGTGTTCAATTGCATTTCTTCACACAAAAATTTATTTCTTCAAAACTTTAGAGTCGATGTTCTTGCAAAAAGCCCTTCATTTATATTTATATTTTTTACCCATATTTGAGCAAATACTTATACATAAGACTTAGAGACATTTTAGCAAGTTTTTTAGACTTTTTCATATTCAATATTGCAGGTGAAACAAAATAATTTTTTTATCGGTAGGAATCAAAACTGATCTTGGAACTAAAATCAGATTCAGTATGAGATCAAAAAAAATTTATTTTAAAAATTGTCTAGTTTGTTAACAATAAATGCGTTTCGCATTAAGAACTAAGCTATCAAATTTTCGATTTGATAATTTTATTTTATTTAAAAATTAGGTTCTTTTGCAGTCACATACTTACACGTACATGTAAATATTAAAAATTTTTGTCCCAAATCAAGCTCTTTTTCGCTCTAGCCCTTTTAGTTTAGGAGATATAAGCACTTGAAAGTTTTGGTGACAAGTGACAGACAAGAAAGATTTTATAAACCAAAATGTTTGTCATTTCTCTAGTCGCGAAACTGCATCTCTATTTTATCGATATCCATCCCATTTCTCGACTTATAGACAATTAATAATTTGTATCCCAATTAAAGCGCTTTTTCGCTTAGCCTTCTTAGCTAAGGTAAAGGCGTTTGAAAGATTTGGTTCGTTCCTTCGACATAACTCCTAAAGCATACTTTGGACAAGGACGCATTGTACACCAAAATAATTGTAATTACTCTAGTTTCAAAACTGCATCCCTCTTTTCTCGATCATTGTTATCATACACGATGAGTATAATAGCAGGATGATGGTTACAAATGCTTTTTTTACCAGTCAGTTTTTCTGATTTTGCATATATAAAGCATTTTGATTTTGAAGTTTATAAGTCATCAATCTTAAAGTATCGAGAAAAAAGCACTCCGAAAGGACTTTTTTAGTGCTTGCAAATCAGATAAAAGCGCTGACCCGACACATGACACACTATTGTAATTTTTACATAGGATGTCACTGGAAAAAAGCACTTCAATTTAGCTTACATTGAATTGCTTCAAAAGGCCTCTCTTGTAAAGCTTTGGGTCAGCAGTTCGTTTTTTTTAACGCACTTTTCAATCTGTTTGCTTGCACAACAACAAAAATTAGTGTTGACGTTTTGCTCCTATAGAAAGCTGCCAACATGCCGACCTGTTGGGATTATACAATATTTTTGTTGTCAGGAAACAAAGATATGTATACAAAAAACGACAATTAAATATGCAACGATTTCTTGGTAATAGGATTGGTTTTTGGACTATGATATTCTGTTAAGCTATAAATACGATACTGTATATTTTTTTGTAGAAGCTATTGAAATAATATCACTCACCGATTCCGAGTTATATCGCAATTATTTCTTTTTTTTTAGGAGGATTTGGAAGCTACAGTGTATATTTTAGATGCAGTAATGTTTCCGAATTTTGATGGAAAATGAATTTACAACTAATTTGCTGAAGGTCTTGAATCAAAATTTTACTTAGTTGTGCAGTTAAAGAGATAAGCCTTAGATCCAATATTGTCACCTTTGGACTTTGAAAAAATCGCTTATCTGTCCTAACCCAGAAAAACCTCTTGAAGAATATGTTATATGAACAATGACTACGAAAAGCCTTGGAAAATTTTGAGATTTTTATAAATGACCCCCTCCCCACCAAAGTGACTCCCACAGTCGCACAGTGTTATTTTAATCATACATTTTCGAAAAAATCTTCTTAAAGAAATGATATAAATCTAATGAATTGCTCAAAACTCTACAAGATTTCAGTTTGCAGTGACTTCAATTTGGGCGTAGGTCACACAAACTCAGCATAGCAACAACAACAGCACAACAGATAATAAAACCAAAAACAAAACCCAAACTAACAACGAGTAACTGCGAAATGCTTGCGAAGGACGTCTTTGCTAACAATTCTTTCTGGTTTCTATTTTAGCTGAATATTGTTGGCATTGTTTTTGCTTTTTGTTTTCATTGCTGGCCATAAAGCAGCAGTTTAACAGTTATTTGAATGTAGCTGCTCTACGCTTTAAGCGCACTTGACTAAAATATTACAAATTTTTGCCTGCGTGTCTATCTGGCTGTTTTTCTGTCTGTCTGTCTGTCTGTCTGGCAACAGAAAGAAACAACCGGCTGGGGCCGCTGCGGCATTTGTAGGTAGTTGCGCTCGAGTTGCTGTCAACTTCTACAAGACAAGACATAGTGCAGCATGAGGTGGATACGGGAAAAGGAGAGGGAGATGGAAACTGAAGAGGGTGGTGCAGACAACAACAGAAGAGTTAGTGGTTTTGTCAAGATACCGTTTGGGTGTATGAATTAGTATTTTATGCATGTGTATGTGCTTGTGTGTGCGTTAGTTTCTGAGTATCTATTGGTAAATGCATTTCTGGGGGGCGCTGCAGCAGAGATTGCAGAAAGTTTTTAGGTTTGGGTAGGTCGCCAACAACTTGACAAGTCGCCAGCAACGACAAGGCAAAAGTTCAGAGAAATTCTGGAATGCTCAGTAAGAGAATAGGCGAAAAGAGCAATAATATTGGAGCATTGGATATTGAAAAAACGAGAGAGAGAGAGAAAAAGAAAAAGAGAGAGAGAGAGATAGAGAGTTCGAGACTGATTATATTTTGGATGGAGCTCACACAAATGATGCACTTCTGTTGGTATTCAATATAAATATATGTTAGTATATTATGTGTTTGTTTTAGTTTTTCAATTTTTATATTCAGTACTTTATTATTGTTGACAAAACAGCTGTTGATGAATAACCGGTATTGATGCAGAATACGCGGAAATGAACACTTTGTGGCTCACTTATAGGATTCCATAAATGTCCATAATGTCCTACATAATTAAGCGAAAATTCCTTTGAGTTTAAGAATTTTGAGGTGGCTTTAGGCATAAACATCTGGAAAAGTTATATTTTTAGATGCTATGGCTTGGTTATAATTAAGAAATTGTGTTAAGAGTAATCATTTGAAGAGGGAAGGCGTTGTCAGTGGAACTTTTTAGTACTGGGAGGGGAAGCAAAATAATTTTTTTGCACTCCACAATGTTTAAGTTGTAGCATGAACGCAACATTTTGTTTCGAATTCCTGCTGATACATGCAAAATTCTGACCACAAGCTACTTTGTTGTTTGCCACGTTTGCAGCATGGACAATGGAGACAGTATCTGCTACATCTGCTGCATCTGTGACAGCGGATATAGTTTTAGGGACAGCGCAAAACCACAGGATGTTGTTCATGGCTATTTTAGTTGCATGTTTAATAATTGCCCTTGACCGAGGAGGTGCACTACAAGCTCTAAGTATATCCCAAAATTTGTAGAAAAAAGAAACATCTACACAATCTCAGCAGTAACTTGTAACAACGCTGTAGAATAAAAGACACTTGCTCGGTCTTGCTCTAGCCGAAACTTAATCTCAAATTTAAGCATTTAATAAAAATACAGTAGTTTTGATTTAACTGCCACACCGTGTTTTGCACTCATTTTGTGGCAGGTAAGTCAAAATGGCACTAAAGTTAATTTTTTAACTGCCAAAAATTAACTTTAACACAGTTATCTGATTCGTTTACCTGCCACAGAAGTGGCCCATAAGTGCGATTCACACAATTCCCTATTTTTACAACCAAAACTTAAAAAACAAATAAAAAATATTCTTTTCATTTATTATTTACTAACCCTTTCGCGAATTTGATGCCATATGGCATCATCGGTTTTCAAGACCCCGTGGAGCCGCCTAGGCATCATTTATAAATAACTTGTAAATGCTTTTTTTTTTATAAGACTTCTATGGAGGTGTCTCATTAAAAAACTACATAAAGGTACTTCAGGAAAAATAATATAAATTAAAAGGAACAAATTATTTCAGTCTTTGCAAATACATTTTTTAAGTAAAAGGTAATTAAAAAGTAACATTTAAGAAAAATATTCTGTGATTGAAGTTTGCTTAAAAGCTTTTATAGACCCTTTTACGATATGATCCTCTATAGTTTCTGGAATGATATCAATCTCGTGGTGCACACAATATTTTTTAATTTATCTTCTAATGTTTAATTAGAATTTATCTTAAAAATTTTGTGGCTGTTAAATGAAAAAGTATCAATGAATATGGGATAATAATTCCAAATATTTGTGGCAGCTAATTTAAATTGGCACGTATGAAAATGGCACTTAATCAAGAACATTTCATACGAAATTGAAGAAATGAAAGAAATTTTGTGGTTTTTGGCAGGTATCTCTAATTGGCAGCTAAAAGAGTGGCAGTTAAGACAAAACTACTGTACTGTTAAGTCAGAGTAGAGTTGAAATGACCAACCAAATTAAAAATTATGAGACCAAGAGCTAAGAATTTGTGTGGGAGAATTGAAAATTCCCTTGGACTATTATTTTCATACTTTCATGGAACACAATAATAGAAAGTTTAAGGATTAATATTTACAAAAAGCAATTTATTTTATTGATAAAGTACCATATAAGTTTGATTTTAATTGTGGTTTTAATATTTTTTTTTTTATTTTCTTGTGGGTTTTGGGTTGGGTTTGGATTTAAATTTGGAAATGGATTATGATTTTGATCTTGATAGTGATTTTGGTTTCTAATATGATTTTGTTTATGAATGTGCTTGATTACACTGTGCAACCGGAAAAAATCCGTGGGGTTTACGAAAGTGCAGTTGCTTGAAAATGCCACTCGGCTGGGATACCGAAATCTTCGTATAAATTTCTTATGGCATTAACTGTATTAACAATTAAAATACCGCAATGTATGAAAAAAAAATACATTTACAAAAAAAATGTGCATGATAATAAAGAATACTTATTTCTGTGCTATTAACCCTATACCGCATACAACGCCAAATATGGCTTTTTTCTTTTATTGTGATTTCTCTTTACGGTAACGGTACTTTTGCGAATGTTTGTCTTATCTATCATTCTTTCTATGTTGTTTTCTTCTGAAATTCAAAGTGCAGTTATTTAAAAACAATATTTGCTTCTTGTTTTTGCAATTTTTGTGCGAGCGTCTCAGTTGTCCTAATAGAAGTGAGTTTTACAGAAGTTTGCCATCAATTTTAAATATAAAAGAAAGGTATTTCTTTCGAAGAAAATTTTTTTTTATGTAAAAAGTTCATTAAATTTATAAATTAAACAATAATATTGATGAAAGGTAAGCATTGTAAATACTTTTTTGCCTAAAATTGACGAAGCCATATATGGCCTTCCATGCAGTTATTCCAAAAATTTTCCAAAAATGAATGTACAATCATTTTATGGTAATTTGAAATATACTAATGAAATCGATGATGGACTTCAAAGTGATGATGAAAATATATCCGATACCGATGAAGAAGAAGTAAAAGTCCCACTTTCTGGTCAGGACAACATTTTTGTACCGGAAACTGATGAGAGCGATTTGGAAGACCATTGTGAGAAACCTACTACTTCAAAGAAAAAACAACCTAAAAAACCAAGAGCCCCAATTTGGAAAGAATGTCATTTGCCTCCGTATTCGAATGAAAACTTTCCATTTCAGGGAAATACGAATCTCCCAGATATTATCGAGGAACTGGACACACCAGCAGAGTTCTTTATTTTTTTTTTCAATGACGATTTGATCGAATTCATAGTTGAACAGTCGAACTTATTTGCACTGCAGATTGATATAAATAAACCTGCTAATATTACTAAAAACGAAATAGAGCAATTTGTTGGTAAGTGAGACTTACATATATATACTATCAAAAGGTGCTATAAAATATTTTGCAGGAATCGTTATATACATGTCGTTGCTGAAATTACCATCATCAAGACATTATTGGAATACGTCGATTGGCCAAGAATTTGTACGTACCACTATGACGTGCAACAGATGGGAAGCCATCAAGCGTTTTTTACATTTTAACAATAATGCAACTATAAGATCACCAGGTGAAACAGGATTTGACAAGCTGTTTAAAATACGACCACTTCTAAGCAAAATCCGTGAACAATTACTGCTTATACCCAAAGAAGAATTTTTGGCAGTTGATGAGCAAATTATACCCACAAAGTGCCGACATCACCTGAAGCAGTATAATCCAGCTAAGCCTCACAAATGGGGTTTCAAAAATTTTGTTTTGAGTGGAGTTTCAGGATTCAGTTACGACTTTGATATATTTGCTGGTGCCCAAAGTGACACGTATCCGGAGGGAGCACCTAATCTGGGAGTAAGCGGAAATGTTGTTACACGACTTGCAGCAACAGTACCAAAGGGCCAAAATCATAAAATATTTTTTGACAATTGGTTCAACAGCCCTAAACTTCAAGTCCATCTAATGAAAATTGGTTTATTGTCTTTGGGCACAGTAAGAATTAATCGAGTCCCTAACTGCAAGCTCCCATCTGAAAAGGAAATGAAAAAACTGGGTCGCGGTAGTATTGTAGAAAAAGTGACTGAAATTGAAGGAGTCAGTCTTAGCCTTGTCTCTTGGTTTGACAATAAAGTGGTTAATTTACTTTCAACTTATGTTGGAAGTCAACCTGTTTCGACAATGACTCGTTTTAGTAAGATGGAGAAAAAGTATATTCAAATTGATTCGCCAAAGGCTGTTGGCGTCTATAATAACTACATGGGTGGAGTCGATTTACTCGATTCGTTACTTGGCCTTTATAGGATTCAACTACGTACGAAGAAATGGTATAAAAAATTTTTTTCCATATGGTTGATATGTGCGTTGTAAATTCCTGGATTTTATGGCGGAAAAAGTCAGGAGAATACATGCCGCTATTTGATTTCAAGCTTGCCATTGCTGAGCATTTTTGCAAGGCTGGGAGGCCAAAAAACGTGGACGGCCAACGACCACACCATCTAACCCTTCAACACCAACGCCAAGCAAAGAGTGTACTCCCAGAAGCAGCAAAAAAAAGAAGATACAAGACTTTCCATTGAATTCCGTTAGAGCTGACGGTATTGGTCATTTTCCCAAATGGATGAAAACGAGACAACTTTGTCAAAATTGCTCCTTCCGTTCCTATACTTATTGTGAGAAATGTCAAGTATTTTTGTGCTACAATGATAAGAGAAACTGTTTTACAAGTTTTCACACTGATACATAGAAAGCCATATATGGCAATTAGAAAATATCTCTCAATGCATACAAAGCCATATATGGCTTATTTTTTTTTTTCTCGTAAAATATCCAATTATAAAAATTTTTTCCTTCTAAAATATATAAATACATCCAAAATAAACACTAATTTGTGGTCTAAAAATTTTTTTCATTAAAAAATCGATGGTCATGCAGTAGAGGGTTAAAAGTACCTACATGAGTTTCTAAGTAAATTGTTTTTCTGTTAGTTTGTTTATCAATGGTTTTTGTTTTCAATCAACTTATAAGAAATGCCAAAACATTTGGGACTTTCAATTAAATCCAAACAAAAAAAATAACAGAAAGACAAATTACAGCGGCGAGTAAGCACATGCATTCAGTACAGTTGGCGCATGCGATGCGTAAGTTGCAATCGTTTGGATTACTCTATGAATTTTCGCGCCCTATCAAGTCATAGATATCTTTTAAACGCAAAATATTAAGCTTTCGATTAAGCCTAATTAAAAAAAAATTAAAAATGCCAAACTTAGTAAAAATTTGAAAAATAAAAAACTAAGGGCCGTTTTATTCACTTTTTATAATTCGAGCTAACTTGAGCAGTTTCGATAACTTTTGTTAACTTGACTTTTTGTACAACTTGCGAAGTTAAAAATTTTAATTTCTCAAGTTAAAATTTAATTTCATTCAGTTCAAGTTGAAATTTTATGTGTTGAATTTAAGTCAAGTTATAAATACTTAAGTTATAAAACATCCCAGGGAATTTTTTGATATTTGATGGGAAATGAGAAAAGAAATGACTTTTATAACTTATGAAATGGAAATTTGTTGATGTTGAAGGCAACACAATGTCAAAAAAATGTTGACTTCTAACTAAATATGTTAAAATAAACCCGACTGTGATATATAATAAAATAGCTTGAAAATAAATAGTTAAAAATTAAAAATTTTTTCGCTTGAGGATCTAGAAACCTATTTTAAGCGCAATATTTAAACGCATTTTTTTGGAAGGTTTGCTCTTTGCATTTTAACATAGCTCTTTTTTTAGAAAACTGTTTTTAACCATTTTTTTTGTTAATAAAAGAATAAGTTGATTTTTTTTAAAAATGGCGTAAAATGTATTGTGTTATTTTACGTTTCTCTTCGTCAAACTAATATTTACTAAATCGAACGAAAAAAATTTAATTTTTGACTTAAGTAGAGGTTTGTGTCTTGCAGGCTGCACGAGTATTTGCACATGCTCTGTTGAAATCTTTTCAATGATGCAAATTCAGTCAGTAGAGCTGTTAAACATAAAAAGGCTTATACAAAAATTTTGTAACTGATGTTAAAATATACCTTATTATATTATAAATATAATATATTATAAATATATTGGAATACCTTAATTTACTATCTATGAACTACTACTTCTTGAAAATCGAATGACCACAAAACTGACATTGGAAAGCTTCATATTCCCTTCAACAAACGGCTCCAGCTTCACGTAGAAGTTCCACGTTGTGAACTAATGCAACAATGTAGTTACCATCTACTCATAATTATGCACATAATAACAGCACTTTCATATTACTACACATCGAAGTTTCTTTTGGCCAACTAATGATTGTAATCTTTGGAGCTGACATCGATCAGCGGAAATCAAATTACGGATATAAAGTGCAATTCAAGAACTTGCAAGGACTTTGATAGATCCTCTTTTGATTGTGTTCTGCGTGTTATTTAATGTTTGAACACAAAGGATCCAGAACTAAATCAACAAGTAATGCATACTCCGAACAGCTCGTGTTCTTAAGAAGCTTTACTTTGCAGTTATTACTCTCTGAGGTTTATTTTATAATAATTATTAATTCTGTCTCAGAAGTGAATTAAACCACTGCCACCACGATTCTTAGCATACTGCATTTTTAACAGTTAGCGGAACATAAATCTTTAATATTGTGCATAAGAAAGTTGTAAACTGTATCAAATGTTTTTATAGTAAACATTTTTTTTGTCACAGCACAAACATGTGAAAACTTGTGAATGAAGCAAAAATCACAAGTTACATCAAATATCCCAAGTTTGAATTTATAACTGGTCATATATTTGGAAGTTAGATAAATCACAAGTTGACAAAAGTTATCAAACGAAAGTTATATCAAATCTTCAATATGTCAAAATATTTTTGAGAAATTCAAGTGAATAAAATGGAATAACTTTTGAAATCAAAAAAAAAATCCCAAAGTTATTCCAACTTCTCAATTTAAAAAAGTGAATAAAACGGCCCTAAATAGTTTTTTTGATATAAATATTGCTGAAATTTTTGTTTTTTTAATATTTTTGTCGGAACGTAGAGAAGAAATGAAATCCTTAAAAAACTTTAATTTTTTTATATAACGATATTATTTGAATTATAATATAAAACATATATTTCGGGCTTAAACTTTAAACTCCTATAACTCAGAAGCTCGTGCTTTTTGCTGCCCCTCCCTTTGCACATTTTATGAACTTGGATAGTTCAACAATATTATCCAGTTTCATCGAAATCAGAGCGATGAAGGGTTTTAGGTGGCATACTCTACGTATTTCGCACCATATTTTAAATCGGTATTTTCTTTAAAAACATTTTTTGTACGAATAAATTGAAGGGCTTATTGCAATAACGTGATAAGCCACATGATCAAAAAAATCAATTTTTTGGGCTGAATGCTTTACACAATGCATTTCCAACATCCACTGAAGAGAATAAGGCTATTTATTATTATTATTAGAGTTTACTATTTGAAAATATTTTTATGTGGCTTATCATGTTTTTGCAATAAGCCCTTCAATTAAATAAATTAAAAATTTTTCCGATTTTATAGGTATTTTAATTGATATAGGTATTCAAAATTTAAAAAAGGTGATATCTTAGAAATTGAAAGAAACAGAACTACAAGCTTGGAGATAAATCAGGTATGTCATTTAGATGTTCACAAAGCAGACTATTTTTAAGAAATTTTTTAAGACGTGATAACAGCTTTTGCAGACTTATTTTATGAAATCTTCTAAGAAAAATATTTTAAATTTATTAATTTAAGCAATTTATACATAAAATCATTTACCATGATGATCAAAACGTAGTTTTTCTTCTTCGTAAATGTTTTGTAAATTCTTTTGTTTGTGTTATATGAGTAAAATATAAGTAAAATATAAACATAAGAAAAAATATGTTTCATAAAAACTTTATTAAAAAAAATTAATATGCATTAATATGCATTTAAAAAATATATATTTATCTATATCATATATAAAAAATAAATCATTTGTATAGAAGCCACCTAAGGATGGGTTGGAGAGGAAAATTCTACATAGGAAAATGTTCATCTTGAAAAAGTAATAGGGGTCAGTCATGCATATTAACCCTCTCTGGCCACCCTAAAAGGGAAAAAGGGAGCCACCTCTCGATATAGTATGAAAACCTAACGTGACACGAAATAACTAATTCGGTTTTAGCGACCTCCAAATCTAAAGTCGTGAACTCCTACGGGTTTTTTTTTTGACAATTGCTGTACTGTGTTATGCTTCTGATGATGACATAATATGATTTCGAACTGATTATAATGATAACACCGTTCGGCATTTTTTAACCTTTTGAAAAACTACAGGTTTCGATCAGCGGATTCTGGTAAAGAAAACAAGAAAAATTATTACTGTACCTGCGTTTTAAAAGCTAACGTTTGAGTTATTTTTACTACAGGTTTTAATTTTCTTACATACATGATTTAGTTAAGCTATTTACTTACATGAAGAGTAAGAAAAATACTAAATATATGTGTACTATATTAATGTTGTATTACCTATAGTTGTTGTTGTACCTATAGTAAAATTTTTTTTAAAGATCAAAGAACCAAGGCATGCGCCTTATACAAACAAGGTTTGGTCTTTGACCTGAAGGAAAAGGGATAGATTATTTAGAGGAATTGATTGGAACAATACGTGAATTATTGATTAGGCGAAACAATCGTGAACGACAATTTTAATTGCTTTTAACCGAGGTTAGTGTCTTAACCTCGGCAAGCATTTCCAGCCCTTAATTGTGTTCCTGTCCTTTAATTTCACATTTTCAACAAATTATTTATGGATTTTTTGTTTTCCATAATTCTTAAATGTAGGAAAGAACAAAGAAAGTGAAAAGAACCAAGCCCGAGTCCGAATTCGAACCACGGACCTCTGGGTTGATAGCCTAGCGCACTCTCCACTAGACTACAAAGGCCGACATATATATATATATACCATCATTATTGTAATGGCAGCAGCTTAGCAAATATTAAACACCTTTTAAATTTTTGACTGTTGCTATAAAAGTTAAAACTAACTGTTATTTTTTGCTAAAATAGCTGTTACTTTTGACTTTTAGTTTTTCGGTTAAAAATATCAGGCAATTTGTATTTTTTCAAAAACCGCTTGACCGAATAAAAAACTAATAACATTAAAAAAAAATTTTATAGCTCAAAATGTGCGCTCTGATGAGACGATAAAAATTGCACAAAACTTTTTTTGCCGTTCAAGCGGCCTTTAAAAAACGGAAATTACCTGATATTTTTGACTGAAAAAATAAAAGTCAAAAATAAATGTAATTTTTTACCAAAAAAATAAAAGTCAAAAGTAACAGGTATTTTTGTCCGAAAAAATAAAAGGCATAAAATAACTAGTCTCTTTGTCGGAAAAAAGAAGTTTAATGATAACTATAAGTGACTTTTTTTATAGAAACCATAACCGTACGGTCCCTGCTCTATGCACAAGATTTGTCTAAAAGGGTACATTTTTATGAAGAAAAATATTCAGTTTTCAATAACTTTATTTAAAATATTATTAACTGCAAGCATTTTTAATATGCGTCATCAGAATACACTTTATTTGTATAGTTTAGGGGTCTTTTACATTAAGAGATTTCTTGACTATAGAGACTGATGTAATTTTGAGGTACATTTTGAGACCTATTTGAAAATGGCGATAAAAAAGTCTTTACAAAGGAGCTTTAGAAGGTTAAAATATTCTAAGAATATATTCTCCGGAAAAATTTTACTACAAATCTATGAATACAACGGCAATGCTAAATATGTATTTTTAAAAAGTTTTCTTACAATTTATGTTAGAAAATTGCTAAATTTTGAGTTCATTTAAACTTGAGATGTAAACTTTCAAAACATTGATACTCGTTTTGTTTTTTCTCTCTTATATAATCCGTTGGTCGAAGTCTGTACTTATTTTGCTTTTTGGACAGTGTTATGAATGTTTTTATATATATTATAATGATCTTAACAGATTACGACTTTTGTTACATTTTTGGTTATAAGTTTTATTATGATTTTAATTTAGGTTTTAAAACTGATTACATGGGTCAACAGAAAATTTGACCTTGACATCAAAGCATAAAATTTCGGTAGATTGGATCATAGTTGAACGATAAAAAATTATGTGGCATGAAAAAGTTTGCTTTTGTATCTAGGAAATCGTTTGAACGATATTTTTAAGAATCTTTAATTTTAATTTTTATTTTATAATAAAACAAAACAAATATGTATGTAGGGTAGGGCGTAATTTTTTTTTTGTTCAAAATTTTAGAAGCGGAATACTAAAGATCGTCACAAGAAATTTTTTTTGAGAATATATTCAGATTTTTACCTTCCCGCCTATAAAAAAAACAGTTCTAATCCCTCTTTTAAGCCCAAGAAAATAAAACTTGAACATTTTTCTTTCCAAAGATCGAAGATTTCTTTCTAAGTTAGTTGGAACATTATATATTTTATTAAGGCAATCATTTTAGATAGAAAGCACAAATATTATTTTGAAAACTACTTGTTTAGAAAAAACGATTTTGTGCGATCTCTAAACCTTTTTCAAAATATCTGAAAAAATTCTCAAATTTTTATTTTTTTGACGAACTTTTGAATCCAAAATATTGGGGAAAAAATTTACGCCTTCATGTACCTACAGTGATGTGCAAATAAATAGGGACACCTGTATTTTTATATTCAAAGCTGCTTGAATTATATACAAGGTGCCCCAGATACAACATTAATTCTCTCGGGAAGTAATTCTCCTTGATTAGACGAATAAGAAAATGCAAGGATGATGGTGACTCCCTCCCCCCTTTGGGAGTTAGAGAGGAAAAACCAAAAATTAGGTGTCATTACATTTTACTTAATTTCTAATGTATATGTATCTTGTAGCCAATTGCCAAAGTTTACAACTTGTTGAGAAGAAAATCAAATTGACATTAAGATTTTTTTTAAAATATTTTGCATAAAGTCACAATTAAGAAAGTTATGACCAACTTAATTCTAAAAAATTTTTAATTAAACTTTGATAATATATATCTCGAATTTTTGATAATTTTTGTGATGTAATATCTATTTATGATAAAAATTTCTACTGACTTGGTTTTTGATCTTGCCATAGTACTTGAGTACTCAATGCAAACATATCTACTTTTTCATTTTAAATTGCCATTGCATTTTTTTTTCAGGATGCTATTGACTTTGGAGATCGGTTAAGAGTTAAATTAAATATGGAGCAAAATGTATTGACACCTACTTTTAAGTTTTTCTTCACTAGATCCTAAAGGGGGGAGGAGTCACCATCATCCTAGCATTTTTTTACTCACCTAATTAAGGACAATCACCACCCGAGGGAATTAATGCTCTCTCTGGGGCACCTTGTATATAAATTATGTGGATTTTATGTAGATCCAACAGTCGGAAAGTTCAGCCTCCACGACAACACCTCCGATAACGGAATGAGGCTGATTGACTTCGCCGCAGCACGAAACATGGTCGTAAGTAGCACTAGATTCAAGCATCTCAATATTCATAAAGCCACCTGGAGGATGTCCCCTGATCAAAAAACCAAGAATCAAATTGGTCTCGTTTTAATCGACGGAAGGCACTCTTCCAGTGTATTAGATGTACGCACGATCCGTGGTGCAAACATTGACTCGGATCACTATCTTGTTGCAGCCAAGATCCGTACACGTCTGTGCGCAGCTAAGAATGCACGCAACCCTACACACAGAAAGCTAGACGTCGACAAGCTGCAATCGAAACAGACAGCCGATGCTTTCGCCACTCGACTCTCACTCCTGCTTCAAAGCACTCCTCCAATCGATGATATATGCGAGCAGTGGACACACATTTCCAACTCTATGCGTGCGGCTGCTGAAGAGGTGATTGGCTACCAACCAAAACCAGTGGTACGACCAGGAGTGTCGCGACGCCACTGCAGAGAAAGACGCCTCCTACAAAGCCACCCTGCAGTCGGTTGTAACGCGCGCTGCTAAGGAGCGTTACAAAGAAAAGAGGAGGGCAGAGAGACATATTTTCAGGCGGAAAAAAAGAGAGGCAGAAAAGCGCGAGCAAGAGAAGATTGAGATGTATGGTGACAGGAATGAGGCCCGAAAATTTTTCGAAAAAATAAGACGCCTTGCCGATGGTTTTAAAACCGGGGCCTCTTCCTGCAAGGATGAAAACGGGAATCTAATGACAGATGTCCAGAGTACACTGACATTATGGAGGGAACACTTCTCTAAGCTTCTAAATGGCGACTCCGACAACAATCCCGCCAATAGTGATGATATTCCGGAAACCCCAATTTCGGATGACAGCGTCGAGGTTCCGCTGCTCGACTATGATGAAGTTCTGACAGCTATAGCTCGGCTTAAAATAACAAAGCCGCGGGAGCTGATGGCTTACCTGCTGAGCTGTTTAAGATCGGAGGCGAAGCTCTACTTAAATGCATTTACGAGCTTCTATGCAGAATATGGTCGGAAGAATGCATTCCGAACGATTGGAATCTCAGTGTGCTCTGCCCAATCCACAAGAAAGGCGATCCCACTATCTGTGCCAATTACCGTGGGATAAGCCTTCTTAATATCGCATATAAGGTCCTGTCGAGCGTTTTATGTGAAAGATTGAAGCCCATTGTAAACGAACTGATCGGACCTTATCAGTGTGGCTTCAGACCTGGAAAGTCCACCATCGACCAGATTTTCACGCTGCGACAAATCTTGGAGAAGACTCAAGAAAAACAAGTCGACACCCACCATCTTTATGTCGACTACAAAGCCGTCTTCGACAGCCTAATAAGGAAGCACCTGTACTCCACCATGTTTGAATTTGGTATTCCTGCAAAACTAATACGACTTTGCAGGATGACACTGAGCAACACCAGCAGCGCAGTTAAAATCGGGAAGGACCCCTCCCCACCATTTGTTACCAAATGAGGTTTCAGACAAATTGATTCCTTATCGTGCAATTTTTTCAACCTAATGATGGAAAAGATCATCCGAGCTGCTGATCTGAGACGTAGTGGCACAATATTCTACAATAGTGTTATGCTGCTTGCGTATGC
The DNA here is from genome assembly GCA_963920525.1 of Dichetophora obliterata. Taxonomy (NCBI): domain Eukaryota; kingdom Metazoa; phylum Arthropoda; class Insecta; order Diptera; family Sciomyzidae; genus Dichetophora; species Dichetophora obliterata. Next base: position 129,618,525 of record OY986438.1, on the reverse strand, counting down.
TAAAGACATCGATATCATTGGCCATAATACGCGCGAAGTCAGTGCAGCATTTTCCAGATTAGAAAGAGAGTCAAGTCGAATGGGTCTGACAGTGAATGCAGATAAGACGAAATACCCACGTTGCCGTTGACAATACCGCTTTCGAGGTTGTGAAGGACTTCGTTTATCTGGGATCCAGCATAATCTTAACGAATGACATCAGCATTGAGATCAAACGAAGAATAACTCTTACTTTGGGCTCAGTAGGCAATTGAGAAGCAGAGACCTCTCTCGACAAACGAAAATCACGCTCTATAAATCGCTCAGCATGCCCGTCCTACTTTACGCATCACAAACCTGGACGCTGAGCAGTTTAGATGAAAAGACTTTAGGAGCATTCGAGAGAAAGATTCTTCGTAAGATCTACGGACCAATCTGCGTCAATGGCGAGTACCAAATACGGTGGAATGATGAACTGAATGAGCTGTACGCTGACATCGACATAGTCAAGCGCATTAAAATCGAGCGGCTTCGCTGGCTTGGTCATGTTCAGCGCATGAAAGACGATGATCCAGTGAAGAAAATATTCGATTCGGTACCCAGCGGCGGTCAACGCAGAAGAGGACCACCGCATCTTCGTTGGAAAGACCAAGTAGAGGACAACCTGACGAAGCTTGGAATTTCCAACTGGCGCCAGCAAGCGAAAGACAGAAATGGCTGGCGCAAATTCTTAGATGAGGCCAAGACCGACATACGGTTGTAGCGCCAATTAAGTAAGTAAGTAGTAGATTTAAACATAAAAATACAGGTGTACCTATTTCTTTGCACATCACTGTAAATTATTTTTATTCTTTTTGAGTATCAAACTAGCTTACAAAATAGTGGAAAATAATTTAAGAGTGCACGGTATTATTTTATCTTTTATTTTGATAATTACTTTCTCTCAATAAACCCCAAATATAGTCTTCCATCATATTTCATTGTATTGGCCTTGATAGCATGGTTCGAAGTTCAAATATCTTGATGGAAACGTTTTAGTGAATTTCAACACAATAGTTGAATCCGCTGAATGCTGATATTTCTATTAATTCTGGTTTTGACACAACACACGTGCAAATTTTTTTTTGTAACAAAGCAGTAACACTACCTTGGTAGATGATATATCTTGACTTTTACCAAACACCTGATTATTGCTTATCACTCGAGTGCCATCTGGAGGCCCAGTGTCAAGGTAAGAACCCAACTTTTATCTAGCGGTATTTTTGAATATATTAGAATAAATTAACTAAACTATAAAAGCATTACTATTATAGAATTGCTAAATAAACTATAACTATCTTTATTTGGAAAAAGGTATTTTCTTTTCGTTTTTGTGCATAATTTATCCGTAAAATTATAAAATATACTTAAGGACAAAGAACAATGTGTTATTGTTGTGATTTTTTTTAAAGTTTACTTGATTTTAGTTTTGTATTTAATTTTTATTTAGTCTATGATTTTAATTTTGTTAGATGTGTTTAGGCATTTATTATGATTTCAATATTCTTTTTGAATCTGATCGTGATCCTGATTGTGGTTTTAGTTTTTATTTTGATTGTCACTATTTAAGTCAGATTAATTTGATGGTTTCAACGTAAGTTATGGTTATAATTTGGTTTTTGACAAAAAGTTTCAATACAAATTGCTATAGTTATTTGTTTTCATATAGTTTTGTACGTAGTGATTTGTGAGATTTTGAAAAACGATTACAAATCTTTGCTTTATTTAGTAGTGACCTAAGTATATCATTGGCTAAAATAGATAATTTTTGGTGTTCTTCTTTAAATGCCAAAATAATTTGATATAAAGCAATAGCTATTATAATTATTTAAGGTTTTTGCTGCCATTTTACGTAGTTTAAATTTTAACTACTGAAATTGTATTAAACTCAAGGCTTGCAACACAATCAAAAAGCATGTCATTTGCCAGCAGACAGGATATTAAAAAGGAAGCACACGGATACTGTGCTTCGCTAACAGACAAAATTTCATAACTGTTGAAAAAATGCATTTAGTTATTAAAATTTTTAAATCCTCCCAACAGGACGAAACAATTTCCAAACGCACCTGAAATACTCAGGATTCGGGGGACGACGAAGGTCAAAAGTTTTATCCCATTTTGTTGTGTTTGTTTTTTTTTCTGTTCCAAACTTGAGTGTTGCATTGCACCACAGTTACCAACTTTTCATGTGTGATAAATTAGTTTTACTCCATAGAAGAGCAGGTCGTTATTTTATCCCAACAGGCAGGACGGACATTGTCGGAATTAGAAATTATTATAAGTATTCATAGGTACATAAAACAGCTAAAAGAAAAATAAACAGTTTAGCTAAATCCTTTTATGAGCTAAGCTCTACAAAAACATACACACACGCACTTGCATTAAGATCTTACATCCGCTACCTTCTGGCAGGTGTTTGAATTCACTTCATTATTAGTAAAGTGAAAATCACGAATGGCGCATAATAAGGGATATGTACTCGTAATCGTGTGTCTGGCTCCAACTTCCACAGTCGGTAATCAAGTGAAATGCGACAGCTAACTAAAGAATGCTGAGGACGATGAAGCAAAAAAGAAAAAAATAAGAGAAATAAAACATAGTTTTTAGCAACATCATCCAGATGCACAACGTAGCAAGGACACGCGCTACGACGAAGGGGACAACGACGACGACGACGACGACATGTTTTCGTAGGCAAACTTTTTTGAAGAAGGAAAAAAACAAGGACTAAGCAAGATTTACAGTATATATAAATAGTGGTTAAGGTGACCAGGTGCTAATACACGCTGCCTTCGCATCTGAATTTTGAGTGTAGAACTTTCATTAATCATCACGCAGTTGGTCACCTTAGAAACGGTTCATCAGCAGTAACCTTTTCAATATCATTTCGGTAGTTTGTTTGAAAGCGTCCCTGCGCCATCCATACAGGCATCTCAACAGTCAAGTTCGAATGACAGTCAAGAAAGTTAAGTCTGTGTGCGACATTTACATGTCCTGCTGAGATATTTTTTTTTCTGTTTTTTTAAATATATTTAGCTATTTTGCGGATTTTGTGCTTGGTACGTGTCAGCTGCAGTGGAGGGCAGTTAGGAGGGAAGCTTCTAGGTTTGGTAAGATTAAGACAATGTTTTTTGAAAAAAAAAGTAAAACAACTAGAAAGAATTCTAATCGTTGCTACAACAGGACCAACAACAACTTGCTTGAGCTAGTGTTGAAGGTGTTGAAGGTGATGGTGTTGATGGTGTTGTTGGCGACTTCTGTGATAATATCAAAGTAAGCTAAACTCAAGTTGATTTAGCATTTCCACATGCTTTTTTGGCTACATTTTTGGTTTTGGTCTTTATGCCATGCTCTAAGATTTATGTTAATTTTTTTTAAAGCAAAAGTAATTCTATTAACAGATGATTTTTTTTCTTTTCGTATAGTGGTAGTAGTCGAGCATGAATACAAAATATCTTTGCATGTTTAATCCTTATACACGATTTTGTATTTATTTTAGAAATGGCATTTTCCGTTTACGTTAGGGATAAGGTGAAGTCATATTTCTGACTTTGTATTATTCTTGGAACTACTTGTCGAAGAGCGTAATGAAATTCAAAAGTACGATTTGGGTCATTGTTCAAAAGGTATTCAAAAGTGTTCAAACTGCGGTTAAAAAAATAGCAGTGCGTAACACTAATTCATGAAAATTAAAATCAGACAAAAAAGCGATTGTTATTGTTTTTCTCTTTGCTGCTAACTACGGTTACTTGAGAAATACTCAAAAAAATTGAGCCACAAAATTTTTAAATGAAATAACGGTTCTTTGTTCGCTGTTTTGAGGGCGGATTCTGAAAAACACTTAAACGAAATCTCCACCGCTAAAGCTAAATTTATAGTTTTTAGCGATACTGCGATTCTGAAAAACGGCATCGTTTATTTTCATGACAAAAATTTAGAGACGGAACGAGCTTCTGAACGAGTAATAAAATTGAGGGAGTGATTGCTAAATTTTTAGCGATTGATGCAATTCTTAACTTTTTTTAGCGATTAACAGAAAATCTAATTTTATTTTTAGCTATAATTTTGGAGTCAAATATTTTGTTGCCGCTAAGTTTAAAATTAAAAGATTTTTCAATTAAAATCGTAATTTTTGATATACCTCAGTAAAATAATTATATGTGCAACTTTTCAAATGCAAATCTAAGCAAACATAACTTCATTTGTTTTTAAATTATTTTTTTAATGTAATAATATTAAGGACTTATATGTAAAACAAGATATAGCTGATTTTATAAGAGAATATGTCTTCCTTTCTTATATATTACTTGGTTAAGCGTGAAAGGCATGCAGTACATCAACTATCTGAGGATGGAGCCATCGATTTTCTGCCATTCCTCTTACAGAACTGTTTTCAGATGCTTCATCGACTCGAACAGGCACCCGTTTTTATAAACTTGGACCCAAAGAATGCCCCACAGGTTTTCGATAGGATTCAAGTCATGACTAACAGCAGGTCACTGCAGTATGGGTATATTTCAGATTTATTGAAAGTCCTTTGTGGCTCGGGAAGAATTTGTTGGTGCGTTGTTCAGCTGAAAAGTCCAGGTTATCCTGGTATTTATAGCATGTGAAGTCAATAAACACATCATCTAATAGCTCAATATACATTTGTGCATTCGATTTGCACGAAATAAAATACAGCGTAGAATTTGAAAGTATCTGAAACCGGCTGAAATAGTCAATGATCCCCGCCCATGGTTACGCGCATAGCTAATTTGTCGTGGCTATCGCAAATTGTGCCAGTATTACTGGCAACCGTCGGGCCCGTCAAGGTTGAACCTTTTCTCATCATTTAATATGACATTCCCAAATTCTTTCGTACAAATTTTGTATTTTTCGGCATATGCCGTTGGTCGATAACGGATTTTCTTTCACTACGCTTGATTATAGCATAGTTGCCAGGGTCTTTTAAAAAATTTGTTATGGTGTTTCGGTAACGATTTACCCTAGCAGCTAGAGCACATTCTTTTACATAGGCTTCATTTAAGCCTTTTATATTTCGAAGATCTTTTTGAGATAAAGTGTCTCCTCGTGACATTTTTATTTGAAAAATAAAATAATTCTAAAATGTGCTCATAATTTGTTTTAAAAAAAGTATTGCCGTTATGTTTATGGTTTTTCTTACCAAGGTTATCAACAAAGTTTCGTCATTTTTACGTTATAGCAGTTAAAACACAAAATAGCAACTGTGCACATATAAATATTTTCTATTGCACACGCGAGATTTCCCACTATTCCACTATCGATTAACGGATTTCCCACCCACTATCGATTAACGGTACTACGAATACGAGTAAGAGAAGAATTCTCTGTCCGACTAATAAGCTCCATCCTTTAAAAAAAATTTTGCCAAACTCAAAAAAATTTTATTGTTATAAATCAGAGAGAAAAAATAAAAAAAATTTGTGCACATATAAATATTTTACTGAGGTATAAAGTATAAAATATTTCGAAAAAAAATAGCATTAATAGTTTTCATTCACATTTTTATCAATCTTGAACCTAGTTTAGCACTATGTGTGTTATAAGTTATAATTTATTAGAAAAAATGAATGCTTTGTCTGTTTTAAAAGATAAACATACCAATTTAAGGAACTTTTCCGAAAACTTGTTGTTTGTATTTATCAGTTGCATTAATATTAGGGGTATTCACGATTCAGTGCACTTGCCTGGGCAGTTGAGGACTGTGCAGTTGTGCAGTTAGATTTTCGTGAACAAACCGCTATCACTTTTTCGAAGCAATCAAATTTTTCAATGCACACAAGTGCACTAGTGCTCAAGTTTTAGGCTACAGTAGAAGAGCACTTGTGCAGATTTTTGACGCACGTGTATTTTAATTTTGTTAAGTGCACAAGTCCTCAACTGCAGTGGCAAGTGCACTGAATCGTGAATACCCCTACTGTTATCATATTACATGCTTTTAGAAAAAGGTTTCATCTCTTAAAACTTTATAAATATTTATTAAATGAGTTGGTGGTCTGCACATAAGCTTTAATTGTTGTGACACACTCTTATGTGATAATTATGTATTACGACGAAGAACACCAACGATAAGAAAGACACTTGAAGCAATACAATTCTGTATGGAAGAAAGTATTGCTTCTTGTGTCTTTCTTATCATTGGTGTGCTTCTTCGTTATACATAATGAAGCAGTTAGTTTGCAATTTGGTCATTAATTGACTAGAAATATTACACCTCACATTTAATATATAAAATGTACTCTGAATTTTGAAAAATTGATTGGAAACTACGCCACCAATAAGCCATGACTGTTTTGGTATTTAAAGTTAAACCGGTCAAAATAAATCCTTGCTAGTTTTTACATAGTTTTATTCTATGAAAACACGAGAATATTTAATGAAAAATCATTCAATTTAAATTAAAAAAAAATTATTTGAAGTATATTTAAGTATATTTTTATAAATTATTTTCAATTAATTTTATTACAAATTTTTAAGTATATTAACTTAAGTTAATCTGAAATTTGTTCAAATAACTGAAAGTTTTTATTATGCAAAGATATCGCTGCAGTGAATTATTATATTAATTTAAATAACATTCCAAAGAAACTTTAAAAAGTTTTCGGAATTTTTTCAGATGGATGATGAATTTTTGACAGTCAGGAAGGGATTTTTTGACATCAGTGAGGTGAGTATGATTCCAAAAATTTATGCAGCCCTGGGGCATGATTTAATTATTATAAGGTTATTCGTATTTTTTGACGTATGCTTAATTTTGTTTGTGCTGTTGAAAAAAAAGGTATGTTTCAGTGTTTCGTTGTGTAGTTTTCTAGTATAGTAGTTTTTCAATGATTTCTTACCAAGCTAATAAAAAAAGAAACTATGTAGGTATTACTGCGTCGAAAGTGGATAAATTCCTTTACAAATTTAAAATAAAAAGTTATTTTTGTAATTGCTCAAAACTAATAAGTGCATTTTATTAATTGAACGTATAATTTAGAAGAAAGTGACCATAGGCCAAAAATATATTGAAAAGACATACTAGTGGTATTCAATGAGCTCCGTTGTCGATGTAAAAAAGGTAAGGTTAGGTTAAGGTGGCGGCAGGTCTTAAGACCAGCCCACTTAGACCATATTTTCGGTCCGTTGTGATTAGGGATGGCAGCGATTAATCATTTGATTAAATTAATCGATTATTTCCGTTCAGTTTGCAATTTAATTGTTTCGTCATTTTATGTTTAATTAATCAATTATAGTCAAGTAAAAGTAAAAATAATCGAAAAAAATTATTTGAAGTATATAAATTCTTTAGTTATCCAAAATTGCAAAAATTGGTAAAGCTAGTTGCAATTTTACTCGACCCAAGATAAAAAAAATTAATTTTAAAGATCCCTTAGCATTGGCTTCAGTAATGAAGTTCTTACGTAATAAAATAGTCTGTGCAGATATTTTTATGAACACGGGTACCGAGTCGTCACTAGAATCAGAAGAAACTGAGTTGGGACTTTGGGCCCCTCATAAATCTCTAGTACACAATCAAAGGCGAAAGCATGATGATTTGGGTAACCAACAAGGTGAATACGTTTTTATTTAAATTGTCAAGTCCTAGAATTAAAACGAAAAATCATCGATGCTTGCGAGGAAATGAAAAATTGTTGCCCTAAGCTTTACGGACTTTCGAAAAAATATAGTCATTTAGTTGGTACCTCGGTGCCTGATGAGCACTTTTTGCAAAAGCAAGTGCTACCACCACCGAAAAACGCAACCGTTTGACAACAAAACGGTAATTAAAACATTTGTTCTTGCAAACAGGGTTAAATATTAAATGATTATTTTTGGCATAAAATATACTCACTGTAGTTTAATATTAGTTAAGGTCAATTCAAAAGAAAATTAGATGATACTTATTATGAAAAAAAATTAATATACGATATCATCACTGATAAAGTTAACATTTTAAAAGATTAAATCGATTATTTGGCAATAATTGAAAATAATTGCAATTAATTTTTTTTTGCTTGTGATTAATTATATGATTAATTAATCGATTGAGTTTTTTTTATTTGCCATCCCTAGTTGTGATACCACAGAATGAAAGAAGGGAGTAATCAAGTGAAACTTTTGTGTAGGATGTTCTTAATGTGGCAGAAGCTGTAGAAACAAGTGATATTAAATCTGAAGCAAGTGTTATGCCTTGACCTCAGATAAATCAAGTTACTAAGCGTTCTACAAACTTTTCCTGCCACCACCAACTACAACTTTTCATCGTGAATTGATGTGTTTTTAAGTTCCTTTGATTAGGAATAAGGTAAGAAAGGTTATAGTGTAGGACCATGGCCCATCTAGGATTCGAACCCGAGACCCCTGAGTCATAGTCAAGCGCGCTACCTCTAGACTATCGAGGACGCCCGATGTAAACAAAGCATGTTCGGTAATTTTACAGCAGCGAAATTCGCAATAACAAAATTGTAAAGGATTAAACATACGCAGCTTACGGCACAAAAACATGGTGTATTCAGAATGTATAATGCGTATTATGGGACCGTTGTTTAATTTTTGTTGCACTGCTTTTTTTTCTTTCTTAACAATTTAAAAAATTATAAACTAACTTTAATGGATCTAAGATTTCTGTAAAGTTTCAAATAATTTTGTGATGGCAATTTATTTTTAATACAACTACGCACTTAAATCAGTTTTTATTCAGGGTGGGTTCATGAAAGCGCTAAGCGTAAAATTCTAGCTATACGCTTTCAGTATATATATACGTCGTTCAATAAATAGCATTACTATGTAGTGTTCGTTTCGGCCTTTTTTGGCAGTTTTAGCCAGTTTCGGCTATTCGGCCATATTGAGGCCGTACCTTTGGTAAAAACTTCTTGCATCAGTCATTTAATTCAAATATAAAAATATTTACAACGCATTGTACAAAACAAAAATTATGAATTCGTCTATAATTTGATTTCTCGTGATAACGCAAAACATTTTATTTTATGCGTTCGATTCTTTATTTTTGATTTTATCATCTCTATTGCAATTAATATTAAAGTTATGAAGCCAAAAAATCATAAGTAAACTTCCGAACAAATTTTTTGTGTGCGGAATAAAGGGAAAGAAAACGAAATACTTAAATTTTTTAATAAGAGCACTAAACCTTTAAGAAAAGAAAAATACTTTGTTTAGTAGTTCTATAAATGTGCATTGTAGGTGCATACTATTTTGAGTGTGTACTGAAGATATAAAGTATGCAATACTTTTGTAATAAAAAATAATATAAAAATTATCTCATTTATAATTTTCATTTTTCTCCAAAGTCAAAAATAATTTTTCCATATAGATTTCAATTATTCCGCCTTAATTAAATTTTATGTAATAATAATAAAGATTCTTATTCTTTAATTGAAAATGCATTCATATTCAATTATTTATTTAAATATGTTTTAAGTTAAAGTGTTTCATATTAAATTCAACTATTTCAAGAATCTAGTATGTTTTTCCCTGGGTAATACACCCAGGCAATCAATTAATCGATTTGGCAATCAATTGGTTAGGCCATTCTTGCTCTGACCGCCTCAATTTATCCAATAATAGTGCGATCAATAGTTTTCTATTTATGTAACAATAGTAATTATAAACTGCCTTGGTCATCTTTTGAAGTTAAAAAATTGTTGAAATAAATTCTATAAAAATGGTATGTGTCTAACAACACAGATTACTGTAATATATGTAGGCAATATATGAGAGAATTTAATTTTATGGATAAATTTTTATACAAGCAGTATATTAAAAATTTTTAAGCAACTGAAAAATCGAATCCAAAAGCTTTTTGGAGTTTTGTTAATTCGAAAAAAAGTTAAAGTAGTTTTTGAGGGACAAAGGGTCTAAAAACGCTCCCGAAAGCGCTAATCTTTTTGCTTCTTTGAGTCAAATTTTGAGCCATCAACTAATTCTTTTGATGATATTTCTGAAGGCATTAACACATCGCTTGAATTGGGTTCTTTATATGAATGTATCTGAAGAAGACGTAAAAAACGGTATTTTAAAACTTACAATGACAACTAAACCTGAAGCGGATACTTTGTCGAGTATGGTATTAAAAAAATTGTTGTCGATCAAAAGCAAAAGCTTTTAAACTGACTTTCAGTAAATTTCTTTCCGCTAGTCTGTTAATTGATAGTTAAAAAGTGTCATTTATTTCACCGTTACACAAATCCGGAAATAAAAATAAGATCGAAAATTATAGACCTATATAAAAACTAACCTCTGTTTTCAAACTGAGTCCTTAGGTAAAGAAAAAATAAATATTGCTGTAAAACACATATCACTTTTCCAACAAAATTGTATCAGGTCTATCAACTGTAACAAACCTCACTTTATTTTCCGAATATTGTATTTCTGCTTTTCAACAGAAACATCAAGTCGATTCGATTTTTACAGATTTCGCATAAGCTTTTGACAAGGTTTCGCAAGATATTTTATTAAAAAAATGAATAATGCTGGGTTTTCATTCTAGTTTACTTCAATGATATCGATCATATTTGAGGATAAATCATGTTTACATTGAAAATTAAATTTCAAGACCGTTTGTTGCTTCTTTTGGTGTTTCTCAGGGAAGCATTTTAGATCCTCTAGTTTTTATTTTAATCATTAGCTATATAGCATTAAAAGTAAAAAATGCCCAGTGTCTTTAATAAGCTGATGATCTAAAAAATTGTTCAGAAATTAATACTTTGTCTGATGTCTTTTTATTGCAATCTGACTTAAATTCTATTTTCGCTTGAAGCTCTAAAAATAGTCTTATTCTTAACCACAAAAAATGTTTCTTTTCTACCTACACTAAGTCATTGGTGCCTTTAAAGACATTTTATTATTTGAATAATACTCCATTGACATTTGTAAATTAAATTTAGGATTTTGGGGTCTTTTTTGACTCTAAATTTACTTACATATCCCATCTTAACTACATAATTCCGAAAGCATATTCACTACTTGCGTTTGTTTGACGTACTGGTTCAAATTTTTAAGACTCTCTTACTATACTTCGATCGTTCGGTCGAAGCTAGAATATGCTTCTTTGGTCTGAAACTCTTTCTATGCGTATCACACATTACGCTAAATCTAGTACAAAGAGCGTTTACACGGTTTGTTTTTAGAGCCAATAATTCTCGAGATCCGATTCCGTCATAAAATGATCGTTGCAATCATTTAAATTAAAAACTCTAAAGAACAGAAGAATATGTGTACCTCTTTTGTATATACTTGATATCGTCTTGACAACGGTTGATTGCCCTAATTTACTTGAATAAATACACTTCAACGTTCCTTTGAGCACATTACGACATTTTGCTATGTTTTTTTAGGAACATGCAGAACCAACTATGCAGTAAACTCACCAATATTTAGAGCTATGCTTGAGTTTAATAATTGTATTCTAAACTGTAATATAGATTTTGCGAATTCAAAATAATCACTAAAGCATTCTCTTAACAATTGTTATTAAATTTTGTTTTGTTTTTTAAATGCTTTGAAATGGAATTTTTATTTAAAATAATTTTTTCTTATTATTCTATATTACTTAAAAATATTGTATTTCTTTAGAGTCTTTAAGAACTTCTCTTAAATCAATAATAAAAAAAAGTCTATGTTTGTATGAACAGCTGATATTTGTTTTAAATTCGCTGATTAAGTTTTGGTTTTTAAAAAGTTCTGATAAACTATTATAAGCCCTAGGACCTGCATAAAAGAGGCATTGTTTCGTGACCTTGCACTGCATCTCGCCACAACTAAGATACTCTCGCGCTCAAAAAAAAAAAAAGTCGAGTTAATAATTTGGTAACTTATATTATTTTTCTTGAATTATAACACAGTGCGCCAAAACCATAAATAAACAAACACATCCAAACTTTATAGAAATTCTTTAAGAAGGACATGTTGAGAGTCCATCAAACTTAATTTGCCCTCTCAAAGTCATCACAAATTTTTTTAACTTATTCTTAAAATTGAAGTGTTCGAATTTTGTTGTGCCGACATTAACTGCATTTTTACAGCCATTTGGCCTTTTAGAAATGAAAAATAAAGTTCAGTTTTTTTCAATAGAATTTGACGTAAAATAAGGCTATGTAAAAAGGTTTCATGAAAATGGAGCATTTGTATGGTAGCAAAAATTAATTACATAGACAAAAAAACGTTAAAATTGGCGCCATTTAGCAAATTTTTAACCAATTTCGATGTTCTTAAGTCAAATGGAAAGGCATTTTTACGTGCAATTAATTTTTGTGAAAATTCAAATGGCATTAGTGGAATATTATTTAATTCAAATTTATAGAAATACCATTTTTTTTATTTAAAAAAAAAGTACAAGAAATTGTTTCGCTACACGCTTCATTTTGTATTCTATCGAATATCTTTTTACATAGCCTTATTTAAAGTGAAATTCTATTCAAAAAAAGTTATTTTTATTTTTCATTTGCAGTACCTTTGCACCTTCAGAGGTAAAATCAAGTGCGATGGATTCTCAACATGTCCTTCTTTAATAATTTCTATAAAGTTTGGATGTGCTTGTTTGTTTATGGTTTTGGCACACTGTGTTATAATTAAAAAAAAATAATATTAGTTATAAAATTATTAACTCGGCTTTTCTTTTTAGCTCGAGTGTATTTCTGTTTCTAGTAAGGATCACGTGAGTATGTTGGTTCAGTTGTGTAGTATTATAGCTTATATTTCTTATATTCTTAAAAACTTGCAGTATCAGTTGGTATCAGTAGAGTGTATCTAGGGAAAATACTTTTTTGAACTCCTCCACATTAAATTGATGGCTAGGACAAAGTGATGGTAGCCCGAAAAATACTTTCATGCATTTATTTTGCATTCTTTTTACATGTAGAGAATAAATCAAGCATTCTTTGTCTGGATCAAGCAAATAGGCTATCAGTTTATAGTCAAATTTTTAGAATTGATTAAATTTAACAAACTTGTTTTATTCAAGAAACATTTTCTTAAAACTCTATTATATTTTTTCCATATTCAACTTTATTCAAGTGAAAAATTTACTGAAAACTAGAATAATTTGCTTGATTCGAGAAAGTTCATCTCCTCGATATATTGTTTTAATAATTCTAAAAATATATTTATTTGGACCAAATTTTAATTGCATTCATTTTAAATCATTTTAAATATTTTAAAAAATTAATTAAAAAAATATCCTGTGCTTGACTCAAATCTAGAGATTTCAAAATTGTTTATACACAATTGTAATTATTCGGTGTAAAAGTTTATTTTTATATTTTATCAAACAACCTTCAAAATAAGTGCTTATAATAGGGGTATTGGATGCGAATTGCAAGAATGTGAAAATGGAAGATATTTTTCGCACTAACGCGTCAACATCAATATTGCAACTTTAGTGTTGCAACTCTTTTAATATGACAACTTTCAATCAAAAGTTGAAAAGTGGTCAAAGAAATTTAAAATGCCCCAAACAGTTTTAAGCGCGTTTTAATTGACAATTTAATTGCAAATTCTTAACAAAACATTGAAAATGTCTACGAAGAAATACTTACGTAAAATCTTTGGTCTTGTGTGTATGTAAATAATGTTCAGTGCTTACAGAAAGCAGTAGTTCAAAGGATTTGGCAGATGAACAAGTGGGCGAGGAATTGGACAAATTGTATGAAGACCTATTCAAAGTATTAGAAACTCGGAGTAGAATTGAATACTATGTACCAAAATCGAAAAGTTGGTGTGGAAATGTAGTAGCACAGCTGACCAGCTTGATGCTGATCAATTTCGTCACATTTTGAGATGTAGTAAAGTTCAAGTTCAATTACTTGAATTGTTTATATGCAACAGAGTTGAATTTCAACACAAGAACTCATGTCAACAATTCAGTGTTTCTCTTCAACTTGTCATTGTATTGTATAGACTTTGATCATCAGGCGAAAGTGCATCCATTCGAAAAATAGCAACAAATTTTGGTGTTGGAGATGGTGGCACAATCCAAAAAATTACAGATCGAGTCTTTCGTTTGTATCTTGAACTGAAGGTTAAATGTATTTTCTGGCCCAACAGAGAGGAAATGGAATGTATTGTCAAGGCGACATTTAATGAACTGTTTTTTTGAATTGGGTATGTGGACGGCACAGAGTTTAAATTAGCAGAAACTCCAGTGATAAACCCTATTTTATACTTTTTACGAAAAAATGTGAAGTACTCAATTAAAGCTCAAATCACATGCGATTTTAAGCTACGTATTCGACATCTAACAATAGAAGCTCCTGGAAATATTCACGATGCTCGTATCTTCGCGTCTTGCCCTTGGCAACAAATTCTTGCAACTATTTACATGCAAACCAATGGATTGCAACAGATTCAGCGAATTCTTTGTCGAATACAGCTATAATTCCGTACAGAGCAAACTCATAAGCAATGACAGACACATCGTAGTAAATTCAATCTAAGCCATAGCAAATATCGTGTCCGAGCAGAGCATTGTATTGGAGTATAAAAAGAGCGATTTGGGAGTCTAAAAGAAGTGCGCCATCGTATTCGAACTGAGACCAACCACAAAGCATGCTGTTTATGGATTTTGATGGCTTGCATAATCAAAAACATTTTAATTTCAGACGAGATATATGTTGGGATTCGGGACACAATCCAACTAACTCTGGAGAAAATGAAGATGGTTCTGAAGTACCATATGATGTTGAGCCTCGAAAACAAGTTCGATATCAAACGACAGGCACTGCATACTTTTATGTTTAGCTAAAATCAGCTTTCTTATAAACAAAAACAACATCAACTTCAACTCCACAGCTATTGGCCAAAATATTAGCAGCAGCGATAACATCAGCTTCAACAACATCAACATAATTTATTTGAAATCCCTTAAAAAAGTTAATGAATCTAAAGAACTTCTTTTCATATTAAGAATTTATTAATGTAATACATTTTTCAATATATATATTAGAAATTTATAAATATTTGTCGGCAATTTTCTAAATGCAATTGCCACAATCGCCAATTTCCCAATTGAGCTAATTGCGTCATTCCGTTGCGAGAACGGAACTGCAGACAAGCTTTTGAGCTATTTGGTTGTGAACAACGAACTGTTTATCGCGCTTACCAGATGTCAGATATATGAACCGAGTCTTCCCATCGTTTCGACTTACGAGTGTGAAAAATAAACGATGAAAATAAACATGCTTTGTTGATGCTAATTTTGCAAATTTGCATATTTTTAAGAAGAAATAAATTAGATTTATTTCAACTGCACAAGTTTTATTTATTAAAAATTGGATCACTTCACTTTGAACACTTAACTAAACACTTGCAGCGAGAATACCGACCGAACCATAAACAAAGGCGCGACGAGCAACATAGCGAGTGTAAAAATCAAACGACGGAAACAAGGATTGTTTTGTTGTTGTTTTTTATTGTACATTTGCAGTTATTTAAGAAGAAATTAATTTAATAAATACAGACTGCACAAGTTATATATA
The DNA here is from genome assembly GCA_963920525.1 of Dichetophora obliterata. Taxonomy (NCBI): domain Eukaryota; kingdom Metazoa; phylum Arthropoda; class Insecta; order Diptera; family Sciomyzidae; genus Dichetophora; species Dichetophora obliterata. The sequence goes on along the minus strand of OY986438.1, from coordinate 129,603,010 downwards.
TTTTATATTAGATAAAATATATTTTTTAATTAATTCCTTTACCTAAAAGCACTTCAACAACTTGCACCGAGAACACACACTAGAAATCAACCGGTTACTGAACAAAAGAGGAACGAGCAACACAGCGAGCGTGAAAAAAGCGACGGTTGTGGTTAAGGTGACCACATGTAAGTTATTTTTATTCGTCTGTTGCAATTGACTTTGGTGGCGGTGCAACTGAATATTAAAACATCGTTGCAATTCGGTGGTAACGCAAGAAAATTCTATTGACAGAATTAACAATGCGGATATTTCAACTACTCCTTTTATCCGTAAATCTGTAATTGTACTGGTCAGTTGTTTTGGATAAATTGAGATTGCTTAGACGGGAAGTAAGTTGAAATGACAAATTCCATTCAGTTCTTGAAACTTAAGCATAAATATTGAATGTTAACCGAATTGTTATTTAGGCGTGAAGTTACAATAATAAAATAAGCATTTACGTCAGCCGAAAGTCGATTATGCTTATATAATTACAGTTAAATAAACAGAGTTTTAATTGAAACAAACACTTTATGAGTACCCCACTTAAAATGTATTTACTATAACCTAACGCCAACAAATTATTTTTGTGAGTGTATTTAAGTATTAAGTAAATTGTTTTTTTACTAAAATAAGCAAACAGCACCATTCTTCATTTGGTAATCAAAAATACAAAATCAAAGTTGTACAAAAAGAAAACTTCAGCATCTCTTATCAGAAAATTCTATGAATTAGTTCTATTTTTATATTTTAACTCCAGCTCAAATCTCTCCAAGCGCTCATTCTTCTCCATTTCTAAAATTTTCAATCTTTCATCTCTTTCAATTTTTTTTTTTTTTGTTTTCAATTCAAATTCTTTTTTTCAAACTCTTGCTCGATGCTAAATTTTTCTTAATCAAACTCAAGTTGCTTATAAAATTTTTCTTCATCGAGTTTAATTCGAAGTCGTTGATATTCATTTCGCTCTTCTTGGCTTTGAGTTAATTCTGAAATCGAGTACTTTGGAGCTGATCTCTTTAGTTTATTTGCAAAACTCGAATCATTTGCAGCATGACCATCCTGCTTTTTAGAGGTTGCTCGTAAGTCAACTACTGGTGAATTTGTTGACTGGTCAATATACACTTCTTGAACTTTACTTGAAAATTGTGGCTCGTATAATTCATCTATCATCTCATATGCAGTGAATGACTCAAAAAAACCATTTCCAATTGTATTTTCAGAATCGTACAAGTCGACTTCAGCTGCTTTTTTCTCTCCAAAATTGTCTTTTAAGCTATGGTAGTGCGGACACATCTTTTTTTACCTAAAGAACCTAAAGAACTAGCATTTAAGATGCAGATCAACTTATTGTGCAGCAAGCACAGCGACTAGCGCTTTCTTCTAACAAGAACTGTGTTGAAGTTTAACGCTGCATCGCCGGTATTTGATAACTGGTGAAAGTTTATTGGTGAAGAAACTTTAATTTAATTTCTATTTGCATGTAGGAATGAAAATATTGGGAGCCTTATTATTTACTTGTAATTCTTATTTTTGATATTCACTTTTCATCCCGTTTTAAATATCTTTTTCCAAAATTCCAGACCCAGTGCCTTGTTTCCACATTTCGGCTTTTCTGAACGAAGTTTTTACATAGCGAACCTTTCATTTCACCAAGTAGCAGTGATTTTTGACTTATCCAAAAAATGCCTGTAAAAAATTTGTGAAGTTGGTTGCTGCAACGAAGAGTTTAGTTTAGGTTGTTTAAGCCTATGCATATAAAAAATTTACCTCAAAATTTATATTTTCTAACAGATAATCAATCTATAATTTCCACAATTTCTGCTTCTGACCACTTCTTTACCTGTCCTTTTTTTTTATTTGCTTTTCCATTTTAGTGTACGCAGCTCATTTTCATGCGATAACATTTAATGTCGAATGAACAGTAAATACAATATATTGCCACCTCATTTCAAAATCATACAAATTTATTAAAATCAACGTACAAACTTAACCTTTTTATAGTTTTACTCAGTTGGCAACTATGTTTGAAAACAACCGAAACATTAATCAGCTGTTTAGCATCACTGCTTGTGCGTTCTCGCGATAAGTTTAGGCAGTGCGTAATTCAATACGAGTTGCAAAATTGCTTCTAATGTGTTTGTTGTTACATTTTAGCATCGTCGCAACTGCGTTTCGCATCAACCCGTGAATACCCCTAATGTAAAGAGGACTTTTGGAAATATATTTTTCCATCAAAAAATGTAAATTGTCAAATATAATAACTCGAGTGTTCAACTGAAATTAAATTTGTTTGCATGTTTTTTAAGAGCAAAACTCCACCGCCTGCATTTCTTTATTTCAATTCATTGAAAATACTTTTACAAAAGTCGACTGCGTAAATGTAATAGATTCGTATAATAATGCCTTTTTTTCTTTATCCCTTTTTTTTTCTTTCATTAAAATCTCTATTGATTTCCAACTGTTTCATGCGTTTTATTTTTGTTTTTGTTTTTCTGTTTTCCAGTTCCAACATTAATGTATTTTCAGCACTCTTATCCAGTTTTACGGATTAATCTTCCGATGACTGATTAAAATCGCACGTCATTCGTTCACAACAACAACAACAATAACAGCGACAAGCAGGTTATACTTCGATTTCCATTTCCACAAACAACATGATTGGTTGGAGGCTTCACTTTCACACTTGTTTATAGTATGTACAGTGTAAGACAACAAAAACAAGCAACTGTGACAACAACAACAACGCTCCCATAGTGTCATCCTTTTGACATTTAGATGTATGGCTAAGTGTGTGTGTGTACGTTTTTATGTATGAAGTAAATACTAACGCGGATGCTGTATGGCTTTGCCACCATATTGGCTTACGTTGAATGACATATTGTAAAGACACTGAGAGAATTAAAGCTGCTTAAACATTAACGAGCTTGTTCTTAAAACAAAATGGTGGATCTAATTTGTTCGAAAGAGGTACCGTTTAAATTAAAGCAACGTGTGTGTCAAACAAGCTAATAATTTTTGGTGTTTTTTGCCATCATTTTGTTTCACAACACTGGTTTGATGGAGAAAATCAAAAATTTTTGCAAACAGGTTCGACAAACCATCAAATAAGCTTCTTAACTATCACATTGGTTCGAGCATGGCGGCCGTTTGACGAACAGATTCCATAATGTTTAAGCCCTTTAAAGGAATTGAGAAAATTTACTGAATAAAAAGTTTTTAAAAAATCACTATGCAGCTTCACATGAAAATACTACTGGCAATTTTGTTATATTCCACATTTTTTAATACGGACAATAGTATTCACTATAATAGTCTTATGCTTTTTTTCGCAGTGTACTAATTCAAAGTATGCACTGTGTATGTGTAAACAAATTCGCTTCAATTCACAGTGAAACAATACAAAAAGCGACATCAGCAAAACTCGAAAGGCTAAAAGAAAGAAAAAAAAATGCATCAATAATAACTGTGAAACAATTGAAAATCCTTGTACTGTATTTCTACTGTATTGACGGCAAAAAACAAAAATAACCATTAAAAAAAATCATAAAAAACACAACACAAATCGTAGTCAGCAGGAAACACTTTACTTAGAAAATGAAAATGCATTTTATCCTTTCTTTTTTTTTTGTGTGTTTTATTGCGTGTTACTGTTGTCACTTGTTAAAACTAAAAAAAGGAAACATGATGTTATACAGCATACAAATATTTTACATAGAATTATGTATTCGCTCATTTTTTTACGCCTCTCTGCGAGTAACTGGGCTTATGTTGTTTGCTCTTGTTTACTGCTGGATTCATGTTGTTTTCAAAAACACGAGTTGGCTTCAAAATATGCAAAATATTGTATAAAAAAAAATTAAACATTTTTATAGTTAACTTGTAAAAATTTATGTTTAATTTTTTTGTCAATATGAGTAACTACGAGGAGCTTTAAGCAATATTTTTTTTCAAAAACAAACAATTTGCTACAATACCAAACGGTATGAATTACTTAGAGCCATTTTTATTGTGCGAGTTTAAACTCTAGTCAAATTAAACAGAGCTTAACTCACCAAAATTGAACGTTTAAACTGAGTTTAGCTATATATTTTAGCATTCTTTGAAGTTTAATTGACTTCTTTGATTATCATATAATGTGTTTCTTCTTTGCCTAAACCGAGTTAAAACGTCAAATTTTGGTGAGTTAAGCTCGGTTCAATTTGACTACAGTTTAAGCTCGCACTGAAAAATTGGCACTTAGAGAGCTTTACTGTACATCGCTTTCAATGTATGCAACACCAAATCATCAGTATCTAGTATTCTGTAATTTCTGCAGTCCACAAACTAAAGTAGCTACTTAACACTGCATTCTACTGAACCTAAGCAGAATTGTTAGTAATGCTTGCTGCAAAGCATGTGTCTTTTTTTACTCTTTGAAAAGAGTACGCGTTTTTAAAATTTCATAAAATTTACAAAATGTCTATAGATTGCGTGAAAGTTAGTTTTAAAAAAAGCTCCAGCATTTGAGAGAATCTAGAAAGAACAAATCGTTTGTGCAAAAAACGCACAAAAATTCTGCTTTGGTATAGTAGAATGCAATTTTATGTAATAAGCAATTATATGTAAGTAAGAAGTGCAATGCAAATATCAGTTTTCGATAACTATAAATTAGAGATGGACGCATGTGATTGAATTCACCTCGTACATGAGCGTTCGTGACTTAAATTTCTTCGTGTCACGACTTTTTATCTTAATTGTTCAAATCTGTGCAAAATTTAGTGCTAAGTTTGTTTTACGCTTTTTCTACAAATTGCATGCGAAATGTTACACTGACCGAAAGACTTTTTTCGGTATCTGGAAAAAAACTTTAGAGGAAAGAAGATCCAGACTGCTGGGTAAAAATTTGGATAAGATACTTTTTTAAATAAAAACTATCATTAAAACATTGACTGAAATACTTTTTTTGCTTTTCAAATAATACTTTTTATTCATTTAATTCAATAGATTTTGAATGTATTTAAATGTTTAAAAAGTTTTCATTTCAACTCAAATGATTACCTGCGGTATCCATATAAAAATTAATTATTTTGCTGCAAGCTAATTTATACATTCATATAAATTTAATACATAAAATGTATCTTTATAAGATATGAATTGAACTTTCTTAAAACTATATTCAAACACTAACTTAACATTTAATAAAAACTCATCTGTATTCTTCTTCTTATAAAACGTAAAAACCACTTTTAGTTACTAAGCGTGCCAAATAGTTAAAATTTCTATTCGTGAGCACCCGTGAGTCAAAAATAATTTTAATCGTGAACTTTTGTGATTAAAAGAAAACACATCGTGAGGGTGCGTGATAGTGAGTCAAAATTACTCACGCGCCCATCTCTACTATATATATTGCTTCAAGTATTCGACGAACAAAAATTTCTAAGAATTAAGAAAGATTTAATCACAAAACTTCAATTAATATATGATATCTTGAAAAATATCATATAAAAATCCCTTGCAAGGACTTTGACCGAGTTTTTAGTGATCAATTGTGTTGTGCGGTATTGAATGTTTGAATATAAATGATAGAGATCTCAAGAATGATGCCAACTTCGAGAGGATCATGTTCTCAAGAAGCTTTGTACAGCAGTTTTTACTCTTTAAAGTTTTCCCTTGTCTACAGGTAGGTAGCGGCCGAAGAGAAATATTAATTATATGAAATGTGAATTCAACCCGGTCTACAGCGGCTCTTTAGCATACAGGTCACACACTCTGCCCATAATGCTTTCGCCGCATGATGACATATCATATTTTAGAAATTTTTTTTACCCTTAGAGGCCACAAGGGGTGAATTTGTACCCCAGGAAAGCAGGTCGAAAGCAAGTCATAATAAGTGTGAATGACTTTAGAAATATGGGTTTGCAAATTTTTTCCTAAGACTTTATACACCGAGTATTATTGTTAATTCTTAGATAACATCTAGGCGGTCACGGTAGTCTAGCACATTTCGTTGCCTGAGAAAATAAATGTCGTATGTGAAAATTTTCATTTTTGAAATTATTGAGCAAAAAGGGATATAAATTCTAAAAAAATAGCGGTAAGACCAAAAAAACTTCGTTATCTATTGTGAAATGTGTCTGCAAATAGGCCTGAAATTCTGAAGAACTTCAGGCTCCGCTAGATTTTGAATTATAGCCCCTTCTTCTCAATAATCTCAAAAGTGAAAATTTTCACATACGACATTTATTTTCTCAAATATTTTAATATTTTAAGATTAAATTATTATAAATTATAAACTGTTAAGATTAAGTTATTATATACTGCAAAAGCAAATTTTTACTTAATTCAAGCAAATATTAGCTTTGTTATTATAAATTGGTATAGCAAATTTCTACTTAATTCAAGCAAATATTTGCTTAGTTATTATAAATTTAAAAAGCAAATTTTGATTAGTTTTTGCTGAAATTTAACATAATTTTGAAGTGGCTGAGAATCAAGCCCAAGTTTTGCTTAACCACAAGACAAATTTAGCAAACAGTTTTCTCCGTGTAAAAAGGGTGCTAAAGATATGAATTTTTTATTCTGTGTTTAAAGCTCAAAGAACACAAAAGTTTTGTAGAAAACTAAAAACGAGAAAATAATTATAATATATAGTCAACAATACCAACAACCAGTGATACATAAACATTTATGATATTTAATTTAGGAACAAATAAACTTGTTTTTCAAAACTTGTGTTGAAAAGCTAACTTAAAAATATGCGGTTGATAAACTTTTTGAATAATATTAAAGCTGAACCTACATTATTTTTTTTTTTGTTTTTTTTATTTAATTTGAACAAACATTTTAATAATGGTGTCATATAATAAAAAAAATAATTTCTTAATGAAATATCTTTTTAATTTAGTTTTTCTAATTCAGCCTAAGATTGTTCGTATTTTAATTATTAAAAACATGCTTAAGAATTCGAACTCCTTAATAAAAAATCAAATAAAATAGGATAACTTTTAAAAATTGTTGTTTCTTTTGTAAAATTTAAGCACTATGATCCAGCTAGAAAAACCTTTTTTTTTTTGCATTTATATTTGAAATGGAGTAATTAGATAAGCAAAAAAATTATTCAGAAAATTAAGTTCGTTGTCTGGAAAAATGTTGATGTCATATATGAGCATTTCCAGAAAAAAGACTACCGTGACCAAAAACTTAAAACTTATTCAAAACTTTTTATTTTATAATTTTATAAAGAGAAACATTTTAATTTTATTAATTTAAGAAATTTCTAAATAAATTCTAAATAAATGATGATCAAATCGTCTGCACTGTGTCACAAATGTAGTTTCCTTTTTCGTAAATGTTTAGTAAATGTTTCGTAAGCTTTTTGTTTTAGTAAAAATGGAAGGCATTGGCCAAAGATAATAGAAAAATGGTTGAGGCAAGAAGGGGACAATATATTAAATTTGTTTGTTAATTACTAAATTTAAAATTTACTTTACTATCAATAACTTAATTACCCAAATTAAATTTAAGGAAATTTGTCGCGTGGGTTATGTCGCGTGAGTTGCGGCAAATATTTTTTGGAAACTCAATATATTTTTAAATCAGCAAAGTCCATATGTAAAGTTAAATTATTATGAAACTTCACTGTTATCCCATTATTTAAAAATTAAAAACAAATACAAATTATATGGGAAAACTCGCTGAGTTTTTACTATCTAAACTTGCTTGTAAAACACACTTCCTTTTTTTGTCGCGTGAGTTACGCTCGTACTTACCACTGCCATTCTTAATTAGTTACAAGAACGACAATTTAGGTAGATCATACCATTACTAGGTCTTGTAAGACACATGTAAGTAAGAAATTTTTTTAGATTAATAACATAAGCTTCCGAGAAAACGAAGCTTTAAGTCGTATGTCTCCTCCTTTAAATCATCAGACCTCCTAGCTTTTTTAACTAAAAAACAAATTGCCATAGATAGCATTCCATGCAATAAAGATAATTTCCATTTTATATATAGTTTTAAATTATTTTTTTTTTTAAATGTAATATGAATAAAAACTAAATGTCGATTTTTTTGGAGTTATCTTTCCAATACATACAAATTTTTAACTTTTATGCTTTTAAAATCATTTTGCACTACTAGATACGTAATAAAACTATTTTTGGACAATTTAGTTTTAAAGAATGTAAATATTTTGCACATCAAAAAAATTCACAGATCTTCAAAATTGCAGACATTTTTAGTATAAGAACTTTTAGTATAACATAGATATCTAAGGATGAGCAAAACTGATAGGAAATTTATGGCTTCAACTTGTTTATTTTATCGAAAAAGTTACCGTGAATTATAAATGAAGAAAAAGTTAACGTACGGAACAAGATATTTTTTCAAACAAAACTTTAAAAAAAATTCATCAGAGTAAAAAATTAAAGTAATATACATTCAAAATATATCTGAATATTAAAAATTTTTGTGTATGAAACAAACAACATGTTAATTTTTCGATGTAAAAATTGAGATGATATAAATAGAGTAATAGTGTTGTTTTATGGCTTTATGAAAAGCAATCGTGAATGCAGTCAAAAAACTGTATAAAAACTCCATAAATTTATTAGTTAGTTTTGAGTTTTCGATATGTATATATTTTTTATATTTGGTATTTTCACTATCAAATATTCTGATTGATTGATTTTTCTTTAAAGTCCTCCTGCATATAAAAATATCGTATATTCATATATGTATGAAAAGGCATACACATACAAATCCACATTGATTCCATAGAAACGCTACACAGCCAGGTTTTTTTAAAATTATTTCTTAAATAACAATCATATTTTGCGATCTCACTTGGTAAAAAATTTCAGATCTATGTCTCGACTTACGTTTTAAATTCGGTATAAATTCACAAGAGATGTTCAAAACTTACCTGCAAAGAAAAGAAAAGAAAACAATTTATGATTACTTCAAGAAACATGATAATAAAAAACATTTTCATAAGTTACAAAGAGATAAACTTATTATTATGACATACAAACTAGCCAAATAATGGCATAAGTTTAACCGTAAAATAATAACAACAGAATGACAGATAACGGTCAATCATGTCCAGCAGTAATTTTATTATGATTTACACTATTATTATTATTGTTATTATGAATAAGAGAAATAATATTGCACAATGCTATAAGCAAAATTTCACTTTTGACACCTTTTATTTCGATGACTATAAAAAAGTTGTCTTCTCCTAATATTTTAGTAGATAATTTTTTAGTATGCAGTAAAGGAAAAAAAACAGGGCTTGAAACAAAGTGGTTCTTAAAGTTTTGCATTGTTTGAGTATTTCGAGTATTTACACAAGTTTTGAAGCTTGCATGTATGTGAGTAAGTGTGCGTTAGTGTGTTTGCCACTTTGCGACACAGAAGAATACATTTTTATGACTTCAATGGCGCCTAGAATCTCGGCGTGATATTTTTGATGTACGCTTTGGAGACGCTGAAATGACACAACATACACATACTATCAGATAAGCTATGGACTCAGAAGATGCATGAGTGTGAGAATGCGAATGCGAGTGCGCAAGTGTGTTTGTTTGTGTGTGTGAGTTGAATGTCGATCAGCTCATCGATTATGCCCATTTTGGTAAAAAAAAAGAAAATATAAAGCCAAAAAGTTTTTAATCACAAGGCACACAACGAAATGCACAAACACACACACACTCCCATACATACACTAATATTATCACAGTAAAAAGAAAAGAACAATACGCGTCAGTTGTTGGAACGTGACCTTTGTGCTCAATACGTGACATATGCTAAAAAATTGTCTCGGTGCCATAAACTGCGTGCATGATGCGAAGCTTATAGTAGCCATCAGATAAATAACTACTCATGGTTTTAAATCGCAGAAAAGTGGGTGTAAATGTGCTGCTTAAAAGGCGACACTATGTCTTAAGTGTTTTCTCTTCCCTTCTGCGTTCCAGCATTAATGAAACCCAACAACTTCAATTATTCAGCAAAAAATGTGGAATGCGCAACAAAACGGTTTAATTTATCTTCTGTTGTCATCATGTCAAAAAATCGGTTGCATACTTTTCGAATATTTACCAAGAATTCCCCATCAATTAAAACTTTTCGATTAACTTGAAAATATTTCTGCATTTTTTGTTTAACTTGGAAATATTTCGAAAACTGCTAAGTAATCGGAATAAACTTAAGCCAATAAAACTTTATCATAACAGGATTTATTTTTAAACAAAAAAGTTTTCTTAGATAAATTGTGAATTCTAACCAAGTTTGAAAGTTTCGAAGTTATTTTTTGTATTACAACTATCTGAATGAATTGGAAAAACATTTTAGTTATGAAATTTGACACAATTTGCATGAAAACGTTTGTGAAAATGTTTTTTTTTTCTCATTCTTTACATTTAATGCGTGCTTTATGAAAAACAAAAAAGGGTCTGGTTAGCAAGCATAGTAACCAGTATTGTCACTTTACCACAATTTTCGACTTTTTTTGCCGCCTGACATTTATACCCCCCATACTGCGAAAAGAGTTTAGTTTAGTTAAGTGAATGTAGTTAGCGCCCTTGTCTTACGATATTTATTGACTGTTAAAAAACTTTGATACAAATTATTAATTTATTTCAATCATTTTGGTTAGCGTAGCCAATCATACAAATCCACTAATTTTAGCTTTAGTATGAATTAATAAATATTTAGTAATTATTGCAGAATCATATCTTGAATCATTTAATTATATAATTAAATTTTACTTAAATTTTGGCAAATAAGACTTTATATTCAGGGTGTTTTTTTTTTTCGTTAAGAGTTAATATATGTATATATATTTTTGAAAGTTAATAAACTGCTGTTCTTCATGACTGCGACATTAAAGATTGTGGATGAAAAGTAATATGATATCAGAAAAATTTGTAAAATAAATGCAAATCAAATCTTAATATATAAAAGGCAAGCACGCTGCTCCGTCTTCAATATCTCTCAAACTGTTCAGCCTGAAAGTATGCTCATTTTAATACACAAAAGGCAAGCATGCATCTACGCACACAGTAATTCTCAAATTAAAATTATTTTTTGACAGTAAAGTAATTTTAGAAGACACTTTGTTCTCAAAAATGTTCAACCTGAAAGAATGCACAGAAAATATATTTGATACTTATCAGTGACAATATTGGGTTTTTTACTAATAGTAAGTTTTTGATCTAACTACCCCTTTTTTTCATCCTTTTAAAAAAAAATTAAGACGAATTTATTGAAATTCTTTTGAGTCGATAATTGTATCAGCAGCAAAACGACACCTGAGTTACCCACGTATATGAAGATTGCAAGGCCAGTTTGTAAAGTTGTGTATGAATATGATTGTAACCACGCTCGACTTTTTGCACTTTTGCAACACTGCTTCAATTCGTGAAGTGTTATTTAAAGTGGTATATTTGTATTTTGCAAAAATCAAGTGTATAAAAAATCAAGATTTAAAAAGAGAAAAAAGTGCAGTCTGCAAAAGGCTCCAAAGAGGAAGTGTGCGGAGGACCTGTCATAGAACAGGCTTCGATAATAGTAATTCTATAAAAGACAATAAAAAAGTTTTTCATTTAAGAAAACATTTAGTTTTTTTGTTGAAATACGAACGCATTAAACTTTGTGTGAAACACTGTACAATTTTTGGTCAAATTATTGTAGCGAAGATTTATACGCCTCGTTTTGTGATTTTCTTGAGTGAACTCTCAAAAAATGAACTTTTTTCCATACACCTTTTTCTTAGAATTTTTTTTTAATTGCTTCTTTTACAATAAGAAGATATAAAATTAAAAATATTTCTTTGTAAGCAGTGAGAATCGAACCCACACCATTCCGATCGACATTTCTACACGCTAACCACTAATCTAAAACCCTCTGTTACGATATGTTATTCATTTAATATTAAGTATTAACTGAAGCTATGTTTCAGTAGATGACAAGAATTTATTAAAAGGATGCATTAGCTATTAGCATACATGTGAATGCGTGAAGCTATGTTACAGCCGATCATAATCATTATCACAAGATAATGAACATTATCACAAGATGTCAACTGTGTAAGGTGTAGATTTTAATTTCGAACTCAGACATGAATGAGGCAATGTCGGTGGTCTAGCGCTCGAAAATTAAGGGTATTTTTAGAATTTTTTAAAAAGTTAAAATATTTAACAACGATATTTAAACTTGTAAGCTATATTGTTACAAAAAAAAAAATTTTTTTATTTAAAAAATTGTTGATCGTGTTCAAAATGGTAAAATATGCGATGTTTTTCAAATTAAACTTTGATTCTAGTTCCAGCGATAGCCACTGATGTTGTGAAGAGCATATTTAAATTTCAGATGATTCGGCTGAATAGCTTTTGTTTGTTCTACGAAAAAAAAGTAGTTTCGAGATAAATGAGTATAAAGAGAATGAATGCAGACGAAACACTGTGGCTCCACATCTACTAAAACGGCTGTAGAAGTGAAAATAACGCCAGAAAGACTATACTTTTGAAATAAAAAAAAGACAATTAAACAATGCCGTTTTGATAAATATAATTAACGATTGCTAAGCGATTCAAATACTTTTACAACACCATTAGGGACAAGTACTGATGTAATATTTGATAGAAATATCGATGACATTACGTGTGTGTATATTATATACGTTTTCTATTCTAGATATTAAAAACCAATAATTTCATTAATAAATTTCCATAATAATAATTGAATATATTTACAAAAATAATTCAAAATTAATGTATGGTAATAAAATTTACTGGTAGGAATATTATTTGTTTAGTTATATCATGATATTAAAAATGTTTTAATTTAACATTTTTTAATTAAAAAACCATTAAATAATCAAACTTATGAAACTGCGAAAAAGCTTCGCTTCTCTCAAGTGTCCAACGACGCATCTGTTTTTTTTTATTATAAGTTATCACTTCGCAATAAAATACTTTTCTAACAGGTTATTAGCCTGCGCTTTTGAAGTTAGATAAAATATTTGAAAAGAAAATTTTGAATTTTTTTTTGCTTAAAAAATGTTCTATATTTTTAGCTAAAAGAAATTCTTTGATATGGCGAGCTCCGGCAACTGGTCATAGCTAGAAAAGCTGAAGGGACGCCATGGGAGTTTGTAATGCGCACCATTCTCGAAATTAAAGAAATACGAGAGCAGCTTAATAATTTCGTGAAAAATTAAACAAGGATTTTTACGCAAATTATTATTGATTACTTCTCAATATAGTCTCCTTTTAGGTGGATAAACTTCGTCCAACGCTCCTCTAATTTGTTGATCCCATCCGAAAAAAAAGTTTTCAGAAGATCCTCAAAGTAGGCCTCTGTTTCGGTAATGAGCTCCTTTCTTGTGGTGAATCTCTTTCCGCTTAGCCATTTCTTCACGTTTGGAAACAGAAAATTATCGGAGGGGGCCCAATCTGGAGAAAATGTTGGATGAGGAAGCAATTCGTACTTGAATTCATGCAATTTTTCCATAGGAGTTGGGCATGTGTGAACGCGAGCATTGTCTTGATGGAAGAGCATATTTCTCCTCGCCAAATTGGGTTGTTTCTTTTTCAAAGCGTCGTTGAAACGGTCCAATTCGGCTGCATAGTATTCACCATTGATCGTTCTTTTCGGTTGAAGGTATTCTATGTAGATTATACCGCGTTTATCCCAAAATACTGTCGTCATAACTTTTACGGCCGGTAGCAGCGTCTTCGCCTTCGGAGCACATGCGGTCGGTGAAGTCCACTGTTTCGATTGCTCCTTTGTCTCTGGTGTGCAGTAATGGATCCATGTTTTGTCCACGGTTACTAACCGACGGAAAAAATCCTTCTTATCTTTGTCGTCAAAAACGCCTTTGAATCAGTCTCACGCGTTTAAAGATCGCGTTTAAAGTCGAGAGTGAGAGTGAGTCAATCCCATCTAGCGGATAATTTTTTCATATCCAAATGATTTCGCAAAATGTTCCACACCAATTCGTTTAAGATGCCTACAATCAACTATCTCGCGCACTTTAACTCTGCGATCGACCAACACGATATCGTTAATTTTAGTGACAATTTCTGGTGTGGTGACCTAATTTGGGCGTCCATAACGTTCAGTCACTTGTGCGACCACATCGGATTTCAGTAAATCACTTGTGAATCTTTGCAATCGATGGTGTAGAGTCGCCATAGTATTTATCAAGGCTTTTCTTGGTTTGGCTAATGGTTTTTTGCGCAAAAAATAATGCTTGATGAGCACACGAAATTCACTTTTTCCCATTTTCGCCAAAATTCACAAGATCATTTGCTGTCAATGGCTGCCAAACACAAACTAAGCGTCGCAGCCAGCTGCAATTTTGACAGTAGTGTATTAACAGATGGTAGTTGACTGGATCAGTTTTGAATTTAAAGCTACTAAACGGGAATTAACAAAATTCACTAACTTCTCAAATTGCCCTTGTATGGGAGATTGTAAAAATCAGCAAGAATTATAAAGAACTCTCTGATGCTGAACGAAAATGCAGCTTTAAAGCTCATGAGCACAAAACCAGCTTTTGAAGCATGGGAAAAGCTTAAGTCCATGTTTGAAGATAGCGGTCACTCCAAACGAGCAGTTTACCTACACTGCAAAAACTTAAATGCAATTAATTTCGAAGTAAGCGACAAATGGATAGGGTCTCTCTTGCTATCGGGACTACCAGAAGAGTACAGACTGATGATTCTGGGACTGTAAAGTTGTGGAGCTAAAATCACAGGCGTTTTTGAAAAAAAACAAAACTTTTGCAGGACGTCCGAATGGAAACGCAGGCAGAAAATTCAGTAGTGTTTTATGGAAAAATCGAGAAAAGGGAACAAGATGTTTTAATTGCAACGATATTGGGCACATGGCAAGAAATTGTACAAAGAAAACAAAAAATGCAGCAAAGGCAGCAGAATTAAGTAAATTTGGCTTTTTTGATAGCAGTGCTTCAGCACATATGGCTCCAAGGTCCGATTGGATTTCTAACTTCAAGCCAAGTTCTTCAAAGAATGAGATCATGCTACCGGACAGTAAAATCGAAAAAAGAAGCAACCGAGGTGAGATAGATGCATCAATGAATTGTTAGAACAAGAATTCTATCATAAATGTATCAATGTATGTATTGCATGTTCCCAGGCTAGCTATAAATTTGCTCTCGGCGAGCGAGATTGTTAAGAATACCAACTTTTTTATTTTTGATCCAGAAGGATGCAAACTCTTTAATGAAAACAACAAAAAAATTGCTGTAGAAAAAATGTCACATGATATGAACAAGCTAATGGTGGTGTGGTCCAATGGTGGTTAAATCGGAAAATTCTTTCGTCCTGTGTCACCATCGACTCGGTCACTAGAATCCGGCTGGAATGAATTTACTTAAAACTGGAATTGCAAGTGGTATCGATTTAAAGAGAAATAGCAAATACGACATTTGTATATCTTGTGCTAAAGCAAAACAGCATCGGAGTGTGTTTCCAAGAGATGGACACCGAGTAGAAACAAGGCTGGCATTGGTACACACTGATCTTCGTGGGCCAATGAAGGTCGTAAGAATGAAACAAATATTTTCTGTTACATTGATGACCGACCATACAAGGAAGGTTTTCGTTCGATTTCTCAAGTCTAAGGTAGCAGTATAGCAGATTTTTGAAGATATTCAAGCATTAATGAAAAAAAAACTGACTAAGATCAAAATTAAAGAGAGATGAAAGATGAAAGAGAGTACGTTAGCGAATTGAAAGGTGTTCTCAATAAGGCTGGAATACGTCATTAGACTACAGTTGCCTACAATCCCGAGCAAAACGGAGTTTCCGAGCGCATGAACAGGACCTTGGATGAAAAGGCAAATTTTTTCTGGCGCATACCAAGTTGTCGAAGAAGTTTTGGGCTGAAGCGATTGATACAGCAGCATTCTTAGTCAACAGATCACTACACAAACATCTGGCGAGCACTCCTGAGGAACTATGGCAAGGCAAGAGACCTGACTTACCTAGTTTGAAAGTGTTTGGTTGACTTACTTTTGTTTATATTCCTAAACATAAACGCCAGAAGTGGGATTCCAAGTCACAAGAGTGTGTACTTATGGAATGTGCAGAAGATATAAAAGGTTACACAGTTTTTAATCCAAAAACAAAGAAGATTTTTATAAGTAATCACTCTTATTCTAGTTGTCAACATCGTCACAAAGCGACGTTGATTAGTGTAAAAGTGAAATCGGCATTTTTATTTTCGATAACTATTCCAAAGATATTTTTATTTACAGATTGCAGTCTTAGCCACGTCAGTGTTACCTGTTACAAATATAGCAATAATTTAATGCCTACGTCGAAGCGGTTATTCAAGAGATTTCCAATGGCGTTATTAATCGAAACGAAGCTGAACCAAAAGATTTACAGCCCTAGAGCGGGTGTCGATGGGCGGTAGAATAGAATGCAGTCGATTGCGTCGATTTAATTTCGTGTTGGTATTGGTAACCGTATGAATATTTTAATTGTTTACTGAATTTACAGCTTTTTGTCATTTTGTTTATCTTCAGCGTGATTTACGGCATTTGTTTTTTCCAAATAAAAGTTTCGGAAGTTTTTAATTTTAATTGTCGCAAAATTTATAAAAAAATAAAAAATCGTAAAATGAATTCAGTTGAATTGTAGTTGAGTGATGACGAGGAGGATGACGAGGAGGATGCTGTTGAAGCCGCTAGTTTAGTGGAATTGGTAAGGGAGAGGCGGAGGCTGTTTTTTGTTGCTTACAACCTTTGTTCTAAAATTATTTTCATTTGCATTATTTTTTTTTCGAATTCCAACGCAAATAATTTACTTTTCATCCATTTCCTCATATTTTTAGCCAAAGCATGCAACCATCGATTGAAAAATAGCTATCGACAAATGGTCGATCAAAAAGCTATTTACAGTCGCTAGATAGTTGAGAAAGCGACACTCACAATAGCATCGATAATCGCTTAGTAGTCGTTTATCGACTGCCAATCGACAATCGCAACAGGGCTTTTAGATCCATGCATCGAAAGAAAAGAAGACAACGCTGAGGATTCATTCTCAGCTACCTGCGAGGATGAGATCGAAGTGGGGCATGAAAACAGCAGCGATAATGGCATAGTTGTTTAGAAATTGTCGCGTCATCCTAGCAGACCCTAGCAGTACCTTTAAGGTATGATCTGCGGTTCAAGCCCACAAAAAGAACTTTTTTTAAAAGTGCTGTACCTCAGACGTTTTTCAATGAATAAACTTTGGGTTTTTTACGTAAAAGTAGACGTAATTTTCTAACTTTTTCCGTACTCGTTTATGTTTCTTTGTTTTTATCCCCCCTCTCAGAGAGAGAAGGGGTTTTATATTTAAAACCTTTTTGGGTTTGGATAAATATAGAAACCCTCAAGGTTTTAAATTTAAACCTAAATTTTCGACCGTGGAAAGTACACACAAAAAAATCTCATTATTAAATTCAAACGATATTTGCGGTCACTTTACCGTCAATACAATTGTTGTTGCACACACGGTCGAAAATTTGGGATTAGATTTAAAACCATTGAGGGTTTCTATATTTATCCAAACTCATAGAGGTTTTAAATTTAAACCCAAATTTTCGACCGAATGGGTACGTAAAAATGAGAAGACAAACGGGGTGTCGTTTTTCTTGAGAACCAGATGTATCGAAATTCGGCAGAAGGTATTTTGTGTGTAATCATGTCAGGCCGGTCCTGATGACCAACATATCAAAAATTGACAAAATGGCGCAATTTTTAAAAAAAATTCAAGAATGAGCTGTTTTTTGGGGGGTTTTAAAGTTAGCCCCACCCCTTCCCCGGTAGTAAAGTTAGCCCAATTATCCTAGTTC
Organism: Dichetophora obliterata; assembly: GCA_963920525.1. Taxonomy (NCBI): domain Eukaryota; kingdom Metazoa; phylum Arthropoda; class Insecta; order Diptera; family Sciomyzidae; genus Dichetophora; species Dichetophora obliterata. The sequence continues at coordinate 129,585,136 of OY986438.1, read as the reverse complement.
AGGACCTGCCTGGCGTGATTACCTACAAAACGACGCCCTTGATGCGACGCATCTTGAACTGCAAGCCGCATCTTGATCCGACTTCTGGTTCTCGAGAAAAATTACACCCCAGTTTGAAAAAAGTTATTTCGAGAACAACGCATTTAAAATTTTATTGCTACACTTCGGCGCGTGTATATATTAGACCAGTTCACATTACAAAAATTTTAAAATACTTCGGTACGCGTCCGTTTTCTGAAACTTACATTTCTAATGAGAGCAAAAATACCTTAAACCCAAAAAAATCTGACCTTTAGATATTGCGCAGAACGTTTTAAGGTAATTTTGGAGTTATTTACGATTTAAACCATTTTGAATGATGTGTTTCCCAAAAAAAAACACAAATGGAATATATTTTGACAAAGAATCATTTATAATAATCTAATAATATAACATACTGCACATTTTTGGACCATAACCTGTAAAAAAAACCTACTAACATTTACTTTTCTTTTTGTAATGCTTTTGAAATTTTTTCAGCAGGGTCAAGTTTAAAAAACTCACTAGAAATTCTATGTAAATCCAAAAATAATTGGAATTTTAAAAAATACTTTTAGGGAATTATTTTTGAAGGATTTTAGAAGAACCTAAAGAAAATCAGTACGAATTCATTAGCTGCGTTATTTAAATTGTATGTGCGGCATAGATGGCGACTAAGATGATCCGTGCACCGTTCACGAAGTGATGAATCGAAATGATAAAGACTCTAGTTTAGAAGCAATGCGTAAAGAGTACAACTCATTAGCGGAGAACAAAACTTGGTCTTTACAGGATTTGTCTGCAAACAAGAAAGCCATAAAGTACACATCGATTTTCAAAACAAAGAAAGGCCCAAATGGTGAATGACGCTATTAAGCAAGACTTATGGTGAAAAGATTTAGCCAACGCAAGTGTATTGACTTCGAGAAGTGATATTCTACAGTCGTTAGATATACATTTTTTGGTTACTTACTAGCACTTGCAAATAAATATGATATGGAAACAAAGCAGATGCGAGAAGAGGTGTTTATGAAACAGCCTGAAGGTTTTAAAGATTTAGAAAATTCAAAAAAGGCATGTAAATTGCAAAGGGCGTTGTATGGGCTAAAATAAGCAAGTTTATCATGGAATCAAAAGCTAGACTTTGAACTTAAAAACTATGTCTTACAACGATCTAATACAGATCCATATCTGTTTTTTAAGACGAAAGCATTAGAATATATGTCGCAATAAATGTTGATGACATGTTAATTTTTTTTTTATAACGAAAATGCTAAAATTCAATTAATAGAATTTTTAATGTCTACTTTTAAAATGAAAGATTTGGGACTTGCCAAATATTGCCTTGGAATGAAAATTGAAAGAGATGCAGATAAAATACGAATTTCAGCGTCATATGTGAAATCATATGGAACGTAAATAGTTGGTTGATCACAGCAGAATCACTTAAGACAACTGAAGAGGAAATGATCGATTACATAAATTACTTGACCTAAAGCTCAAAAAATATAATCCTGTTAAATCATGAAAACGTCACAATTTAATTATAAAAACAAATTAGAAAAGAAGAATACTTTGCTAAAATTTTAAAGCAATTTGCAATGGATGAGTGCAAGCTAATTTTGACTCCACTTGATTCATATACGAAACTCACCAAATCTATGTCACCTGACACAAAAGATGAGATAGAAGAGATGTCTCGAATTGCGAATGCCATACTAGGAAGCTATAGGCAGTTTGATGTTCGCTGCTCAAACCACTAGGTTTGTTATCTGCCAAACTGTTAACCATCTGAGCAAATTTAACAAAAACTCTGGTAAGCCGCATTGGAATTCAGTAAAAAGAGTTCTCTAGGAATGAAAACAGTCGAATATTTGGATATGCAGACGAAAATAACGGACGTTCCGTAACAAGATATATTTTTTTATTTATGAACGGAGCTATATCTTGGAATAGTAAAAGGCAACATACAGTAGCACTCAGTAGCATCAACAACCGAGGCTGACTATATGGCGTTAAGAGCTGCTATTCAGGAAGCTCTGTGGTTGCGAAGCCTAGACCAAGAAGTACATAATCTTATTGTATAACTTGTATACTTATAAAAGTATAACTATAACTATAACTATAACTATAACTATAACTACAACTATAACTATTACTATAACTATAACTATAACTATAACTATAACTATAACTATAACTATAACTATAACTATAACTATAACTATAACTATAACTATAACTATAACTATAACTATAACTATAACTATAACTATAACTATAACTATAACTATAACTATAACTATAACTATAACTATAACTATAACTATAACTATAACTATAACTATAACTATAACTATAACTATAACTATAACTATAACTATAACTATAACTATAACTATAACTATAACTATAACTATAACTATAACTATAACTATAACTATAACTATAACTATAACTATAACTATAACTATAACTATAACTATAACTATAACTATAACTAAAACTAAAACTAAAACTATAACTATAACTATAACTATAACTATAACTATAACTATAACTATAACTATAACTATAACTATAACTATAACTATAACTATAACTATAACTATAACTATAACTATAACTATAACTATAACTATAACTATAACTATAACTATAACTATAACTATAACTATAACTATAACTATAACTATAACTATAACTATAACTATAACTATAACTATAACTATAACTATAACTATAACTATAACTATAACTATAACTATAACTATAACTATAACTATAACTATAACTATAACTATAACTATAACTATAACTATAACTATAACTATAACTATAACTATAACTATAACTATAACTATAACTATAACTATAACTATAACTATAACTATAACTATAACTATAACTATAACTATAACTATAACTATAACTATAACTATAACTATAACTATAACTATAACTATAACTATAACTATAACTATAACTATAACTATAACTATAACTATAACTATAACTATAACTATAACTATAACTATAACTATAACTATAACTATAACTATAACTATAACTATAACTATAACTATAACTATAACTATAACTATAACTATAACTATAACTATAACTATAACTATAACTATAACTATAACTATAACTATAACTATAACTATAACTATAACTATAACTATAACTATAACTATAACTATAACTATAACTATAACTATAACTATAACTATAACTATAACTATAACTATAACTATAACTATAACTATAACTATAACTATAACTATAACTATAACTATAACTATAACTATAACTATAACTATAACTATAACTATAACTATAACTATAACTATAACTATAACTATAACTATAACTATAACTATAACTATAACTATAACTATAACTATAACTATAACTATAACTATAACTATAACTATAACTATAACTATAACTATAACTATAACTATAACTATAACTATAACTATAACTATAACTATAACTATAACTATAACTATAACTATAACTATAACTATAACTATAACTATAACTATAACTATAACTATAACTATAACTATAACTATAACTATAACTATAACTATAACTATAACTATAACTATAACTATAACTATAACTATAACTATAACTATAACTATAACTATAACTATAACTATAACTATAACTATAACTATAACTATAACTATAACTATAACTATAACTATAACTATAACTATAACTATAACTATAACTATAACTATAACTATAACTATAACTATAACTATAACTATAACTATAACTATAACTATAACTATAACTATAACTATAACTATAACTATAACTATAACTATAACTATAACTATAACTATAACTATAACTATAACTATAACTATAACTATAACTATAACTATAACTATAACTATAACTATAACTATAACTATAACTATAACTATAACTATAACTATAACTATAACTATAACTATAACTATAACTATAACTATAACTATAACTATAACTATAACTATAACTATAACTATAACTATAACTATAACTATAACTATAACTATAACTATAACTATAACTATAACTATAACTATAACTATAACTATAACTATAACTATAACTATAACTATAACTATAACTATAACTATAACTATAACTATAACTATAACTATAACTATAACTATAACTATAACTATAACTATAACTATAACTATAACTATAACTATAACTATAACTATAACTATAACTATAACTATAACTATAACTATAACTATAACTATAACTATAACTATAACTATAACTATAACTATAACTATAACTATAACTATAACTATAACTATAACTATAACTATAACTATAACTATAACTATAACTATAACTATAACTATAACTATAACTAAAACTATAACTATAACTATAACTATAACTATAACTAGAAGTAGAAGTAGAAGTAGAAGTAGAAGTAGAAGTAGAAGTAGAAGTAGAAGTAGAAGTAGAAGTAGAAGTAGAAGTAGAAGTAGAAGTAGAAGTAGAAGTAGAAGTAGAAGTAGAAGTAGAAGTAGAAGTAGAAGTAGAAGTAGAAGTAGAAGTAGAAGTAGAAGTAGAAGTAGAAGTAGAAGTAGAAGTAGAAGTAGAAGTAGAAGTAGAAGTAGAAGTAGAAGTAGAAGTAGAAGTAGAAGTAGAAGTAGAAGTAGAAGTAGAAGTAGAAGTAGAAGTAGAAGTAGAAGTAGAAGTAGAAGTAGAAGTAGAAGTAGAAGTAGAAGTAGAAGTAGAAGTAGAAGTAGAAGTAGAAGTAGAAGTAGAAGTAGAAGTAGAAGTAGAAGTAGAAGTAGAAGTAGAAGTAGAAGTAGAAGTAGAAGTAGAAGTAGAAGTAGAAGTAGAAGTAGAAGTAGAAGTAGAAGTAGAAGTAGAAGTAGAAGTAGAAGTAGAAGTAGAAGTAGAAGTAGAAGTAGAAGTAGAAGTAGAAGTAGAAGTAGAAGTAGAAGTAGAAGTAGAAGTAGAAGTAGAAGTAGAAGTAGAAGTAGAAGTAGAAGTAGAAGTAGAAGTAGAAGTAGAAGTAGAAGTAGAAGTAGAAGTAGAAGTAGAAGTAGAAGTAGAAGTAGAAGTAGAAGTAGAAGTAGAAGTAGAAGTAGAAGTAGAAGTAGAAGTAGAAGTAGAAGTAGAAGTAGAAGTAGAAGTAGAAGTAGAAGTAGAAGTAGAAGTAGAAGTAGAAGTAGAAGTAGAAGTAGAAGTAGAAGTAGAAGTAGAAGTAGAAGTAGAAGTAGAAGTAGAAGTAGAAGTAGAAGTAGAAGTAGAAGTAGAAGTAGAAGTAGAAGTAGAAGTAGAAGTAGAAGTAGAAGTAGAAGTAGAAGTAGAAGTAGAAGTAGAAGTAGAAGTAGAAGTAGAAGTAGAAGTAGAAGTAGAAGTAGAAGTAGAAGTAGAAGTAGAAGTAGAAGTAGAAGTAGAAGTAGAAGTAGAAGTAGAAGTAGAAGTAGAAGTAGAAGTAGAAGTAGAAGTAGAAGTAGAAGTAGAAGTAGAAGTAGAAGTAGAAGTAGAAGTAGAAGTAGAAGTAGAAGTAGAAGTAGAAGTAGAAGTAGAAGTAGAAGTAGAAGTAGAAGTAGAAGTAGAAGTAGAAGTAGAAGTAGAAGTAGAAGTAGAAGTAGAAGTAGAAGTAGAAGTAGAAGTAGAAGTAGAAGTAGAAGTAGAAGTAGAAGTAGAAGTAGAAGTAGAAGTAGAAGTAGAAGTAGAAGTAGAAGTAGAAGTAGAAGTAGAAGTAGAAGTAGAAGTAGAAGTAGAAGTAGAAGTAGAAGTAGAAGTAGAAGTAGAAGTAGAAGTAGAAGTAGAAGTAGAAGTAGAAGTAGAAGTAGAAGTAGAAGTAGAAGTAGAAGTAGAAGTAGAAGTAGAAGTAGAAGTAGAAGTAGAAGTAGAAGTAGAAGTAGAAGTAGAAGTAGAAGTAGAAGTAGAAGTAGAAGTAGAAGTAGAAGTAGAAGTAGAAGTAGAAGTAGAAGTAGAAGTAGAAGTAGAAGTAGAAGTAGAAGTAGAAGTAGAAGTAGAAGTAGAAGTAGAAGTAGAAGTAGAAGTAGAAGTAGAAGTAGAAGTAGAAGTAGAAGTAGAAGTAAAAGTAGAAGTAGAAGTAGAAGAAGAAGAAGTAGAAATGGAAGTGGAAGTAGAGGTAGAAATAGAAGTAGAAGTAAAAGTAAAAGTAAAAGTAAAAGTAAAAGTAGAAGTAGAAGTAGAAGTAGAAGTAGAAGTAGAAGTAGAAGTAGAAGTAGAAGTAGAAGTAGAAGTAGAAGTAGAAGTAGAAGTAGAAGTAGAAGTAGAAGTAGAAGTAGAAGTAGAAGTAGAAGTAGAAGTAGAAGTAGAAGTAGAAGTAGAAGTAGAAGTAGAAGTAGAAGTAGAAGTAGAAGTAGAAGTAGAAGTAGAAGTAGAAGTAGAAGTAGAAGTAGAAGTAGAAGTAGAAGTAGAAGTAGAAGTAGAAGTAGAAGTAGAAGTAGAAGTAGAAGTAGAAGTAGAAGTAGAAGTAGAAGTAGAAGTAGAAGTAGAAGTAGAAGTAGAAGTAGAAGTAGAAGTAGAAGTAGAAGTAGAAGTAGAAGTAGAAGTAGAAGTAGAAGTAGAAGTAGAAGTAGAAGAAGAAGAAGAAGTAGAAATAGAAGTGGAAGTGGAAGTAGAGGTAGAAGTAGAAGTAGAAGTAGAAGTAGAAGTAGAAGTAGAAGTAGAAGTAGAAGTAGAAGTAGAAGTAGAATTGGAAGTGGAAGTAGAAGTAGAAGTAGAAATAAAAGTAGAAGTAGAAGTAGAGGTATGTGTTTTAGTATTAGTATTAATATAAGTACAAGAATACAAACTTTGAGATGAAGTGGAGCCATTTTTTATCTTTATTTCCCGGAAAAAATATTATTTAACAGTTTTCATGCAGATGAGTCAAGTTTTCCTTTATAATGTCTTCATGGTGATTCGGATTTTGTGTAGCTGATTTGCATATAATTGGCTATTTGCAGAACAAGCAAATATTTTTTTGTCATTTGGAAATAGTTTCATGACTTTGATTTTCACATAAAAATAATTCCTGTAGCACAATTTTCATGAAAAAAAATGGTTCAAGCTTAAAAATGTTAAAGAAAATTCAGCATAAATATTTTCAAATTACATTTTTGTTTCTTGCTTTTAAAAAAACAGAAAGTTTGTCGCAAATATCAATAACAACACATAAAGTATATCTAACGCCATGCAGTAAAATGCAATATTAAAGATGTCAATGTTTGCAGACAAAATGCAATGAACTAATCTGACAAAGACATAAAAACACGACACGGACGTCGGATGGTTGCTGAAAGCTGGGCTTCCAGATTTTAAGCTACACAATTATTATTAGAGAGATTTATAAATTTGTTAAAAATACAGATGTATGTATAATAAAAATTTTAAGATTGCACGAACAAGAACAGACAGACAAAAAAAAAACAAAATAATTAATTTCAAAATTTTCAAAGAGATTTATTTTTAAATTGGAAAATGTTCAAAGGAGCTTCTTAGAAAATTTATGGCCAAACAAACGCAATTTGTTTTGCGGATGTTTGTAGGGTATTCAGTTGAGACAAACATATTTTTGTAATGTACACTACAATTGTAAGAAATATAAGCAAAAAAGGTCAAATCAGAAAATCCCCCACTTCTGAGTGACCAAAGGCGCCACTGTCTACACTACTGCTTTACAAAGTACATATACACAAACGCACCAACATGACATAGTAAAATACAATCAAACTGTCAATAGAGAGTTAAACTAATTTTGCAGAAATGTCAAAGCACAACGCTACAAAAATAGCCAAAAATAAAATAAACTTAAGTAAATAGAAATAATTTTAAAAATGTGAAAATAACTCGAAATACTAGATGGCAAAACATGTTAAGCGAAAGGAAAGTGTCAAAATGGAATGTCTTTTATACTCACTCCGACTGCAACAGTGGTAAGGATGTGATAAACAGAGGGGTGGGAGGAGGGGAAGGGAAACAAAAATAAAGCAATACACGCCAAGAAATAGCAACATTTTTCAATGTTGTGATAAAATGACAAAATATATTTGTAACTTGGAAACGAATTTTGCTTCCAAGAGCAAGTAAAGAGTAAACGATGCGTGGTAGTTTTGGGTATCTTAGTCAAGAATTTAAGCATTATTTTTTACTTTTTTCTTCATTTAAGAAAAAAAAGCAACTTTACACACAATAAAGTTCTAAAAACTTTTAAGCAAGAAAACAGCTACTAGAGCTATTAACGTATTAAATTAGGATCAAGTTAAGCATGTTTTTCACTGCGTGCTCTTTTTTGTTTATTTTTAAGCAAGTGTATGTTAGATTTTATCCTTTTTTGTTTGCATTTTTTGTTAAAAATGTTTTCTTTCTTTTGAAATAAGCCACTTAATCTATTTTCGAAGTTAAGTAAGTTCTAAATAACATAAGAACGGAAACACAAAAAAAAACCGAAAGGAAACGCAAATACAGAAACACAAATAAAGCGAAACACGAAAACATAAAAAACATATAAATACGAAAAAGAAAAGTGGCACAGGAAAGGTCCCATAGAATATGTAATCAATTTTACAAAAAAAGATAAATATATTTTGGTTCAGAATAAGAGGACAAAAACAAACAAAAAATTGTTATAAATGCGGGCGATAAGAGTTCAAAAGTTTTCACTACATTAAAAGTTAAGTAGATATATATTAAAACTATATACAAAGTGTTTTTTCGGCACGACTAAGCAAGCAATAGCAAAATAAGCATCGTTTCTTGAAGAAATGTTTTAAATGGTTTCTGAAGGGGTAAAGTAAATAACGTTTAAGTTAAAAATTTTCGTCGGGGAATCTTTGGGGATTTAAAAGATATTTAAGAATATTTATTACTGCCTCTAATGATACTTTATGGCATACTATGGTCAGGTATGAAAAAGTGCTTATTTTCATGACCCATTATTACAGTAACAATACAAACCTTCATCAATTACTTTCTCGATTGCAGCTAAAGGGTTTTTCATAAACTACGTTGACAATTTAACAGGGGGAGGGAACATAAAAATACACTATAGTAAATAACGAAATTGATGGGGGAGTTTTATGTCTTCTTAACGTTGCAAAAATTCCAATTAATATTGCAACGTTTGAATTTTTTTTTATCTTATATAAAATATTGTTTTTTTTTAAATACAACAATCAAATTAAAAAATATTCACCATGGTTTCACTAAAAGAAACGAATTTGGGCGATTTAAAAAATTTAAACTTTTACAACTAATAAAATTAATAATGTCCTAAGACACAAACACGTGTGTGATTGAACCTAGTTACTTTGGCACACAACACGTAATCAAAAATTTTATTAGAACTTTTTCTTTATTTTTTATTGATATAGAACACAAACTCATAAAATCACAATACTTTAATGAAATACACAATACTTCTGCACACTTTAGCAAATACTTTCCTCGGTGGTCTTATGTTAATTTATCTCAGAAGTTTATTGACTTTTGAAATATTTTTACATTTTTCTATATCTTTTTGAAACCTTATGCTCAAATGAGAGATACGGCAAAAAAGCCTGATTATGTACAGCCTTGGCCAAAAGATTGAGGCACCCCCCCCCCCCCCCTAAGATATGCATTATTGTAAAATTAGCTATCACAGAAACCATTACTTTTTAAAAATGCATCGCTTATGTGTTTTAACGTTCATTGCAATAAAAAAATACATTCTAGGAAAAGTCATGGCACACTTCTGAAATATGATAATAATAATGGAATTATTTAAGAAATAGTTCAAATACTTTGTTAGTTTCCGAGTACTCTGCAAGGAATAAAAAAGTTTTTGTGTAAACCAAGTTTGTGAATAGATATTATTTTCTTATTGAAATGCTTGTAAGAAGTGAACTTTCGTTCGAAAAAATATTGAGAATACAAATTTTAAACGAAGAAGGCAAGTCTCAGGTAGAGATTGCCAAATTGGTGGGTTGCTTACGGTTGCTGGCAGTGCAATGTGCACTCAGGCGTTTTTCGGAGGCAAAATATCACCATACTAAAACAAAATCGGGAAGAAAACGCCTAACTAACGAGCGGGAAAACCGAAAACTTATCCGTGAGTGTATAAAAAAACCGTAAGAAATCCTCTTCTGCACTCGCCACTGTCCTGTCGGATGATATTTGGGAAAATGTTAGTGCTCGAACAGTCAGGAGAAGACTCATGGAAGTAGGTTTGAAAGTACGCAAGGCTCGGAGGAAGCCGTGGCTTTCAGAAAAAAACCACAAAAAACGTTTAAAATGGTCTCTTCAACACCAACACTTCACAGAAGAAGATTGGTCAAATGTTCTGTTCTCCGAGGAATCCAACTTCGATGTGAGCTTAAATAAAATATGTTTAACATAACCATAGCCAGTTTTTCCTACCACAATACGATTTTAAAGAAATAATAAACATTTTATAAAATGTGTTGGTTTTTATTTCCTGCAGGTATTTGGAACACCTGGTGTGACGTTTGTGAGGCGAAGCGTTGGTGAGGAGTACCATCCAGATTGCGTGGTACCTACTGTTAAGCATGGAGGAGAAGGCAGCATAATGATCTGGGGCTGCATGGGTGCTAACGGGGTTGGAGAAATGTTCATTTGCGAAGGCCGCATAGGCAACAAAACATACATTAATGTGCTAGAAACTGCCCTTTTGCCATCGTTAATTCATATTTTTGGCGACACTAACTTAGATGGAGTCAAATTTTAACAGGATAGTGCTCCTATCCACAAATCAACGACTGCGATGCACTGGTTTAGAGACAACAGTATTCCCTGGTTAGATTGGCCAGCGCAGTCACCATATTTAAGCCCTATCCTTGAAAAACGCTTAGATCCACGAATGGAGCACCGTGACAACAGTCGAATGTAGAAAACTATTACGCAGTATGCCGCAAAGGATTGCTGCTGTCATTAAGTCGAAGGGTGGACCAAATAAATATTAATGTTTTTCTACCTTTTTTAATGTATTTTTACTAATAAATATTAAAAAAAAACTATTGCTTTACTTTTAAAGACGGATTATTAAGTATATTAAGAGCTGCCTCAGACTTTTGGCAAAGGCTGTATATAATCAGGAAAAATTCTGATAAAATTATTAATTTCTTATTTACCCACATTATTATCAGGTCTTTTTAACTGACCAACAATTATTGATGTAATGGAATTGACTCACACAATAACGTGTCGAGTCTACATCTGCTCTGGGAATTCTATTTGATAGAAAAATTTCTTTTTCCAACCATTACGATTGCATAATTACTAAGGCTAATGCAATGATGGGTTTTTTGAGGCGTAATTCGAATATACCCTTAGAACGTTATTTTTATCTTTAGTAAGGTCTATCTTGGAATATGGATGTGTGATCTGGGATCCATATTACGAGGTAGATTCTTTGCGATTGGAAAGAATACAAAAACGTGTCACTCGTTACATAATGTTTAAATTAAATTGGAACTTTATGTCAACGTACGTATCCAGGTGTGCTTTTCTGGGTCTTAATACCTTAGCCTCCAGACGTAAATTTTTTCTTGTTATTTTTGTTCGCGATATAATTATGTCACATAAAGACTGCGCGCCACTCCTCGCTCTTTTAAGAATATATGCGCCTGAGAGATATTTTAGGCAAAGAGATTTCTTTTACATTCCGTATCATAGGACAAACTATGGCCGTAATGATCCAATTAATAATATGTGCTTAGCGTTCAATTCCATAAGAGCTCAAATAGATCTCACTTTGAATAGACAAACTTTTAAACAAAATTTATTAAGAATTATTTAAAATGAATTTATAAAAGTGTAGTATTCTTTAATATAATTATGTTTACATTTTATTAGTTTTATATCATATTGTTTTTATAATTTATATGTTGTTACTCAAACTGTTAAACGATTGTTGATAGTTAAAATAGAAATAATAAATAAACAGTGCAGAAGAATATATTGCTTTCATATCAAATAAGATTGTTGGAATAATTTTCTGTGCGTTGATATCTACTAACACAGTACAACGATATCGTCCTTTTAAAAAAGCCCACGAGGTTTGACAGTCAATCTTACATAACTCAAGGCTGATAAACAAGATGGCGTGCTCAGATTTTTTCTTTAGGTTTAAATTTTGTGTAAAACCAGTTTGAATACGTAAATATTACATACATTTTGATGTAACATGATTTTGTAAAAATGGTTTCTATATAACAAGACTACGCTTAGCAAGGTGGCGCTTGGGTTTTGTATCACGTAAAAATTTTATGTTATAATCAGTGGAAAATTCAAAATTTTCATTTAATTTAATAAAAAATTATATATAAAGACCTCCTAAAGGTCTTATTGCTGATTGAACTTTTTTGTAGCTGATGCAAAAGTAGCATTTATCACTTGAGTGAAATTGGAGCTGAATACACATCATTGGCGCTGCGAAAGACCTTGATTTTTCCTTTCCAGCCATCCATCTTAATAACCGGCCACATCACGTTACGTATGCAACAGATAGTGCTCATTCCACCTCTTCGACGCAAAAACTAAAATAAAACTGATATGCATTTTTAACTACTGGAGTAAGGTTTCTTTTATTTTTTTGGTAACGTAAAACGATACTATCGAAAGCTTGGAGCGTGGCTAGCTAATTTATGAAAATTTTGACGTGATACAAAAACAAAACTAAGTAAGCTATCTTGTTAAGCGTAGTCCTGTCATATGGAAACCATGTTTAAATTTTTTGAGCAGTTACGATATTAAAATATTGCTATATTAAAATATTGCTATATTAAAATATTGCTATATTAAAATATTGCTGTATCAAAATGTATGTTATATTTACACATTCAAAGTGATTTAACACGAAATTTAGACGTGATGGAAAAAATGTAAGTACACCATCTTGCTTATCATCTTTGAATTATGAAAGATCGACTATCAAATCTTTTGAGCTTTTTAGCTGTTGTTCCGAGTAATAGATAATAATAATTTCATGTTTTAAATTTTCACATAACTTTATTTTCAAAAGATTTTAACTCTCTACGAATATATTCCCCCCCCCCCCTTAATTTTGTTAAATATTAAATATTTTAAACTTTAAATATTACCAACTCTTTTATATATAATAGCGAAATTACAATGAAGCAGTGGCAGCGTCAGTGGCAGTGGCAGTGTTCGTGGCAGTGAGCAGTTTTTTAATATATCACTGCAGCAACATTAAAATCCAGCAGTGAGCAGTAGCAGTATTTTGACGTAACATTTCTTTTTTTTTTTATTTTTTGGCTCCAAATGTTAATGTTTGTTCTATTTTTTCAAGTTGCCACTTTGTTTTTTCATTCATTATATTGGCAGCGGTGTGGCAGTGGCAGTACATTTAGAAATAGAGCTAACCTCAGCAGAACTGCTTACTATCGCTGCTGTTATGTGAGAGTTACCATTAAATAACATTATTCCTAAAATAACAGCTGATCACTGCCACTGCCACTGACGCTGCCACTGCTTCATTGTAATTTCGCTATAAGAATACTTTCAGCTTAAGCCCAGTGGGCATTTTAGCTAGCGATACGCAAAAGAATGCGTGCTAGTAGTGCTCTTATTGGCGTCAATACACCTTCCATAATCGCTGCATTGATGAGTGCTTCTGTAAGGCTTACCTTTTGAAGGTTTGGAGTCTTTTCCTGTTATTTTATATAAAAAAATTTTTTAAAAATTTTTAAAAAATTATATATGATCAGATCAATTGAAAAAAAATCAAATCTTTAAGAAAAAGCAAAAGAAAATTATTTTTTTTGTCCGAGTTGGGACGCGAACCCAGGTCTCCGAAATCTAACACATTGCATATCACATTATATGAAAACTTTTATATGGAAAAATTCTAAGTCTTTTCTATTATTTTTGTATGAAGAAATTTACAAAAAAATTCCAAAAGATTTTTTAAATGGACAGAAAAATTTGTAAAAAAATGTATATTTTAAAAAAAATACAAAAAAAAATTTTTTTGGGCCGAGCTGGGTTGCGAACCCGCGCTCCCGAAAACTTACTTTCATTTGTTATGATGCAATATAAGCTGAAGTTTATTAACAACTGAGGTGGACGAGTGGGTAAGATGCCAGACCGCCAGCTGAGAGGACGCCGGTTCAAATCTGAAATTTGTCAAAAGTTTTTTTATTCCAGGTTGATATTTATATTGCTTTTCTTTCTAATGTACATTCTAAAGAAGGGCTTCTAGCAGGCTTCTTTAGAGTCGCGAGAGCGAAAGGCCTAGAAAATTTTCTCGTTTCATATAAAAAAGCTTATGGGCTTGGAAACGAGCACGGAAGGGCTAAGAAATCCATATGATGGCCTGCTAGAAGCGCTTCAAAGACCTGCTTTTGCCCACTGGGAGGCATCAACATCGATAAATCTGAAGTACTACATATACATAGATCTTTAAATCTTCAAGAATCTTCGAAAAGTAAATATCAAAAAATTTGCCGTCAAAAATTCCTATTAACGAATGTAAACTGGGTCATTTTTATAGAATGCTTTTTGTCACTTCCAATAAAAGGGTAGTCTGGTTCTTTTGGGGATATTTTTAAGACTTTTTTATCGAAGAATTGTTTTGACAATCTGCTACTTTTATACATTAATGTGTACATATTGTTGTATACAAAAATACTTATTTCTTACAAAATAATTTTTCAAAGAAAAAATTCAAAGTTCCTAATAGTTTATAAGTTACTCGCTTTTTTATTTTTTTTAAGCTTTTTTTGTGTTAGGTCACATCAGAAAGAGGTTAAATATTATTGGAAATTTATTACTTTACTTCGAGTTATATGTACACAGAAGTACGATATGTGCACATTTTAGCCCGATCGTTTGTATATTTTTTTTTAAAATTTCGTCATTGAGGTCGAAAAACGTGGTTTCGAGAAAAACGAGTGTAACGTTTTAAAGTGCTCCGAAATGCTTTATGTGCGCGCCATACATAGTTTTTCATCTCGGCGACTTAAATAAATTTTGTATACTAAAGATGGGCGCTTGCAACATTTTTGAGGCAGGAGCACGCACGAGCACTACGATCATTTGCTCGCTAGAGAACGAACACGAAATTGATTTTTCGTACTTTTACACGCACGAAAAAGCATGATTTAGAACACTACAAAGTAGCTAGGAAAATGATACACACATTTTTAAAATTTATGTTTCAACTTAACAATATTTGAATTATCATAACATTATAATGTGTTACTTTTTTTTATAAGTTTTTTAAATAGTGTCTGAAGTGTTAGTAGTAAAAGCACTATTTTGCTTTTCTTAAGCACGGCCACTCACGCAAATTATTTTTTAGGGACGGCACGGAAAAAGTACTGCACGCGCCCATCTCTATTGTATGCTCTTTCTTATGGTATCTAATATACAAAAATGGGTTTTTTAGAAAATTGAATTTTTGAAAAATAATAGAAGCAGACTCCTCCTGAAAGTAAAAACTTACTCTCAATTTGCATATGTTTCAGAATCTTGAAAACTGAAGCAAGACAAAAACTATATTTTTTTACATGAACTTTAATTGTGAACAGACTATCTATCTGCTGTGTGTTTGACTCTACATAGAGTTTTTGTTGTTGCCTTCTTAAAACTTACTTGAAACCTTAAAAAGATTTTAAAGAATCTTAAAAGAAGTAAAGATTTGTAATAAGGGTAGTAAAAGATTATATAGTATAAGATATAATCTTTTACTACCCTCCTAAGTAAAAGACTCATATCTCCATTTGAGTAGTTTTGAGATATTTAGCTTTTACGTTTTTTATCTTTCTAAGAATCACATTAGAAGTGACCACTTTACTTAAATTTTTCAGTCATTTGGAGTTGAAAATGGGTAATCTTAGCTTAACACACAAATCAGAAATTCATTCACAGTTCCGAAGAATCTGCCCTTTTCTACATTTTGGAATTTTGGATTTTCTGACTTTCTTTCTTAGGACTGCAGTATATGTCAACACCTTTTGTTAGATAAACAATAAAAAATTTAAAAATCAATAAAAAAATCAACTAAAATTCATGTAAAAATTCAAAGAATAGATCAGAATTAACTTTAAAATTTAATATGTTTGCTAACCGGTTACTGTTTCGCATTAGCATAATTTAAACAAGCTGCTACCAGCAATATATCGAGAAAGAATGTAATAAAGGCTTGTGTTTTATGGCAGTTAGGAAATTTTTTTTAAGTAACATGGTGCCTAATCTTTAATGCAAACAAGTTTTTTGTACAATTTCCACCACTTCTAAAAATGAAAGAAGTTATTTTTTCTTGAGTGATTTCGTCCTTTGAACCGAGCAAAAAGAAGCATAATATAATTCTTGCAATGGCAGAAATACTAAGCATTGAAAGATTTGTATAGTGGCTAGTTTTTTTTATTTGTTTTCCATAACAGTTTTGTTTACTGAGTGTAAAATACTTTTTCGACATATTTTGAGGCTGGTTTTAAGAAAGTCTACACTCTAAAAACTGATTGAAAAATCTCTACATTATATGTTGTGAAATTTCACATTTATTGGCGATTTTGTAAAAAAACCACGCTATGTAGCGAGTTTTTTCATTTTTGTCTGAAAATCAGCGCCTTTTTCCAAAATATGTATGTTAACTATGCTATACACGCTATTTGAGCGTGTTTTCGCTCAGAGAGTCTGAAAATATGTATATCTCTCTACTTTTCACGCTATTTTAGCGTGTTTTCGCTCAGAGAGCCCTAAAATATATATATTCTCTACTTTTCACGCTTTTCTACTTTTATGTATATTTTCTCTAATTTTCACACTATTTCAGAGTGATCTCGCTCAGATAGTCCTAAAAACGCTGCAGCAGCGGTATTTTACTCTTGCCCTTAAATAAACACCCCTGCTTTAACGTCATATGATTTCAAAGAGTTTATTTGAACAAGTGTTAAATTATATACTACTTAAACAGTCACAGCTTAATTACTCAAGCCTACTGATGTAGGAAAGAGTAGCGCCTTCTGCTGAGTTATTGACTCCATACAGAGTTGTTGTTGTTGCCATTTTCAAAACTTACTTGAGAGACTTCACGCTTTTCTAGTTTTTTTATAAGCGCAGACAAGATTGGAAGAAATAATTTTAGAAGAGAGTTTTTACAAGAGATCGAAAGAAATAATTGTAGGTGAGAGGATTCACGCATTTTTAGCGATAAATATTTATAATTTTGCTCTATGGGATTTAACGACAATATATGTAGGCAATCAGTTGCCAGCATTTATTGTAGTTAATTCTTGTGAATTTTTGTTAGAGTGTATGGTTTTAAGAAAAGAAATCAAAATCAATGCAAAATTTTTATTTGAAGCAGTAAAATTGGCTTTTATGATCGAAACATCTGTAACAAATTTTGAGAAAGTTAACAATTATCGTCGTAATGCAAAAGAATGTTATATCTTTGCTGCAAAACAAATTTAAATGACCTTTGAAAATGTTTCTACCTATAAAGGATCTAAATATGTACAATACAAGAACAATTTGTTTTTAGTTGGCTATTTTATTTATTTTAAAATATAATTTTCATAGAATCATATTTGATCTTGATGTCAAATAATTTCGTGAAGCAACTGATTTCAAAAACAGCATATTCTTCACAGAAAAAACCACCCAGCAGACTAAAGAGCTGTGTCGTTGATCGCTACATCAACTCATCTGTAATTTTCTGTGGCTTATGCAGTCTACACACTTTGACAAGCTAATTTGTACAATTTCCGCTAAATCAAAGAGGAATTATATGTGCTTTTTGACTTTCAAAGCAGTGTTTTTTTCATTTTTGAAAATACAAAAATTCAAAGAAGTGACTTTACTGATTCTTCATATTTGTTGTTGTGCTCTTTCTTTACTTCTTTATTATTAATCAGTCCATCTATTTATTAATCTAAGCTCCAACGATTTGTTAAGGGGATGGTTCTGTTTTAAAGCCGAAAAAAGGCATGTTTTCATGATTTTTTTTTTGTTTTTTTTGAGACATGAGTAATGTTTGTTGGTGTATTTATTTCATATACATGTTATAGTTTGACTTCTTAAGTATATTTGGCAAAAAAAAAATTAAAAATTATCGATTAATAAATCCGTGGCAGCGATTATCGGGAGGCGCTTCGAAAAAGAGTTGTTTTGCTGTGTACACGATTACAGGATAGCACATCTCAAAAACAAAATTTAAAATTTGTTTAAAAGTTAATATGTTTCCTGAGAGTTTTTTGGTTTTTTTTAGCGTTCTGAAGTCAAAAACGCGATTTTCGTTGAAAAATTGAGGTTATTTTATTATTTTTTACTAAAAAAAAAACGCTTCGGCATTACCTTTTGATTTGTGTGTTGAAATAGTGTAAACAATATAAAAACGATCGGTCAAGTTTTTTGATTTTGCGGCATCGTGTTCACTGACTTCAAAAATGTTTCTTTCCAGAAAATCGTTTTAAAGTTTTTTTATATCGAGAATCAAGAATAAAAAATCAATAAAAGGGTATAATTTTTTATTCTTAAACAGAATCATCAATGCCAGCTCCGGTACAGTAAAACGCTATCATTCAGAATGTCCAATACATTTTTTTGCTCTTGCCTTCGTTGCCTTCGTTGCATTCTACCCTCTTTACTTGTACTTGCATCTTGTTTGCCCACATGTATGTATAAAAATTTAGCAGGAGGTCCGCTAACTTGAAACGCTGTATCTTCGTTAGTTTAGTACATTCAGAAAAAATATTAAAAAAAGGTCACAAAATTTTTTAAAATAGTACCATTCCCTTAATATAAAATAAAGATTGTATGAAATATGTTTTTTAAAAGCATTATACTAATGTGTGCATATACTGCAACACACTGGCTTTCAAATGTCAGGCTGGCACCACTGTGAAGTTTTTGTGTAGGTTTTTTTAAACTATTGTTTTTAAAGTTGCCACTTTTCTGCTGAGTAGCTTAGTTATTGTTATAATAAATTATTTAAGCCGCTGCTTTTACTAAAGGCACAATGCAGTTTAGTAACTACAAACATTCTTTAGTTATGTCAAAAAATTGTAACGTAACGCGACAGTAATTTTTTTCTTTAACGTGAAAGTCTCACTTTATTTTATTTAACAAAATAAAATAAAGTGAAAACACATAGAAATATTCAAAATACTGGTTAACAATTTGTTAATTTGCCAGAATAGGGCTGTTAGTTTAATTTTGGAATAACAGATGAACATCTCTGAGATGAAAAAGTTTAAGTTTTTCTTAGCAGGAAGTTAAAAATCCACCTTCACCATAACTTTTGTTAACAAAAACTTGTTGTCTATCGATTTTAAAACAGTTTTGACTTCAAGAGCATTAGTAAAAGAATCGTATGTTTTCAAAATATTTAAAGGGAGTTAACCAATTTGAAGTCAAGATTCACCATCAGCTCTCTTAATTCATTATTGAATTATATAATAGGATTATATTATATAATAGGATTACGATTATTATATTATAGGATTATATTATATAATAAGATTACAATTATTCACTATGTCAGAAAATAAACTTTTCACAAAATTATTGAAACTAATATCGCCTGCGGCCAAAATTCGACCAACTTTCTGAAACGTCTATCGTTTTATCTCATTCTGAGGCGATGACCTTGCTTTAAGAAAATGTGTTGTTCTGAGAAAATCTTAAGTTTCAAATTATCGCAACAATTTTGATATCAAAATAGCTAACATTTTTTAACAATATTTTCTGTAAAAACATTACCCATAAAAAAAACTTTCGTACACCGTTATTTTTCTCAGAGCTTTTCATACAAAAATACGTTGTACTGAGAAAAGCAATAGTTTTCGAGATATCGTCATAACTTTGATGTCAAAATAAAGGGAATTTTTCAGAATTTACTTTTTGTAACAAATTTTACCATCACAGAATATATTCATACATGTTACATTAAAAAATGCTTAATGTAGGGTATTCGTAAGAGACAAATAAAGGAAATTTTTCAGAATTTACTTATTTGTAAGAAATTTTACCATCACAATATACTTGTAACACAAAAAATGAATTTTGCATTTTTTTATTTAATTAAAAAATAAATTATATTCTTTAATTACTTAATAACCTCTGAACACACTTCCAAAAACATTTAGCGTAGCAGTCCATATTGGAACTTATGATTTCAAATAAATGTTCATACTTTTAATGTTTTACAGCAACAATTATTTTTTTCAGACACATACAAAACATTTTTTATTATTTTTTGTTGTCTTCTTGTTAAAAATATGATTAAGCAATTGTTTGTTTTTATTAAGTTATTTTAATTGGCAGATTTGTATTGTTAAATCGCTAAATTAATGTATTGTTAAATTTGTTTACACTGAATCGAAGCGTTGTCCTTCGCGTTTCTATAAAATATACTATGTATGTATAAGTATTTGTATGTATAAGTAGCGAAGCTGTTAGGGTTGCGCAACGTACTAGTTAAAAAAAATACATGTAGTAATATTCAAAGACAAGAATTGTGCAACAGTATATGTTTTTCATAAATTGTAAAATTAATACAAGTATTTTAATTTTTTAAAAATTTTAAAAGATCTACGTAACTATTTGATAAACACTTTTTTATAAGGTGAGTCAATAGCAATCGATTTCGAGATGATTTGGAATACATTATCTAATATAGATTTGGTTAAATAATAAATTGAATTCTACGCCGCTTTGATTGATAGGTTGTTACCGTTTTAAAGATACATAGTTTCATAATACCTTTTCTGTAGAATTTCTTCTACTTTTTGGCAAACAAGTGGGACAAACATTTGTCAGTCTTTTTCTTCAACCGGATGATGTTTCATTTTGCGAAATGGAGACAAAAAAATTTGAGCAAATAATTTTCATGAAATCAGAAACCTTTATAATAAAATAACACAAATAAAATCACACATTTTGAAATCACATTTCAATTGCATTTATAAAAAATATTTATTTTTAATCATGATAAACTTATCTTTCTTAATTTATTCAATATTTCATTTGGATTAAAAACATTACAGACGGTCTTTCATCTTTTGCACTTGTCGGCTTAACAAAAGAAAAAATTGACTTCGTACACTTATTTTTCTAATCCAATATGACTCTGAAACCAAAATTCGTACAATAAGAAAACGAGATATTACTATCTTGTCTATAAAAGGTATTCTTTCTATGTAAAAAATCAAATACTTATGTGTTAAACCGAGTCTAAGAACATTGTATGCAATATGTGCAAGTATTCAATAGAAAGAATGACCAACATTTAAGTCAAAAGAATGACGTTGTCAGCTTTTTAATAATTGAACCTGTTGCTGGAACAACATTTCCTACGCCAACATCTGTAGACTAACATTGCCGACCGACCCAGTTGAAACAAAAGAAAAAGAGGATATTAAAAAGGGGAAAAACAAAAATCATTCTTTTGCTGGTGCATGCAATTCAATTCCATTAAAGCAAACAAGCCAACAAACATCAAACAGCATGAAAAGCAAGAATAAGAAATAAACTCAATGGTGGATGGACAAAAGTGGGCATGTGTTTGTGTGTGTGTGCGTGTGAAAGGAGACACCAAACAAATGCACTCTCGTCATATTGACATTTGTCAGATTCACTTTCGTACGTTTGACGCTCGTTTAATTTTTCACATTTTCGGTTAATGGTCGCTTAGTTGGATTGAAATTGCGTGGCAGGCGAGGAGGCGGTGTGGGCTGGAAACCTGCTTTGGTTGAGTCGGTCAGGAAGGCATGAAGGCAGATGAGAATATTATACATAAACACACTTATACCACACACAAACACACACACACACCAATACATTTACCATACAAACAACGCCTGCTACGAATGAGGCGAAAGTTTCAATTGAAATTCATGCTATTGAAACCAGCCAGAGCATCCATATGTATGAGCAGCGGATGAACAAAGCGGCCGAAGGACACGCTCACAGGATATATGCATGCAGAGGAGCAGCAGTGGGCGTTTTTGTTTTTTATTTGTCTGTGTGTGGGCGCAACACAAAAAATGGCAATAGCACAAAAAGCACGACAGGCATAGAAGCAGCAAAAAAATGGCAAGTTTTATGAAAGACGTAGAACATGAACTGAACATGAGTGCTGAGTGGGTGGGAGAGTAGGTGGATGAGTAGGAAACAGTCAGAGAAAGAGGAAGGCATGAACGGACGCACTGAACATTTCTGCCGACAAGCAATTAAGATAAGCGCGTGAGACGAACGAAGTTAAAGGCGCGGCGCAGAGCTCCCCTGACTGTGAAGAGTCAGCAAATTTTTTCTTGATTTTTCTCCAACAGCAACTCGGACGTTGGAGACAAACTCACTTAACTGAACAACGCCAACGACGAAATGCCATCATATTAGATCCGGCAAACACTATACGGCGATGACATTTAAAAATGTCATTTCGTACAAGTTGAAATGGAAGTGAAAGAGGCCTTAAAAAAATCCAACAAACGAGCTAGTGCCCAAAATAAACAGAGAGAAGAGAGCACAAATAAAGCATGGTAATAGGAAAGCGCGAGTGTTCTTTGGCAGCGCTAGCAAAAAATCATTGCTAGCAGTTTTATAACGGGGTCGTCTATCCATCCGTTCGTCAGTCTGTCCCGTAGCCAGTCTGTCCGAACCAATGTAAAGAGTAAACTGCAATTTGTAGCGATAATTTTGTGTACTCTGTGGTGACAATAACGAGTTGGCTATGGCGTTACTCAATTTGTTGTTGTTGTTCTTGTTGGTGTTCCTCTTGTTGTGTTTTAAGGCTACATCATCGAATATGTAAGGATGAGCCAAAACAGTTTTTAGGTTTCTACTCTTTAATATATGTGAAGGTTTCAATGTTGGTTGTTTCCATACTGTTGGCATGAAAGTCGTCGTTTCCGTTCACTAGCTGCTTTTGCTGTTGCTGCTGCTGATGATGTTGATGATGACGAGGTTGTTGTTGCTGCGGCTGCTGCTATTGCTGGTTGGTGGTTTAAAAGACGAATATTCAGAACTCTGGCGACAATTCTGAGTGAGAGTTGATAGTGTGGATGATAATGATTTATCTGAATGATGTTTTAACTATACATGTTGATGATGGCGTTCGCTGATGATATTTGTTGCATTTGTTGTTTTTGTAGCTGTTCAAATGATGAACGAGTGACAACGTACGACTTTTACAATGGCGATGACAACAGCTGCTACTGTTGAATCAGGGCAGAAAGGAAAAACATACAAGCGTTAAAACTTGATGGCAATGCAATTTTTTGTTGTTGTTGTTGTTGTTGTTGTTGGTTTTGCTGTTGCCGGCCTCAGGTCATTTGCACTGTAAAACATGCTCAGCTCATTTGTTGGGCTTGTTGGTAAAAAGGGTGAATATATTGAGGATAAACGAGTAAATACTAATTTCGAAGCAATTACCAAGGATGTTGATTTCAAGCAAAACATTAGTTTTTATATTAGAAATTAATCAAAAATTTTGTTAATAGATAAAGAAATTTTAAAGTTTTTAGTTTTTTAAAGTTTTTTAGAATTTCAAAATGCGACAGAGTCGCAAGGTCAGAGGTAGAGGTGAGCACATTGTGTAAATTTATATATCAGTTATACATAAAAATTTCCGCCGTTTGACAACAGGTCTCGTTACAGACCAGTAACTTATGGTTAAAATTTTCAGATATATAACGTCATTACCGTCAGGTTGGACATGCCTTTATATGATGCCAAATGTAAACTGATGGATTAAACTCACTTTGGGATAGGAGAATATTATCCCCTAGAGAAAGTTCCCCTAGAAATAATCTTCACATATGGACAAAATAATAGATAGGTGTTACCACAAAAACAGCTATAAATCAATAATTAAGTTTAAAACTCGTTGTAGTTCTGATCATCTATGTACACTAGAGTTCGCCAGTGGTCGAAATGCGACCTTTAACCCATTCGAACTACTATGTGATATGAGTTCTCAGATAAGCGTAGAAAAAAGTCTCTGATTCTATTTTTAGTTTGCCGCTCAGTGTTAACTAACAACTTTACGTACAAAAATACGTTGTAGGTACTAAGAAAATATTAATTTTTCGAAGTATCACAAGAAAACTTTATGTTCAAAATAGAACAAAAAATTTTTTTATACAATTATATATGTGTTATTAAACATTAATTTTATTTATTTATTTATTTATTTTAATCTACCGGATTGAGCCCTTACAGATTACAGTAGTTCCTTAAAGCTAGGGATGACAAAAATAATTTATTAAATAAGATTTAAACAAAAGCAAAGTGAAGGCAAATATTACTTCAAACATTAATTTAACTCTTATTAAATCTGGTCTTTCAAGGTCTAGATCAAAATTATGATAGACAGATGATCATGCTAAATTATATTATTCTATAGAGGTTTCTCCTTAAAGTGGAGAATTTTTCCATAATTTAACGATCTCACGTCTTGAATTCGTTGCAATGTTATCAAAACAACTTCTTAGTTTAAGAGACACGTTTTTACTTAAATGAAGGTATGATTAGAATTTAATTTCCAAAAATTCACGCAAAAAATTCACACAAAATGCAAGCAGAAATAATTTGAAGAAAAACTGTACTGATATCAAGTCCCCTTGCAAAATTCTACAGCATGATTTCTTAAATTTGGAGAAATATAAGTTACAATACTTGGATATTTCATAGAAATGCATGTAAGTTTTTCTTTTTTTGAACACCACAAGTGATTTATTTCAAGGATGCTTTTCTTATATTTCAAGAAAAAAACTTTAAAATTATTTACAAAGTGAACGATTCTTTATGAAGCAAATTAAACGACGATTGTTCAAGAACTGCGATGGTCGAATGGAACATGCACTTACACTCACGCGGCCAAGGTTCAAGTCTCCGGATAATGGTAATTTTTCAATTTAATTTGATGTTAATAATAACAATAATGTTTGCAGTTTTTCGTCAGTATAAAAATCAAAATTCTTAAAAGGATGCTGTTTAAAATCTTGAAACAGGGTTGTTTTTTTTTTTTGCAAAAATTGCAAAATTTTTCGAGGGATTCGATGAAAAATAACTTATTTTCAGAGAAAATGTTTCTCTTAGTTATACCCGATGATAAATAAACGATAGAAAAACTAAAATGTAATAAGATTTCAACACAATTGCGCTAAGATTCTGCAGTTTAGCAAAATAGTTCGTGAATGATTGGATAATTTTGTTCTAAAATATTCCCCACCTCTGGTGTCAATTTAATGAAAATTTTTTTTTTCTTTAGCTTTATCTTCAAAATGTTCTTGAGCTTTATCTTAAAAATGAAAATCCCTTTTCCGATTCCGCGTGAAAAATTCTTTAAAATAGGGCTGATTAAAAAAAATTTACTGAATAAAATAATTTTGGCCGCCTAAATCGGTCAAATACCCCAACATGCGCTGCTAGTTTCATTCTGCACTAGCACATTAAAATATACGGAAAAATAAAACCTTTATACGCAGCAAACACACAAACCACAATATGCAAAAAGTTATGACCTCAAAACATAAGAAAAGCAAAATGAAATCCAAAGTATTACAAAGTAATAAAAAACACAGAGAAAACTATTTTTTTTAGAAATAAAACCTAGTTAGATCGATTTTTCTCCCCCGAGTTATATTGATTTAATATTGAACATTTAATTGAAATCTCTCGAGCCGTTTTCGAGAACTCATTTACAAACAAACAAACAAATATTGCTCGTTTAATAGTATAAGATAAGAGACAAATGAGGCAACCATCTCTAATAGAAAACTTTATGCTAACTATAATCAAATACAGCATATAAATTATTATATTTGTGACTGTCGGGACCACATTTTGTGACTGTCGGGACAGTTAAGAAATTAAAATAAATCGCTTTGGGATATAAATTTTCCTAATGCCCTTATTAGGGATGACAGCATATATTTCAACCAATGGATTTTTTGAATCGAATTTCGAGTGTAAAATCTTTTCGCGATGCACATAGGGGTATTTCACCGATTTGGGCTGCCAAAAGTCAATTTTATTAAACAATTTTAAGATAAAAAAACATTTTTACAATGTTCAATAGTGTTGAATATGTCCCAATCAAAAATCAAATAACATATTTGAATAGAAACTATTTTCCGAATAATTTTATTCGGAATTTAAATTTGGCTGCCTTAATTGGTCAAATACCCCAATATGCGTTGCCAAACGAATTTTTTGCAATGTTGAATAGTGTTAAATGTGTCCTAATGGTCGTACAGGGTTAAAATCAAATAATAATTTTAATAGCTAAATGAATTTTTTGCAATGTTGAATAGTGTTAAATGTGTCCTAATGGTCGTACAGGGTAAGGATTAAATAATAGACTTGAGTTGAAACTATTTACCGAATAAATTAATTTTGGCGGCCAAAATCGGTCAAGTATCCCAACGAGTGCTGCTAAAAGATTTTTTTTTTTCAATTTTTCAACTTAACGAATTTTTTTTGCAATTGTGAACAGTGTTGACATTGTCTTAATGGTCGTACATGGTTCAAATCAAATAATAGACTTGAATAGAAACTACCGTATAAAATAATTTTTGACACCTAAATCGGTCAAATAGCCCAATGTGCGCTACTAAACGAAGGTCATATATCCCAGTGTGCGCTGCTAAACGAATTTTCCCAGAAATGAGACTTAGTTAGATCGATTTTTCACCACCGTAAACCCACCTATTGAAAATTTGATCGAAATCGCTCGGGCCGTTTTTGAGAATTCATTTACAAACAAACAAACCAATAAACAAATATTGCTCGTTTAATGTATATATATAAGTAAGTCAATTATATATTTTATGGTGCTCTAAATTTTATGAAACAATTTAGATCAATTTTATTTAATCTGTTATGTTTTTTTGAAATAATAGAAATTAGTTAGAGGTAAAATTTTTATTAAGCAACTGTAAAAGAAGGGAAGAAAATATAAAAAAAATTTCATCAGAAGTAAGCTATACACTTTAAATTTTGCGAAGTTCACACAAAGTAACAATTTTCTGATATAGATAAAAGTTTTTAAGAGATGCAATGTTTTAAAGCTAAGAAAACAATGCTGTTATCGGTGGAATCCAGGGAAAAAGTTCGGAAGTCCGATGATGGTTGAGTTGAAATCGACACAAGCCAGTAGCTAGTATTTAAGGAAATTTGAGTTCGGTAAAAAATGTCTTAAAAATCTGTTTATGTTTTAAACTAAACAAACAAAAACTCGTTAAAATTGTTCTAAAATAGGGGTAAAAAAAGGAAGCAAACAATTTGCGTTGGGCAATTTCATTCAATAAATACGGTTTTGACAATCTTATCAATCAATTGTTTTTAAGTTATAAATCAATACAAATAAATACAAATTTGAAAATGCGCAAAATTGTTTGTCACCAAATTTAATAACATTTCAAAGAACGCTACGCTTGGCAGAGAAGTGAAATTGTAGAAAATCTATCTAATAAATCAAGTTTAAGCAAACGCGTTTTACTTATTTTGGTTTGTTTCAACTGAGGTTAGGAACTTTGAACATGGTTAAGAAAAAAAAAAACAAAAAAGCAACTAATATAAGAAGTAAGTTCTGCTTCAATGGCATGAGTTTAACATGAACCGATGGCGGTTTGGTCATGCCACACAAACACAAACACAAACAAGACATTTCACTGTTAGCAATGAAAGCACGCAGAGCAGCAATATCGAAAAACTTAAACGAATTAGAGGATAAAAAGGATCAACGGAAAAACCAAACAAAAACCAAACAAAGAAAACGCACACAGCTAGCAGCTAGTAGCAAATAAATTATGCGACTAACGTTAGCGATTTGTGCAGCTTAAGAATTTTGGATGTATGTTGGGATGTGTGTTTGGGTGTGTGTTAGCGCTAATAAATACACATGGAGGAACGTGTTTTCACCAAACTACATACGTGCAGACAGTGGCGTCTTTGGGCAGGGAAAAACCATCTGCATATAAATGGCTATGTATACTGAGGAACATATACTGTTGGCCTGCCAACGACCATGCCTCAACCGGTAAATACATACAGGCCCGTAGCCAAGGGGGTAGTTTGGGCTTCAAACTCCACCAAAGGGTTCTAAGGCTTAAAAACTATATACATATAAGACTATTAGAAGCAAAATAATTATGTTATAAAAAACCAATTCAGAGCATTACAAAATTATTTTGAAGGAAGATCTTTTTCCTGATTTTACAACCAAAAAATTACCATTCTTATTAGAAAATTTCATATAAGAAATTTAATTTTGAATTGAAAATGTTAAAATAGCAATAACAAAAATGTTCAAATTACCTCAAATCTAATCTGAGCCATAATTTGCTTATTTAATTCACAATCGATGCATTGGGTGCAAAAAGGGCGTGAGAACCTTTTGTTATAATGTTAGATTGCCAATGTTGGGTAAGGTGTTGCTAAGGATCAACCATTAGATCTTATGTTGACAGGAGATCGTCCTATGTACTGGGATCCATCTAACAAGAATCCT
This sequence comes from Dichetophora obliterata, assembly GCA_963920525.1. Taxonomy (NCBI): domain Eukaryota; kingdom Metazoa; phylum Arthropoda; class Insecta; order Diptera; family Sciomyzidae; genus Dichetophora; species Dichetophora obliterata. The sequence continues at coordinate 129,556,626 of OY986438.1, read as the reverse complement.
ACTTGTTGACTTTAAAGCGAGCCACGCTGATATTGAAGGCCTCAAAGACCGCTCTTTTTGAAGATAAATTAAAAATTTAAACTTATCAAATTTTTATTGCTCAGCTTGGACTCTAAACTCGACTATCTCGACTCTCCTTTATTTATCAAAAATGTTCAGCTTATATAATAAAATTACAATAAATTCTTACTTCTAAAAACACACCCATTCACTTTCCAGTCACTTTCCAAACATTAATTTCTGTATATTTTTGAAATTCTGAAATATTCACTTTCAAATGACATAGTTCAAATTCTCAGTGCTTGTTATTTGTGCTCAGTGCTCAATATTTAAGAAATAACAATTATGAACGCAATCATTTCATCAGATGCCCTACTCCATCGAACTATTCTTATGAAATTTTATTTCCACACCTTTCCTCACATGTTGACCCACATGTGCACGCTGCAATATGATCTTGTCTTTTATTATTTTTATCTTCACACTGAAGTGGCCGCTCGTGTTGACCGACTGGCTAATTTATGATTCATTCATCATTCTGTTTTATTTATTTTCTGTAATTGTTTTTTTGTCGCTATTTACCAAGATCGTATTGCATTCACATGTGTTCAGCATTTCAAGGTTCTAACCTTGGTTGTGACTAGGTGTTTTGTTTATTTTATTCTGACACGTTTTAATTCTATTGTTTATTTATTTGTTTGTTATGCACACCACACTTTCACAGCCTTTTTGCATGAATATCAGATAATAATTGTACTATCTTAAATAATATAACGTCCTGCAAAATTTTACATCGATGCGAAGAACTTTCAAATCGTTTAACGCAAAAAGGGCGTGTATATTGACGCCTTTTTTAAATATAAAATAATGACGCCCCTTTTGCATCCATCTGTTTTTCATATGATATGGGCGTGTGACAAAACGTCGATATTTGGGATGTTTTAACAAAAATTTGATAGTGTTTGTCAAGTATTAGTGGTGAGAAAAAAGCATCATATTTAGAGAAAAATGGTATTGACTTTGCCCCAGAGAAGGATTTTATCTAAATTTTATCCCAAAAATGACCTAAAATTGCTAAAAAGTTTCCATGAAAAAGATAAATATTTTCTCACCCCTAACGACACCTTTTTTTAAAGAAAAATAATTCTTCCCGAAAACGGAGAAAAATTTATTTAATTTTAATAAATTTTTTCTTTAAAATGCGTTAATATTTTCTCGCAAAAAATAGCACTTTCTTCAAAAGAGAAGTATATTTGCTTAATATTGCATTTTTCACTGTTATTTTGCTTTTAAAAATTTAAAAAAAAATATTATTTCTAATCTCTGATAAAATAAAGTCACACTCTTTATTTCTTTTTGTGAAACATTTGCTTTAACTTAGTTCTACGCAAAGTAAATGTATTAATATGGTATTGTAATTCGGTTGTAAATAATAAGTTAAAAATATGTTAAGAGGTTGAGGTGAACTATTGTTGTGACATTGTTTTTCGGGACCTGTTATAAATATTCCAGAAACTTCTTCTGAAAAACAATTTTATAAATGCATTCAAAGAACCAGTGGCAATAAACAACAGTGTAGCTATGTTAAATAAAAAAGTCCTTTGAAGGAACAATCGTCATAATATGCAGAATATGCAACACTTATTTTCACATCATTCACTCGCTCTCAGGCTTTCTAATTTTTTTTTTATTGTACCAAATTGCAAATAAATATATCGTTTTGAGAGAAGAAGACTTTTTATTTTTGAGAAAGGATTTGTTTTTATTGAGGAAAATATTTCGCGTAGTGAATTTTTTGTCAACAATAGAGAAAATTTTTTATTTTCTATACATTTTTCTCTAAAAATGAGAATATTTTAGTGCGAGAAAATACATATCATTACACGGTTGAGCCCCGCCCACTTTGTTATCGGTTCTTTATATTTTCGTGTACGCTGATCACGAATATGCAATTCTTTTTTCAGGTCACCTCTAGTTTGGTCCCTACAGGACTTTGAATTTTTAAATGGTAAATACCTTTGAATAATGTTTTAGTATAGAAGTTTATGTCCTATCATAACAAATATGGTATCAATTTACAGAGAATAAATTTTCTACGCACAAAAACTTCAGAAAAATTAGATTTCATCATACATTTTTATGAAAAAAAATTCACTCGAAAAACTTGGAAAAAACAGATTTTATCATACATGTTTTTATATAAAATAAAAAAATTAATTCAGCCATCACTTGGATGTCCAGGGCCCCCCTTCGACAAATCCAAGATCCGCCACTTATTAGAATCACGCTTTCGCACATGCGTGTCACCATGTCTCACCGACTACAAAAAAACAGCAAGGCTATAACACAACAACAAAGCAGTTACAATGACGTAGATAAAATTGCTTTTGCTCTCGCCTTTTCAGCTCTCCGAATTTCCTCTATAACTGTTAAAAAATTCAAGTTGCTATACCTTACACTTAAATAGGTCAGGGTGTTTTAACTCTGTGGAAACACAGAAAAGAAAGCGTTGCCGGTATGGAAAAGTATATATATTAGGGCGGATTGATTTGTTTATTTAAAATCGTATGGCAAAAACGTAAAATACATAAAATTCTAAGAAAATTTTCCGAAGAAACCATGTATCTAAAATAAAATCCTAATCCGCGCCTCTCGACTTGAAAATTTATATGCCCTCCTTTCTACACTCAAAATTTGTTTACATTAAAAAAACATTCACCCAAGTAAAAAAGTTTGTATATAATTTTATATTTAATATTTTATATTTTATATTTTATAAGGAACATAGATAAACAATACTTATTTTATAATGCAAATAAAAACAAACAAAAGAAGTATTTTCACTCAAACAATATTTGAGTCATTTTTTTACCATAAACAAATTTTGTGTCATTAAAACAAATAAGGTCTTTAATACATACAAAGAAGCAATTATAGAATACAAAGAAAACTTTACTAATTAGTTATATGTTAATTTAACAAAGTCTTTTTACTCTCCATTCTATGTACTTTGGCACGACTTTTTATAGTTATTGCCAGAACATCATCTCTATTCGTTTCTGTGACACGTCGGGAAACATTGGTTAACAACAGCACACATCGTTCAGTTCTGTTTTAAGAAGTATGTTTTGCGTATTTTATTACAAAAAAAATATTTTTTTTTATTATTCTTTGTTTTATGCAAAACGCAGTTTAGGTAAAACGTGTTCTAACTATTTTTCATATAGAAAGCAAATCAGAGGAGATGCAAATTGGGGTTCAACTGCTGTTTTTATAATTGAATATTTTGATTAGTCTCAAAACAAAACCTATATAGCATAAACTATAATATAATAAAACATAATATATTTAAAAAAAAAATAAATTTTTAGCGAAAGAAGAGAAGCGCGGATTAGGGTTTGATTTTAGACCTATGGTTTCTTCGGAGAGTTTTCTTAGAATTGTATGTAGATTACGTTTTTGCTATACGATTTTTCATTTTTTTTTTCATCCATACAAATCAACCCGCTCTAATATATATTCTTCATCAGCGTCACCTCCCGAGTCGAAATACTTTAAAAATTGATTTAAAATAAACAAATGAAGACATTTTAATGAAATTTTGCAGAACTATAGTAAGTATATTATATTTTATCAACAAATTTTTTGTTTAAATTGGACAAAAAACTTTAAGGATATAAGGAATTTTAAAATATAAATGACATTTTTCATATTCTTTTTTCATCAATTTTTTTACTTTATTCTCTTTAATTTGATACTAAATTTGTTATAATACGACATAGGTTTCTATACTAAACAATTATTCATTATCCTTTAAAATTTCAAAGTCCTGTAGGGGCCAAACTAGAGGTGACCCGAAAAAAATAACTGCATATTTGTGATCAGCGTACACGAAAATGTAAAGAACCGATAACAAAGTGGGCGGGGTTTTTTGAAAGGTGCAAATTGTTGTACAGTGCGGCAAATAGCCAAATCAATCGGAAGATCTTAATTAAAAAGCAATAGATCGCAAAAAACACTGCAAATGATGATATTCATAGTTATATTGAAATCATATTGATATTAAGTCGGGATTCTTTTAAGTCTGCTGCAGTCATCTAAGCAGAGTTAGGAGTTCCAGTTTTTACCAGAACTGTTAGGCGGCAAGAGACACAGGAAAAACCGATAAGTCCTAGTTTAAGGGAAAAAATGGCGCAACATTTTATGGTCGGATGAAACCAAAATTAATTTATTTGGCAGAGGTGAAAGATTTTAGGTAAGACGTCCAAGAAATATGAAAATAACTCTCGCTTTACCACAAAAACCTTCAAACACGGAGATAGCAATATATTGGTCCAGAAATGCTTTTCTTGGCATGGTGTGTTGGTCCTGGGTACTGCATCGAGCAAATAAACGCCAAAAATAATTACATTGGGATCTTGGAGGATATATAAAACCATATATTTTAAATGGGATACGCCATTAAAATAACAATTTCACCATGACAACGACACGAAACATACTTCGGGTCTAGCAGAAAATTGGTTTTCGGCTAAAAATGTGTAACTAATGACTTAGCCAGCTTAATTTCCGGACCAAAATCCAATCAGAAATTTGTGGAAAATAGTTAAAGAGCAAATTGAACCAATAAAACTAAAATACAAGGAGGAGTAATGAGTAAAAGTTGAACAAGCTTAGTAAGCTATTCAGGAAAGCACTTGCCGGGCCTTGGTTGTTTCACTGCTATAAAGATGTCGAGAGTAAGGGTAAAGAAAAGTAAGGGTAATAATTATTTACAATATTATTCTGTTTTTTATTTTCCCAACTTTTTCGTAATTGTTTAATAATGGACTCAACTTTTTGTCCAACATGCATTTTGATCCTGATTTTGTATTTTATTTAAGAAAATATTATTTATGTTTAAGTAAATAAAATTGGTAATTCGATGATAACGTATTTAGAACATTTTGAGAGCTTGAATTCAATATGATCTATCTGCAAAAAAAAACCTTTTTCAGGAGAGCAAAAACCGTCTAAGTCTTACAGTGTACAAATATTCACCAACCATAGTAACAGAATATTGTATTAAAAGAATGACAAGCTTAAATAAACAAAAAAATTTTGTGAAATCTCATGCTTTTCGTTAAGTGTTGTTTTATATTTCAGATATTTTTTTTCCTTTAATGAAATCAGTAGATAAGTCTTTTTATTCAATAGGAAAAGGAAGTTCTTATTGAATTCATTGACGATTTTATTCAGATTGTAAGAAAAGTTTGTTGATAACAATATAAACAAAAACAAGTTACAAATTGCAAAATAGCTGTAAAAAATGATATTGGTCTATTAATTTAACTGCTTACATTTTTTAATATTATCATAAAAATATTGATATTCTAATAAAATAACAGATTTAAATTCTTGCAACTGAAAGAATTCACTTTTTTTGCTTGATGAGCAGCGGAGCAGTATGCAAAGATTTCCCTCCTTATATTAGACTCATGGCAAAGATTATATAGTATTATATTATATTAATATTATATTATAGATTATATTATATTATCTGTGCTCATGGCCTTATGTTGCAAAATTTACGCAATCACTTCACTTGGATTTTCTTTTGTTGGCAATAAATTTCATAAGAAGAATTTAAATTTTGTGAGAGAAAGAGAGTTTGTTTTACATCATATCAGACAAAAACACCCCAAGTGAGGGAGTTGCGTGCGTTTTACAAAATCAGTCAATTAGAGCTATGATTTGCTGATGATGCATAATCTACTGCTATGATTTTAAATGCATTTTTTTCTCTATTTTGCCCTGAAATTGTAGTCTTACACAAATTTGTTACAATTTTTTTTAATATCTCCTAAAAATTGTGTAGATGAGTCCTTTTGTATTCACAAACAAACTGTATTGTAGACAAGTCAAACTTTTAAGGGCAAAACTTTGCTAAACTCCTTTTTTTATTATCATATTGAATATAAACTTTTGATTCGTTCTATTGAAACGTATTTTTCCATCAGCTGTTATGTTTTTTGATAAAAAGGAGAAATTTTTATACTAACCCTATTTTTTTGTCCATTACTGTATGTATAATATATTAAAATACATATTTATAATTAATTGTCATAATTATATATATGTTTAGATATTAATACTAAGTTCGAGTTACTGCAAATGCTTGATGTACTGATGTACGGCCGCTGTTCGACCTTCTTTTTGCCAGGATTTTTTAATTTTTTTTTTTTTTTTAATAATTTTATTTTAATTATTATTTTTTTATCATTATTATCTTTTAGTCATGTAATGCAACAGTCTATAGTAAAAAAGGGAGCTGGAGACGAAAGTGGGTTAACTTAAGACAAATGATGAACTACATAAAAAAACATGAAACAAATGGCGTCATTAGATAGAATCATTGACAATATTAAATAAAATAAATAAGGAAAATTAAATAGATTAAGTAAATAAGGTTTTGGTTTTGTTATTATAGGTTAGGTTAGGTTAAACCGGATGCCATCGTGAAGGCTCACATAGACCAATTCATTGTGCACGCATTGTGCATTGTACATGATTTTCGACATTTGGTATTATAAACGAATATGAAATTAAATAAATAATTAAATTGAAAAATCAATACGAAGAACTAGTTAATTACACCAATAAGCGAATACTTCAAAACAGCAGCTGTTTAACCCTTGTTCGGCCGCTGTTTGCTCTTAAAAATAATATTTTGTTTTGAGTTATAATAAAAATTATCTCCACGCAAAAAAAAATTCAAAAAAGTACTGAAAAGAGTTTAAATATAAGCTTGCAACTTTAGGCAAAACGTCAAAATTTTATCTGTGGTTTGAAAGCATAACAGCATATCTCAGTTTTTGCAACTTTTGAGCGAGCCATTTAAACCTCTAGAATCGATAGTAAATTATTTTATTTTTTAAATATTTAATCAAATGTAAATTCTTTTAAATATTTAAGGGAAAGTTATAACATAAATGTTCCATCTTATCTTTTAAATATATCGATTCAAACCAAACAAGCTTCCCTTCAAAAATTTAAAAATCGAGATATGCTTTTATGCCGCCTTGAGCGAGCCATTCAAACCTTTAGAATCGATAGTAAATTATTTTATTTTTAAATATTTCATCAAATTTAAATACTTTTAAATATTCAAGGGAAAGTTATAGCATAAATGTTCCATCTTATCTTTTAATTATATCGATTCAAACCAAACAGGCCAAAGATGTAGAAATCGAGATATGCTTTTATGCCTTGTGATCACATAAATGTAAATTATTTTTTGTAGGTTGGACCAAAAATATTTTAAAGTACGGCTTAATATTGAATTAGCTTTTGCAGTCTTCTGATTTTTTAACATTTTTTGGAGTCGATATAATTTTTTTGACCCTCCATGTTTCTGCTTACAGTTGCTATAAATTTAGAATTTTTAAGCTGGAATTTTAGGCAAAGTTTTAAGTTTTTGACTAGTTTTGACAAGTTGAAATTTTAGTTTTTCACAAGAAAAAGAAATTTTTTACTTTCTTTTTGTCGTTCTCTCTTCTTGTAAGATGTTGGTAAAAAATTCGAAAACAGAATGCGTTAAAAAGTAGTATAAATTATTACAAACTTTCAAGTGCGGGAGTAAATTTAACTTCAAAATGAATTTTTTAATGTGAAAATATATACATTAAGATCATGTTGTAGAAAACTATATAGAAGCACAAGTAAAAATGTGAATTTTTTCTTATCCAATAAAAAAATTTAATAAGCCAAAAAGTCATTCATTAAAAGAAATTATTTACTATTCGTAGAGATTATTTTTTGTTATCAAAATGACCCTGACCCCCCCTATAGAGAATCCTGACTACGAACCTGAATACATTTTTCCTTTACCTCGCTTACCGCTATACACTGTTTTTATGTGGTTGCAACGACGAAAATTCTAGCTTAGCCAGGTTTTGTTTTGGTAGTTGCAGCACCTGCGCTTTTGTGACTGTCAGCTTTAAGTATTTTCTATCGCCTGAAACTCGTAACCTCTAACTCATTTTTGACCCCCAACAACTTTTTTTCGCTTAAAGTTTTTGTGAGGATAACAACAGTTTGGAGAAGGACAAAAACAAAATACAAAAAAAAAATACGTGATTCTTATCGAATTGAATTAATTCGGGAATTTATAGCATTGCATGAAAGAAGAAAGCACCATTGGAAAAAGTATTTCCAACATTTCCTGCGGGTTCACATTCAGTTTAGAGTCTGGACGCAAAAAAAATCGTTTTTGTTGGTATTAAAAAAAAAAATAACAAACACACAAAAATTGCAAATTCATTTGGAACATTCCAAGAGCTCTGGAGACCATAAAGCGGCAGGCAGCAGCATAGCAACAGCGTGTGCCATGAAAATCATATCAATTGATGCAGTGACTCAAAAACTGGCTGGCTGACTGGGCATCAAGAACATCTGGCACGCTAATGGGCTGAATGAGGGGTTTGGTCGCCGTCATCGTAGTCGTCGTCTTAGTGGTCGTAGTCGCCATGAAAGCCATTAGCTTCATTTATGCCCCGTAAGTCGTTTATATAGCATTTATGTATATCTGTTAAAGAGCGCTAATGTAAATATTATTTTATGTTATTGAAAATTGATTTAGTGTTGATGATGAAGATGATGAAGAAGATTATAATGACAGAGATAAAGATGAAGCTCAAGCAGCAGTTGATGCTGTAAATGTCAAAAGATATGGCAAACTAAAAATCGCATAAAAAGCGTCGCATGAAAACATCTATTACAGGTAGGAGGTACCTACATATTTGACATGTAAATCTTGAAGTTATGTAAAGATTTAATGACAGTCATTAAATTGAAAAAGAAGTTATATGCCAATAAGTGAAATAATGTTCATCTTTACAAAAGTGCAAAATAAAATTATACCGTCTAACGTTATATTACCACTTCGATGAGTTTCATTTCATGGGTTCAAGGACTTCTAAGATTTCAATAGGGAAAAGTGAAGGCAGGCCAATTTTATTTTTGTCGAACAACAAATGTGTAGATGGATCATTTTAATCCCGCCTAAATCCAATGTATAGTCGTCAGCTTCTTAATTTTTGCGCTCGAAAATAAGAAAATAATTTTGCTACTTTTGATTTTGACTCATCGGAATGTCTTAGGAAATTCTAAAATTATTCGAAAATATAAATTGAAATAGTAATGTAGTAGTACCATACATTGAGCCTTACAGGCCATAACGTATTGCTGACATATACGTACACTCAAAAAAATCTGCTTCCTTAAAATTAAGATACTGTGGCTTCAATTCACAGGCTTATTTAAGGTTTATTTTTTTGCAAAAATTCCAAAAATTTTTCAGGGATTCGATGAACACATAACAAAAATCTTAATATATTCTACCAAAATGTTTCTGGTATGAGAACAAAAAGTAATCCCATATTTATAGCTACTGCACAGTTGGATTATGATGTATATTAGGGCGTTTCAAAAAAAAAATTTCCAACTCTTGAAGCGGAATATTAAAGTTTGTGGTTTAAGAGAATTTCGAAAATTTTTTTGGATTTTTTGAGGATGGGTACGTGGTCGCTGAAATCGATTTTATCAAAAAAATGAGGTAATGGAGAAAAATTTTTAATATTAATTTTTGCTGGTGCTTTTTCTTCATACAACTAAACAATTCTCTTCTTAATGATCCGATCCCACGACAAAAAAAATGATTGATGTGAAAAATTATTATATTAAGGACCACTTTGATAGTCTTAAAAGTACAAAATTATGTTTTTATAGATTTCAAACCTCAATAACTTTAAAAGTTTTCAACATTTTTTCAAGATGAAAAATGCGTTAGAAAGGTCTTTAAATTACCTTTCATTCGGTATATAGGTTTCTTTTCAATTGCGGGAGAAATATAAGAAAAAAATTTAAGTTTGAGAAAAAATTTTTTTATTTTTCAAATTTTATAAAAATTAAAAGAATTTCATTAAGTTTCGTTCTTGGTTAAGTAAAAAAAAAACATTTAATATACATTGTATACATTTAATATACAAAAAAATTACAAAAAATGAGGATGATTTTCAAAACTTGTTGATTAGCGTTGATAAAAATCACAAAAATATACCTAATGTAAACAAAAATGTCATTGAAAAAGCTCTTAAGAAACTGTAACTTTAGAAAACTGTAACCATACTTTTCTCGATTTTGTATAAAATAAAAATGCAATTTTTTGTTGATACATGTTTTCTTCCACATTTAATGTTTTATATATTGTGATTTTAGATACAAATTTAATTTTTAATTTTAATTTGTTCATTAAATAACATGAATTTGTTTTTTTAATATCTTTTGATTTTGTATGGAAATAAAAATATATTGATGAATTGAATTTTTGATATTTTTATTAAAACAATGTATATTAAATGTTTTTTTTTCTTACTTAACCAAGAACGAAACTTAATGAAATTCTTTTAATTTTTATAAAATTTGAAAAATAAAAAAAAATTTTCTCAAACTTAAATTTTTTTCTTATATTTCTCCCGCAAGTGAAAAGAAACCTATTTACCGAATGAAAGGTAATTTAAAGACCTTTCTAACGCATTTTTCATCTTGAAAAAATGTTGAAAACTTTTAAAGTTATTGAGGTTTGAAATCTATAAAAACATAATTTTGTACTTTTAAGACTATCAAAGTGGTCCTTAATATAATAATTTTTCACATCAATCATTTTTTTGTCGTGGGATCGGATCATTAAGAAGAGAATTGTTTAGTTTTATGAAGAAAAAGCACCAGCAAAAAATAATATTAAAAATTTTTCTCCATAACCTCATTTTTTTGATAAAATTGATTTCAGCGACCCCGTACCCACCTTCAAAAAATCCAAAAAAAATTTCAAAATTCTCTTAAATCACAAACTTCAATATTCCGCTTCAAGAGTTGGAAAAATCAGAAAAAACGTCTTTTGTGAAACGCCCTAATGTATATGTTATTACTGAGACGTGGCTGAACTCGGACTTTTCTGATGAAGAGTTTTTCGATCCGAATCTCTTCCGTGTTTTTAGGAAAGATCGGGATTTTGAGAAGACTGGTTGTAGACGTGGTGGAGGAGTCCTCATCGCTGTAAATTCTTTGATCTCTGCATCAATTTTTACTTTAAAAAAAGCAGACTCTTCACTGGATCAACTTTGTGTTGCTGTGCATGGTTCATCTGAAATTGTATATGTGTGTGTCTCTTATATTCCTCCGAATAGTGATTTTGAGTTATATAAAGCACATATGGAAAACATAATTTATCTTACACAAAATGTGAATAGCAAGTACCAATTATGCATCGTGGGAGATTTCAACTTGAACAAAATAATTTGGTCGCAAGTATCTGAAGATTCGGTGGGGTTAACGCCCTCAAACGTTAACACCATCCTTGATGTATTTGTTATTGACAGTTTTCTAGAAATGGATTTATTGCAGCTAAATGGTTGCTTTAATAAGTTAAATAAAATTTTGAATTTAGTTTTTATAAGTAAGAATATTAATTTTAGTATAAATGAATCTTTTTTTCCTATATCTCCATCTACTTTACATCATACTCCATTACATATTGAACTCGAATTTTATAATTTTCTTCGTTGTAAGACTATAACTAATAATCAAAATAATTTTAATCTTAACGCTTGTAATTTTGAGCTTTTGAACAATTTATTTGTTGGCATAGATTGGTATAGTGAGATCTTTTCCCTTAATGCTAATGATGCATTCTTCTTGTTTAAATCAATTATTTTAAAAATTTGTTGTGAGCATATTCCTAAAAAATGCGTCAAAATATATAAACTGCCGTGGTATACTACGGGCTAAATGAAATTGAAAAATCTACGAAATAAGTTTTATAGAAAATGGGCTGCGGCTAACAATATTGACTTCTTCAATAAATACCGACACTATATGAGGGAATTCAATTTTCTGAATAAATTCCTTTATAGAGAGTATATTCTGAACTTTGAAACGAACATAAAGTCAAACCCTAAATCATTTTGGAGCTATGTAAATTCAAAGAAGAGGTTTTCGAACTTTCCAACCAGCATGTTTTTTAGAGATAAAGTTTCTAATAGTGCGCTCGAAACAGCTCATCTTTTTGCTAACTTCTTTGAATCAAATTTTGAACCGTCTGATATATTTTCGAACTATATTGCTAATGATATGTCATCACTAGTTGATTTAGGTTCATTGTATATATCTGAAGATGATGTTGTTGAGGGAATTTTGAACCTTAAAACTACAGTCAGATCCGACTCAGATGGATTATCGGGTATATTGTTAAAAAATTGTTGTAAACCCCTAGCAAAACCTCTTCTAATTATCTTCAATAAATCTCTATATTCAGGAGTATTTATTTCTGATTGGAAAATGTCATTCATTTCCCCAATTTATAAATCTGGAAACAAAAATAACGTCGAAAATTATAGACCAATATCCAAGCTAACGGCAGTTTCTAAATTTTTTGAATTTGTAGTGAAGAGCAAAATATTTTTTGCTGTTAAGCGTGTAATTTCGCCTTCACAACATGGTTTCGTATCTGGACGTTCAACTGTTACGAACCTTACTTTACTGCAATTCTGCTTTTAAAATGGGCTGTCAAGTAGACTCAATCTACACCGACTTTTCTAAAGCATTTGACAAAGTCTCACATGATATCTTAATAAAAAAATTAGCAAATCTTGGTTTTCATTCTAATTTATTGCAAGGGTTTAGGTCTTACCTGTGTAACAGAACATGCCATGTATGTATTGAAAATGAAATTTCCAGACCGTTCGTAGCTACCTCAGGGGTTCCTCAGGGTAGCATATTGGGTCCGTTACTTTTTATTCTGTTTGTCAATGATATAACTTCAAAAGTAAAAGACTCTCAGTGTCTGTTATACGCTGATGATTTAAAAATTTTTCGTAAAATTAATAATTTGTGTGATGCCTCATTACTGCAAACTGATCTAAACTCCATAAATGCTTGGTGTTCTAGAAACCATTTGTATCTTAATTATGAAAAATGTATGCATTCTACTTTGGTGTAATATTTGACTCCAGATTCTGTTTTATCAGTCACCTCAATTACATTATTCCTAAAGCATATTCGCTTCTTGCTGTAGTTCGTAGAAATGGTTCTAATTTTAATGACCCTCTTACTTTGAAAGTTCTTTATACTAATATTGTTCGTTCGAAGTAAGAATATGCTTCATTTATATGGAATCCTTTTTATGCTTCACACACTCTCCGCCTAGAACGAATACAAAAAGCTTTTACGCGCTTTGTTTTTAGAACAAATAATCCGGAAATTCCAATTCCTTCTTATAGTGATCGTTGCAGTTTAATTAATTTAAAAACCCTACAGAATAGAAGAATAATTTTGTCTCTTCTTTTCTTGTATGATATTGTTGTTGGTACGGTTGACTGCCCTTAACTACTGGCATTAATTAATTTTAATGTTCCTTCCAAGTCCTTAAGACATTTTGATGTATTTTATCTAGGAACGTGCAGAACAAACTATGCCATTAACTCACCAATGATTAGGGCTATGCTAGAGTTCAATAATTTTATGCTTCATTGTAACTTTGATTTTGCAAATTCAAAGAATTCTCTCAGATATTTGCTAAATAATGTTTATTAAGATTGTTGTAAATATTTTAAGATTAAATATAATCATATCTTAAATCGTAGTCTGTAAGAACTAATGTTCATTGACTGAAATACTAAATAAAAAATAAATAAAAAAAAATAAAAAAAAATTCTTATTTTCAGAGAAAAAATTTTCTTGTAGTTATAGCCGATGATAAATAAACGGTAGAAAAACTTACTAAAATGTAATGAGATCTCAACACAATTGCGCAAATTTTCTTCAATTAAGCGACATAGTACGTAAATGATTGAATAATTTTCCTAAAATATTTCCCATTTCTGGTGTCAATTTAACGAAAAATATATACTTCATTTGTTAAAAATCGGCCATGGCGCTAAATGAAGCCCGATTTTTTAACGATTGGGTGCTATTTTTCTAGATCTTCTGGAAATTTTTTTTCTGAAGTACATTAGGCAGTAGCGAATATCAAAACTGCATATCATCAATTTGGCTGAGGGTAAAGTATGAAGGTAAGGTATGTAAACAAAAATGTAAACATATAATTGTATGGAAAATCTTAAGAAGTGGTTGGGTTGGTGAAAATATGAACTGAAGCTACACAAAATTTCGTCTTGTTCTGATCACATCTTCCTTCTCCAAGATGTCCTCAAAAATGACATATATTTAAAAAAAATATATTGCAAATATTTTTAGATGAAGTTACAGGTAGGGGAATCCGGTAATACGCGCTCCGGTTGTGAGCCATCTCCGTTTTTAAGACAGTTGCTTTTTTTCCAGCTTTAAAAACTTGATATTCAGCAATTTTTCGATGAAACTTTACCACTCTATGTATTTTTTACATTTTATTTTTTTTAGCTACCAACTTTCAATATGCCGACATCAAAGAAGTCTAATGGCTCAAAGACAGCAAAATCACCGAATTCGCCAGGCTCTATGTCCATGCTTAAAGCAATAAAGCATGTAACAATTCGAATTCCATTAAGTGCAATTTATGCGAAAGGTCAGTGCACTTAAAATGTGTTGATTCGCGTGCTAGCATGTACATCTTCAAGCACTAAGCTTGAATAATTTTGCTTTATTATTCTAGATTGCCTTTGAGTGTCTTTTTTTAAAAAAAAATAAAATTCATTCAGAAGCTTTGCATTTGAGACGATCCCACTCAATTTTTTTTTTTTTTATTGTCAACGGATTTTCTAGGGTGGATCATTGTTGGAACAAGTTTTTTGTATACAAAAAATAAGGTGTTATTTTAAGGTAAATCGATAAAGTCTTTTTGGCTTTTTGGGTTTTAAAGAAATATGGCTCATAACCAGAGACATTCCCCTACTAACCCAAATATTAATTATATGAAATTTTGTTCCGGTATAACGTCATCTTCGGATGGCCTTTCGGCAAAAAAGCATGTCTCTATATTAGCGACTGATTTTGAAAAGGCTTTCGATCGCGTGGGTATTCATGTGGTACTTAATCAACTTGAGGTTTGGGGTGTTGGTACGAGGATCTTTAATATTGCAAAGGCCTTATGATCGGCCGCAGATTTCAACTTAAAATTAATTCAAATTTATCCGATACGTACACGCTTTATAACGGTATTCCGCAAGGATCCCACTGTCTGTAGTTTTATTTATAATCGCGTTTGAGCAATTAAGTAATATTATATTAAAATATAAAAATATGGATTTATCCATATATGCAGACGATGCAATAATTCTCACAAAAAATTAAAGATATAAATATTGTAAGCAATACGTTTTCAAAAATTCTTATAGATTTAAAAAAGTGGGGATCTCGGTCTGGTGCCGCCCTATCTATTGAAAAATGCAAAATAATCCATATTTATTTTTTTTTATTTTATTTAATTAAATGTAAGCGCTTGCAAGAATAAACTTATAATTAAGCACCGATTACATATATGGCGATAATATCAACACAAAAATATGAGATATAAAACATAATCTTGAAAAAAATTTAAAGTTAAAATTACATATGGGAAAAAGTTAAGTCATTAACAATTTTTTAAAATTGAACCAAAGGTATTAACTGAGATTTATAACAAATATAAATAATAAGACAAACAAAAAACTAAAAACTCGGGGAAAAATTAAAAGTATAAAATTAAAAGGAGATTAAAGGAGAGAAAAAAAAAGGAAACGAAATAATATAGCTTAAGTTAAAGTGAAGACAAATAATCTGGTAGCTTAAATTTAAACAAGGTTGCATTGCAAATACGCTGTAAAGAGAATGGAAGCGAGTTCCAAACACGTATAGAATTAACAAAAAACTGCTGTTCTGATGCCAAGCAGGCGTATCTAGGTTGAACCAAGTTGTTACCGCGCTGAGATCGTAAAAATTTTAATTTTTCATATAAATAAAGAGGTTCCTTAGTAAAAATGATTTTATGCAAGAAGACTAACGCCTTCATGTTCAGGACATGGTCAAAAGTTTTGCATACTGTGATATGCGGTCAGTTCGTTTAAGTCCGAAGACATAACGAGCGATGTTGTTATAAGCAACGTTCAGCTTGCGCTTACTTGCAGAGTCACAGTATGCGAAAATTTCAGATCCATATAGTACGGTGGGAACGAGATACGTTTTTGCCAGTAGCATTCTAATGTTAAAGGGGGTGAAATATTGTGTCGCCCACAGGCTGCGGAGCATACCGAAGATTTTTCCCACTGTGATATTGACATGATTTGTCCAATTCAAGGTACTGTTGAAAGTAATGCCCAAATTTTTTGCCGACTTCACGACCTCAATACATGATCCGTTTAGTATGACTTCAGGTAGAATTGAAGTGAAATTATGTTTCCTAGCTATATTTAAACATTTTGACTTGTTTGGATTGAGGCATAAACCATTAGCAAAAGCCCAATCATGAATTTTACGTAAATTTTCATTCGAACTTGCGACACAATAGTGAACATCAGACTTGCGACAGCTAGTATACAATTGCACATCATCAGCGTACATTTGTATGCCACAACTATGCAGAATAGATTTATATAAACTGAGAATAAGAGCCATTATAGATCCCTGAGGAACTCCACGGTTCACACTTAAAAAACTTGAGGTCGCGCAGCCGATATTCACTGCTTGTATTCTATTAGCAAGGTATGAACTCATTAGTCGATAGGCTGTTTCGGAAAAATTAAAAATGTAGGACAATTTTGAACATAAAATTTGGTGATCGACCGTGTCGAAAGCTTTCGAGTGATTTAGAAGAATCAAAAAAGTAACTTCATTTCGATCAAGATTATTTCGTATTTCGTCGGACACGTCTAGTAGACCAGTTACGCAACTGTGTTTTGGTCGGAAACCTGATTGACTATCAGTTAAAAGTTTAATACACAATAAATATTTGTTTGTCTGTTTGTACATAAGCGATTCAAAAACTTTCGATAAATATGGCAAAATTGCTATTGGGCGGTAATCGTTTCCTGTTTTAGGAATGGGAATTATTTTGGCTTGTTTTCAAACAGCGGGGAATTCTGATTTAGTTATTATTGTGTTAAAAATGTGTTTAATAAATGGTAGCAGTACGAGTAGAAGTGCTTTGAAAAACTTTGGATGAATTCCATCGAAAGCGACAGCATTAGATTTGATTTCTAAGCAACTTCGCATCTATCTCGGATTGAAATATGCAAAAAAAAGATTCTAATTACCCTTGTTTTAATGTGGATAATGTAAATATTGAATGTGTTGATAACTTAAAAACTTTAGGTATCACTTTTGATAATAAATTTACTTTTAAGCAACAATGTCTAAAACTTAGAAAAAGTCTAGCTGCCAGGAAAAATATTGTAAAATATTTATTCTCTAAGCATTAATCGATTCACACGAATATTTTAGTAAATATTACAAGGTCATTAATTTTATCCAAAATAGGTTATGCACTTCCGATTTATGGTTGGTGCGCAAACACAAACTTCAAGCAACTAACTAAACGCATTTCTAACTTCTCCAATCAAATTTATTTTAGCAGAAGCCGGCCTACCCTCTATTCAGGAAAGGGTTACTAAAACAATTTGGAAACTTATCCCAAAACTCATCAACACAAGTAATCAACTACTTCATAAAAATTTGTATAAGGCTGCTCATCAAAAACGAAAATATAGACTTAAATCTACTATTCGCTGTTGTGCAACCTACTGCAAAAAACTTAAAATAGAAATTCCTTCAATTTACAACAAAATAAACAGCCAACCATCATGGTTACTAGAGCAAACATCTTTCAATACGAGCCTTCATTCACAAAGAAAAGGAACAACAACATCTCCACAATATCAGCAGCTTTTCCTAGAAGAAATTCGCAAATATAATAACTGAACAATCCTTTACACGGATGGCTCAAAAACTAACGCAAATATAACGTTTGGCATTGTACATCAAGATGGAAAAATTAAAAAAGATTGTCTTCCTACTTACTGTTCAGTATTTATGGCCGAGGCGCTAGCAATATACAAAGCTATTAATTTTGCAAGGAAAACTAAGGGAAAGTTCATTATATGCACCGACAGCATGTCTACTATTGAAGCCATACAGAACATCTACAACAGCAGTCAAATCATTAGTAATATCAGAGATTGGTGCATTAGCCACTCAAAAAAAAAAAAACTTTTTTGGGTCCCTGGCCATAAGGGATGCAGTGAAGTTGAATTCAGTGTCTACGCAAAAATCTATATTCGTGGTGTCTGTTAAGATCTCAGAAAGACAGCACGTAGGGCCAATTTTTCAGTAAGTGTTTAAACTGTAGTTAGAATAAACCGAGCTTAACTCACCAAAATTTTACGTTTAAACTCGGTTTAACTAGATATTTTATCATTCGTTGAAGTTATATTGACTTAAATTATCATTTCTTTCATTTATCATTTCATTATCATTTCTTTTCTGCCTAAACCAAGTTTAAACGTCGAATTTTGGTGAGTTAAGCTCGGTTTAATTTGACTAGAGTTTAAACTCGCACTGAAAAATTGGCCCTTAAGGGCATAAGATTTACATTTGTTGAATATCTCAAATAAATAAATTAATTGACACACCCCTTATTACAGCCCACAAATTAATAAAAATAAGCTTTATTTCAGACGAGATCGGTGGCATTTGACTAAAACTTTTTAAATTTAGTTCGTATGGTTACTCTCGGTAACTTAACCAAAAATAAGCGTTGTCGAACTATAACTACGCCCAATATTCAGAAATCATTGTATGATCTATAAGACCAAGTTGTGGTCACTATATACATAAATGTTGCCACGCCTACTTTGAACGCCCTTCTATACATACAAAATTAGAATGTCGGAATAAAAACTTTTAAAAATTACAGAAGGTTTCACAGTAAAGCTTCTTCACGTGAATTTACCATGGATCTTAAGTCTTGAGTCCAAATACAAAAAGACAATAGTGTTGTAATTAAACCATGAAGTAAGAGATTTACTTCTGACTCCTTAAACATCTGAAGAGTTTGAGATTGCCTCTGTTAATTTGCCAGGTAGAATTCAAACATTCAATACTCTAGATGAAATTAAATTATAAGATGATGAATATATAGATTATGATGTAAGTAACATAATAACTCATGTTAAAACATGTGTAAGCATTAAAAATAATCAAAAAAAATTAAAAACATAAAAAAAATTACAAATGGGGTCTGTTAAATATTGTCACCTCCTCGTGGTACACCCTGGAAACTACTCTGGTAAATATAAACAAATATATACAAATAAATAAATATAAACAAAGGTCCAAAATATTGACTTTTTACTCAGAAAATGACTCAAAAATTGTTTTTGTTTTAGAAATTAAATATGCATTTCATATGACATAGCATTTATTTGCAAAAATTCTTCCAGCTAAGCGCAAAAATTATTTTACTGTTTTTGTCATCAAAAAACCAAGGGTCCCCCCTTTGATTTTTTTCGCGAAATTTTTTTCGCAAAATGTTGTTTTTATATTTTTTTCAAAAAAGTCAAGTCTCAAAAATAATTCATATGAAAAAATTACCCAAATATCTCTTTCCTATCAAAAGTTATGACAAAAAATCTATTTTTTCATACAATTGACTATCTATAGTAATAAAACTCATTTTCTGTTTGTTTGTTTGTTTGGCCTTTATACAAATCTAAACGCCTCAACGGATTTCGCTCAAACTAAGTACACATGTTAAGTGCGTCCCAACTTAAAATGTTACATACTTAGTTTTTACCACGCCACCTCAGAAATTTTTCAAGTAACAGTAATTTTGTTATTATAATACTTTTTTGTATCGGAGTTTTTTGTGTATTTAATTTTATAAAATGTCTGTTTTTTTGAGATCAAAAAACTCACATATATTCAAAATTGTAGAAATTTTCAGTACAACGACTTTTTCATTAAACATCGTTACCTAAGAATGAGAAAAAAACGATATGAAAATCAAAGTTTGGTCTTTCGATGCAAATATCTCCGCTGTCCATTAATATATTTTATTAAAAATTTTTTTTGTTCAAAAGTTCAATAAAATCACTTCACAAAAATAGGTTGAACTGTACCATTAAGTCAGTGTATAATTTTTATAATTATGTCAAAAAAAAGTCCAAAATATTGACTTTTGAATAAAAAAATGACTCCAAAATTGTTTTTGTTGTAAAAATTAAATCAAATAAAAATTGCACATTTACCTTTCATAGGACATAGCATTTATTTGCAAGAATTCTTCCAGCTAAGCGCAAAAATTATATGTCATCAAAACAACAAGTGATTTTTCGCGAAATTTAGTTTTTCCAAAGTGTTGTTTTTATATTTTTTACAAAAAAGTCAAGTCTCAAAAATAATTTGTGTGAAAAAATTACCCCATTAATTGGTGCGAAAAAAATTACCTCATATCTCTTTTCAATCAAAAGTTATGGCTAAAAATCTATTTTTTCATACCAGACTATCAAAAAAACTGAGTTTTGTTTTAAAATTCTCTATATAATTTGAACGTCTCCATTTATCTCTAGGAATGCAGTTGTGTGTCTAGAGTAATTACGAACATTTTGGTTTACATAAAATCTTTCTTATAGTAATCTACTTAGTTTTTTGCCTCACCTCCACGCGCCCTTCTCCTGTTAAATTGATTTGTTGTGATGGCTCTTTTTTTTTCTCACTATTGTGTTAGAAAAGTTTCTTCAAATTTAACCCCACACGTTTGGGATTACAGACAGGTGGCGCTTTATTCTGCTTACAGAAGAATATCTGATGTTCTTATGTAGCAAGCTAAAAACATAGAATTGGATCAATTTAAATGTCCAGCTGCTCACTTGCTGGATTATTTGTTGTTTTTGCTTTGCTTGCAAATGCGAGTATATGATCCTGGTCTCCCATGAAAAAACGCAGCTTATAGAAATTTTAGTACAATCATTTTTAGTACAAGGAATGTTTCATAAAACATTGATAGCTAATAATGAGAAAAAAATTATATGAAAATCAAAGTTTTTACTTTTAATGCCAATATCTCCGCTGTTTTTAATATATTTCATTAAAATTTTTTTTGTTAAAAAGATTAATATATTTTTGAATATAAATCTTTGTGTAGATGTTAAAATGTCCATTTATCAAGGACGCATTGAGTCCCACCATAATTTTTCTATTTTGGAAAGGTAATTTTGCTAGTTTTAAGATTAAGTAAATATAAAGATTATTTTTAATTTTTATAATATGTTTTTCGTACCAATTCTTTGAACTCAATCAATTAGCTCACCGCAAGAGATAGAACCACCAACAACAAAAATTTTCCAAAACTTTTTTGGATTAAAGTTCAATTACCTTTCTACCGGTAGCTTAAAAATAAAATTCAACATGTTTTTCTTTATTCCAGAATTTAAAAAACATTTAATCGAGGAGTATATAAACATTTTAAAAGTTCATATAAATTACTCTCGAGTAACACCGGGTATATCAGCTAGTTATATAATAAGTTAATTTAATAAAAACAGTTATATTTCAAAAAATTTTAACATATATTTCAGAATAAAAACCAAAAATATCAAAAAATGTTTCACTTTATTATAAACATAAAAATATAAAATAAAATAAGTTAAAAACAACAAACAACATAAATTAATATATAAAAAAAAATTAAAAAGAAAACAAAAGTTTTTATTCAAATAAATTAGTTAGCTGTTAGTAAAAATTATGATGTAAATAAAATATTACTTTTGTAGTAAAAAAACTATAGTATAGTAATAAAGCTATTCTACTTACAAAATTCAATAAAAGTTGAACAGCCTAGTAAACAGAGTTTTTTAAGATCACAAATAAAACAAAAAAAAAATAGACTTTCAAAGCGACTTTCAAAAAAATAACAGTGTGATTTCGATAATACAAAAAAAAAATCGTTTATTGTACATTGCATTTCATTTGTAATTGCTGAAAACTTTTTCCGGGACTAGAAATTGATTTGGGATCCAGGGATTAAAAGCGCTACTGGGTACTAACCAATATTAGGTTTTTATATATAATATTACCAAAAATTTTACAAATATTTATAATTATCTTTACAGATCTTCTTTGCAGCTTTTTTTTATCCAGGTGAACTTGATATTCTTTTATGTTAATGTATAGAAAACATATTTTATTGGCTTTTTCTAAATTTAAATTATATCTTGATGTTTTTCATTTAATTTAATAAATGCTTATTTTTGACTTAGGAATAAAAGCACATTCGTGTACATATTATTTTGACAATGTGTGTATATTCAAATGAGAGATACCCAGTAAAAATGAGTACTTGAACTGAAAGCCCGTACAATGCCGGGTACTGTTTGCTAGCATTAAATATTACTCATATGCAAATTTTTAAAACACCGATACACGATTTTTTTGTCGTCTTTTTTAGAATCCACTCATCGAAGAAAGCTTTTTTTTGTGTTATATTTTGATAAAAAAATCAACAACATAAAAGTCCAACACGTGTACGAACTCATTTACTCGTAGCATGATTTTTTTTAAGTGAATTGTTTTATTTTGCTTCTGCTGGTTTTGCTGCTGCGGTTGGTAGTTTAAATTGCAATTTGAAACATTGAAATATGATCCTTGACTTGTGTTCCTTTGACCCACACATACAAACACACATACATACTCACACAGACTCAAGTTATGCTGTTGCCTTAAAATTATGCTGTTTTGCAGTTACGCCTCCACATATCCAGAACAGCTTTTAATTTTATGTCTCGTATAGTTGCTGTTGTTGTTGCTGTTGTTGTTGCTGCTGTTATTGTTATTGTTCTTGCTGTTTCCTTTGCTGTTGTTGCACAGTGCGCCACATGCAGCTAAGCGCCATTTCAGCCAACTTACCCCCTCACACACTCAAATTATTCTTAGGTCTGGTGTCACCTACACCCACACTTTCACCCAAATTATCCTTGCACCCTTGTACCCTATCCGCTTTGGCGTCGTTTTCATTCGTTTGGCATGTTTTTGATATGATTTAATGTCAAATTTAATTTTTTTTTTCTTCAGGTTCGTTTTTTATTTCAGCCTATAATGCTACTTTATATTTTCCAAAAACCTATCCTTGATTTTTCTTTCCACTTGGCCATCATAATCGTTGTTTTTGTGTTCTTAATTTTTTTTATTTTTTGTTATTTGCGGTTTGTTGAGAAAGTTTTTGTTTTTTAGCAGCATGGTTTCGTGTTCAGCATCAGCAACTGTAGCTCCTTCGTTTTTATTTTCTGTTCTCTCTCTTCCCACCCAAACATTAGTTCTTATTCTGTTTGTGCGACTAGAATGCCAAGGATTCTTGGCTTTTGTTTCAGTTATTTTTGCACTTGAAGAAAGGGGGACAGAGAGAGTGAGAGAGAGAGGGAAAAACCGAACTTTTTTATCATCTCGGGTTCTGAACTTTTTACCCTCTAGGTTTGATTCCTCTATAACATATACCTAATTTAAATTTGTCTTTACATTAGTGTATTTGTACGTTTGTGAATGTGTATATGTGGTTTTGTGTACATGTATATGTCTTTTTGTGTGCATGTGTGTATTCGTTTTGAAAATTCTGATTGCATTGGTTGGTGTTGATTTTATTACTCCTTTATAATGGCTTTCAACTTTATATGTTGCGAGTCGTTACGATTATCGAGTTTTATGTGTTGTTCTTTAATGTGATATGAATCCATTTTAAGTGCATTGTGAAAGCAGCAGTTTTAGTTTGCTATTTAATTTTGCTATTACATTAAATCAACTGTATATTTTTATCAACATTGGTGTTAAACTTTGTATCGGCTTACAATTATCTAAATTACTGAAAAAATGCATTGCGTAGTTAAGATTTTGCACTGCCACTTTCCCTGACTACTTAAAAACCATGTGGCTGCCGTAAGCTAACAGAGAGCTGGTTCAATTTCCACCATCTGCACAGAATATTTTTACAAATTATCATCAAAACAAATATTTCTGTCCGCCGTCACCTCGCTGCAGGCAACGGCAAGTCTCAGAGAGTTAAAAACTGCATTGTAAAGCTTATTAAGGACATAAACAGTTTGGAGTCGGAGTTCTCGATTATTTGTGTGCTAGCTTTTAATAACACGGCCAACACTTTTGAACATAAGAAGCTCGGTCCAAGTATTTTCAAGGGTTGGAATGGTCTTTCTCTTTTTTTTTTCTTTTTTTTTAACATCCACTTCTCTATGATTTATTTTTATACACCCACGTTTATTACATAAGGGAAAAATAAAACCTGTCACTCTGTTCGTAAGGCCCATAAGGAGGTGTAGCAGATAGAGAAAAGTATACATAGATTAAGCGTCCCACTCGGTTTCGGTCACGATTCACACTTCATGTAACCGATTTTAACTTTTTAAAAAACAATTTTTTTCCTATTTTGAAGTAAAAATTGGAGCCTCACGCTCCATAGAAAAAAATAAAGTTGTTCAACACAAATTCTTAAAATAATCCTTGATTTATGTTATGATGGTTCCCTAAATATTTCGATTCTAGCGATAGCCATCCGTGAGCTGGAATAGTTTGAAATAACCTCTAAAGATCGAGTTTTTTGTAAATTCAATGGTTCATATGACTATATGGCGGCTTGTAAGCATATTTTCATTCATTTTAATTGTTCCCCCCAAAACACGAGTAAGCAAGGTTTTTTTTTAAGTATGGCTTTAAATACAACAAGAAATATTTTTAAAAGTCAAAATTTTTAACGAAAAAAACAAAAATTTAATTTTGAACCTGAGCATCTCACAGACTAAACATGACAAAAAAATAAAAAATACCCACAAAAAGCTTGTTTAATTTTCTATATGATAGTTTTTTACTTTTTGCTTTGCGTTATGTTATTTGGATTTAGGAGCATAAAAACGGGATCAAAGTCGTAAAATCACAAAGTCCGAAATCACAAAAAATCTGAGGCCAACCAAAAAAAAACAAAAATCAGTTTCATAACGAGGGAAGAAAGCTTAAACATTATAAGCTATCAAAGTTCGTGTGGCACGAAAAAGTTTCGAAATTGTTGACCAGTGTTATTAGAAGATGAAGAGGATTTTTAAAGTTAACTCTTCCTATACTATATTTTTATTTTATAATTTTATTTAAATATACTTTTACACGAATTTAATTGCGAGCATTTATATCATGTAAGTTTTTAAGAAAGCAACAACAACAACAACTCTGTATAGAGTTAATTAATTAACTCAATATATATTTGTATAAATTTTTGTTGAAAATTTAACCAAATCCTGGGATCCCGATAATCCGGGGATATTAGATTTTAAGTTCCGGAGATGGCGGGACTTGACCTTAAATTAAATTTAAAATATTAAGCGAAATTGGAGTGTTAAGCTTTTTCTAAAATTTTTAGAAGTAACCCTGAGAAATAAGAATAAAAAATTTTTCCAATAAATATTCTTCGGTTGCAAAGGTTATGATGGCATATTTTAATTACTGTATTGTTTTAAATAGTTCCAAAAAAATATAATTTCTTAGAACTATATTTGAGCTCAATGCCATGTGAACATGACAAATTTTTCTCGTTCCTTATAAATATACGATAGTCAGAAAAATGTATTTATTTTTAAGAAATGTAAAATAATATTTAACGGATTAAAGCCAAATAAAAGACCCTTATTTTTAAGATTACGTACATATTATGGCCCAAAAAAGTTATGCTTAAGCCAACAAAAGTTGGAAAGCAACGGCACGCACTTACGCAGCAATATATGAAGTCGTGCAAATTTTGTCTAAGCATTCCTTTCGTTGTTTTTCAACTTTCGTTTACTTTTTGAAACTTGAGAGCGCGCTTCACACTTAAGCTTAGTATGCTGTAGGAAAGAAAAAAATTTCCATAAGAAATACATTGAGATTTTTGACAACGAACAGGCAGCGAAATTTTTTTTCGCCAGCTAGTACGCTGTAGAAGCTGAAATTATTGCTATGTTGCCAAATACTTATTGAAATATCAAAATTTCGCTGTCGATTATATGCCCGTACATTTAATTGGCGCGGAAATTTACCGTTTAACAATAAAAAATAAGCAGTAAATATGTTTAAGTGTTGAATTTGTTATTTAACAAATTTTTTGTTGCATTTATATAGTTTATTAATGTGTAGTCTTGCCTTTTATAGGATATAAAATTGCAGCAATAAAAATATGAATCTGTCAACCAGAACAGCAAGTGCTTTTTCTCCACACAAGAATTTTGACTCTACACCAAAATTTCGCGTGTAGAGTTATATGCCCGAAAATTTTCGTTCCTACAGCAAACTAAGCATGAGCAGAATAGGGTTGCTAGCAGTATTGAGAATGTGCTTCATTGAAATGTTTTTATTTGTATGCCAAATTTTGTATCTTTTTGCTGTTAAATTTAACGTTTACCACAGCTTATAAGCCAAGCAGCACAATAAACATGTTTTTTGCGTTAGCTGATGGCAACCCTTTTTAACATATAACCCATATATGAAAAAGCTTTCAGGAACTACTTCAACGAATTTTTAAAAGAACTTTTGAACTTTTTTTTAATATTGGGGGTTGGAATCGTTAGCTACAACATTTTCCTGGCAGCATATGGATTCCGCGCCGGAAGAACGATTCGTCTTTTGAGACAATCCACGAATCGACCCATTTTTTGGTATCCTCGTAAGAAGTGAAGCGCTGCTCAGCCAAGCCATGCGTCATCGATCTGAATAGGTGGTTGTCGGAAGGGGCTATGTCTGGGCTATAAGGCGGGTGGGGTAGCACATCCCAATTCAGCGCCTCCAACGTTTCCTTGACGGTTCTTGCAACATGTGGCCGTGCGTTGTCATGTTGAAAAACCACTTTGTCGTGTCTTTTGGCATATTCCGGCCGTTTAACCTTTAATGCTCGGCTCATTTGCATCAATTGTTGTTGGTAGCGTTCCCCAGTGATGGTTTCGTTAGGTTTTAGCAGCTCATAGTACACGACACCCTTCTGATCCCACCAAATACACAGCATAAGCTTGGCGCCATTAATATTCGGCTTGGCCCTCGATGTTGATGCATGGCCGGGTGGTCCCCACGATTTTTTTCGCTTAGGATTATCGTAATGGATCCACTTTTCATCGCCAGTGACAATACGATGCAAAAAACTCTTCCTTTTATGCCGTTGAAGCAGTTGTTCGCACATGCAAAATCGCCGTTCAACGTCTCTCGGCTTCAACTGGTACGGCACCCAATTTCCTTGCTTTTGAATCATTCCCATGGCCTTCAAGCGTTTGCCGACCGTTGATAAGTCGACTCCCAATGATTCTGACAATTCTTGAAGGGTTTGACACGGGTCTTCATCGAGCCTCCAAGCCTCCAATTCCTCATCTTCAAACTTTTTCGGCTGGCCCGGACGCTCTTTGTCTTCCGTATCAAAATCACCACTTTTAAACCGACGGAACCAGTACTCACAAGTAGAAATCGATGGAGAATAGTCCCCGTAAGCCTCAGTAAGCGTGCGTTGTGCTTCAACCGCTTTTTTCTTCAAATGGAAGCACAAAAGTAAACCTTTCCGCAAATTGCGTTTTGTTGGAACGAAAGTCGACATGTTCACAGAGAAAAAAAATATATGTTGTTTACACTTCAGTGGAATGACACATACTAAAAAATGAAGCTTAGACAATATGCTTTGAAATGAATATAGTCACAGGTGTGCCCAATGCGATCTATTGATAGTTACGCCATCTCTTAGAAAACCTTTAAAACTAATTCCAACCCCCATATATTTTTGTCAAGATTTTGTGAACGTTTGACACTTTGTTAAGCATGAAATCTGCCAACGTGGGTGACTTTTCTAATTACATATTCATAATTTTCGTCAACTTTTCTCTGAGACTTTTGTTTGCTTAAGCATAACTTGGTTGGAGCTTTATTTGTGTTTTTATTCTATACTGGAATCTTATACACCTTGTACTCGAAATGAGATGCTAAAGTAGTTTTAGAAACTGCGCATAGTTTTATTAGTTAAAATTGTTTAAAACAGCGGCTAAAGTCAAATTCTATCCCGCACAAAAACGGATTCTTGTTCACTGTTTTTGTAAAGAATGAGTAAGTTTGAATCGAAAAAAATACCAAATTATATTTTTTTAATGAAAAATTTATCGCTGATTCCAAAAAAAAAACAATTTTGCGATAGAATAGTTTTGTCTCAGGGCCGCAGACAAGGGAGGTTTTGGGGGTTCAAACCCCCCTAGATGTTCGAGATATTAATAAAAATTAATGCTTTTCAGCAAATATTTCCTTGAATCACTTTAATATGTTCTAAAAAACTAAAAAAGTCATATACTAACAAAAATAGTGAAAACCAATGTATCGTTACTTATCGGATCAAACGTGATACATTAACAATTGTGATCACTTCCCCAAACATCGGCAGTTGTAGATGATGGTAGTGATCATAACAGTAAGGCCAACAAGAATGACATATACAGTGATGCGCAAAAAAATAGCAACAAAATCAGTGCACTGCTACAGAATCGTGTATCTTTTTCCATATTGGGAACACACTAAAATTGTTATAGGAACCAAAGCATATATTAATACATCATATTAAAAACAAATTATATTCAAATTTGGTTTTGTTTTTTCTATTATATATAAAATTAATGTGACTGCATTCAAATTGTCTGAGAGCAAAACAAAAGCAACATAATTAATATTTTCTGTAAGATCCATTATTTTTGATAACAGCTGCACATCTTAGCGGCATCGACTCTATTAAATTAGATATGTTGGTATAAGGTTTTTGTTCCCAATTAAGATTCAAGGCTTCATACAGTGCAGTCTTATTGGAAAATCTTTGACAAGATACTTTTACCTTCAAAATCCCAAAAATATTTTCGATGGGATTTAAGTCAATGTGATTGTGCCGGTCAATCAAGGACTTGAATTCCATTGCCTCTAATGTAATCTTTGAGGAGCTTTGAAGTGTACTTTGGGTCATTGTCGGGCTGAAACGTTCACTGAAGTAACATATATCACTCTGCATGTTCTCGCATATTGCTTTCTAAAATCTCTGTATATGCAAAACGATCCATAATTCCATAGATTTTTTGAAATGGTCAAACTTCATTATAGAAAAAACAAATCCAGACCTCCTTGCTTAAAATTTATTTTACAGTTTCGGGCTTCAAGTCGTGTACCTGGGCGGCGCCGTACCGTGCATATCCTATCTGAATTAATCAAGTTGAACTTTGATTTATCGCTAAAAAAACAGTTTTCCATTTTTGAATGGTCAAATTTAGGTGCTTTTTTGCAAGACTGAGTCTAAAAAACAATAACTTGCAACTCGTTGTCACAATTTCCTACAGAATTGTTTAAATCATAACACCTCACCTTGTTTTTTATGCTTAGCTGTAAGTAAAGGTTTCTTTGCCGGTCTTTAACTTCTTAAACCGTTCTCAACGGCTCGTCTTCGAACTGTGCTGTGATGGATACCTAAACCAAGTGTCCCAACAACCTCTTTGAATGTGGCAAATGGATTTCGTTTGAACACGCCACAAATGTGTCTGTAATCACGCAGCGATGTCTTCTGCGGCTGCCCTCTTTAATGTACCGTTGTTACGTCTTTTGTGATGTTATACTTCTTTATTATTCCTGCAAACTATTGACCGATTAATATCTAACTATTTCGCTTAAATATTTGCGAATTTCCCTTTTTATATTCGGAAATAATTTGTAATTTTAGAGCTTCACAGTATTTATAACGTGCCATTATAAATAGAACAGTTAATGTCACAACTAGCACAAAAACAAAACTAAACTTAAATGTTTATGACTCACAAACAACACGTTATTTACAATAACGGAACTTTTACCGATAATTCTTGGAACTTCTGTTCTTTTTTTACATTTTTCAAGTTTTGTTGCTATTGTTTTGCTCTCAGACAAATTGAATGTAGTCACATTAATTTTAAATTTAATAAAAAAAGCAAAACTAAATTTGAATATGATTTGTTTTATATATGATGTATGAATTAAAGCTCTGCAAAGAACCATCCAAGTACACCAGTTGTGTGTTGTTATTTTTTTCTTATATCTACTTATATCTGCTTCGTTCTCTAAGCATTGAGTATGCATGGAATATTTCTTTTTTAGATAACGATGGAATAGGTATGAGAGAATGAAATTACCAAGTATCAAAAATACTAGTTTGAGCACATACAGAACAAACAGATGTATCGATAATACTGTTGTCTTTATTTGGAACATCTGGAGTATGTGACGTAGCAAGCATAAAGAATAAAGAGCGAAATAAACAACAAAAAAAGAAACAGTTTATATAAGTACGAAGCATTTAAGTACTTTTTATGTTTTAAATTTGCCAAAAATACGAAAAACGTCCATTCACAGAAAGACACTCACCATTACTTTCTTTTAGTAGAATAGAAATAGAAAAACACAACATCAATTTAAAGAAAACGATCTGGAATATCCATATTGAATGGATATATCCATTTAAAAAAGGGTTAAAACAGATACTCCACTTAGTGGAACAGATAAAGAGAAAAAAAGCTTACACTATAATGAGAGCCAGAGAAAGAGATGATAAGCTCTCTGCTCATTCCAAAGCATGTAAGCATATGTTTTGTTCGTAATAAAAATTACGATTTCAGACAGAAAAGAATCGTATTGTACTTTATCAATTATTTCACCTTTTTAAAAAAAATTCAATTACTATTGATTACGATTAACAGCTATGGTATATTCAATCAATAGAATTGGAGGTTAAAAATATTATTTCGACCATTTGTAATTTTGTAGTCATGTTTGACCAATTTCTGGAAATGCCCATATGTATTAAACCAAGTTAGATTCGATAAAATTTCATCTTGGGGAATGATAATCTTAAATTTCATCTTTATGATAACCCTTAAAAATTTGAAGAAAATCGGAGATATTAAGTGTGAATCGTTGCGAAAATGATCAATCGATTTATGCATGTCTCTCTGTGCTTCTGCCTATCAGTATGTTTAATTCATTATCGAATAAAAACCACGTTTACCTTCCATACAATTAACGAAAACAGTAAAATCTCTTAAAATTCTTCAAAAAAATACAATGCATTTGAATTTTGTATATACGTTTTAATTTTTGTTTTTCAGTTTTAAGTTTGGAATCTTCAAAAAAAAAAATAAAACTCAGCCTACCTCCTACACAAAAAGACGTCATAACAGCAAAACATTCAGAAATTCCACGGAAATAATATTGAACTTTATCGCAAAGCTTTGATATTCAGAGCGTTCAGTAAAAGCCTCGCCTTTGAAAAAGTGTCGTCATCAAAGCTGTGTTCATAAGCGATAATCGCTTTATAATTTTTCTATAAGATATGAGAGATTCGTTTAATTAGAATCTTCATCGAGAAACCGTATCATAAATTTTGCAAGTGTTGGGCCAAGGATATAGAAATTTGCAAACGTTCAAAATTTTATTAAATCAAAAATTTTATAAAAAATCGGAGAATTATTAACACCTGAATGTTCTTCGTGTGACGTAGTCTTGTTAGTTGAAGACCGAACATTTTTCATACACGATTCGGAGATACACACTCATTTTGACTCTAATTGTTCACTGCTGAATACCTTTAACCAGTAAATTTTTGCTAATCATCTCCACATGTAACTATAGCAAAACTAGTACTTTACCAGCTGCCATAAAATTTAAGAGCTAGTTAAGCCGAAATATTCATTATTTTATTAATTTTTATTTATTTTATATTTCAAAAAATGTCTGCACCTCTACAATAAACAGTAGCAACATGTGCTCATTTTGACTGAAAACTGAGAAAATAAGTTTAAAGTAAATAAAACTTTATTCAAGTTTATCATTCTAACGCCTCGTATGTTTCTTTATATTTTATTACTTGTACTTTTTATAATCACTTCTTCCTTACATTAGGCTTTTTGTAGCAGCATAAATCTTTTACAACTTTGCGGAAAAGAATATTTAAATGTCTCGACATCTTCCACTGAGTGAATAATTTTAAAGCATCCTGAATATCCATATTTATGTCAAAATAACCAACAAATCACTTCCTTATTCAATAAAAATTATAAATGCGTATGTATTTATGGCTATTTGTTTGTGTATGCCTTTGTATGAATTCAATTGAATTCTGTAGCTCTTTTGAACTCATTAAGTTTAAAGTCATTTTGAAGATAGATCTGATAATTTGACAAAATTTTAAGAGGCTTAAATATTTTACATGCATGGTCGTCAGACTGTCGTCCTGACAGCTTCTGCTACTCCTTCATACTTTCTTCCAGCCGTTTACTGCTGTGCAACATGGTATTCTATCATAGATGTGTTTGTTGTTTCTCTGGTTAACTTTTCTCTAACTCACTGGGTTCAATGAACGACGCCACTCTGTATCTATGGTGAAAATGTAAGCACAAAACACAACATCATTTAATGAAATATGACATTTTTAGCAACAATTTCGCAAGCAACAAAAATCTTTCTCATGTGGCGGCTGCTTGTTTATATCTATGTTATTGTTCTGGTTTTTTTTCACTACGTTTTTCTATTATACCAAAATTTATACCAAAATCAGGCAAAGAAGCAGCACACAAAATAAATACTTGAAGTTTTCCACATTTTGTGGTTTACACAGAACCGGCAAAGAGCGCAACAAAAACATCGTTCGCCGCCGCCCAGCCTTTAGTTGTTGTGTAAACTTTTTTTACCATCACTATGCTTGAATGAGGAGCTACAATACTATGCTCTTGACTGCTTACAGTGGTGGCGGCAGCAAAACAAAAGTTTTTCGATGAGTTATATGAATAAATAAAAATTTGCATTAAAAAATTTCTGCTTCGCGAAAAACTAACAAAAAACTTTATTTTTTTTTTATACAGGCCTCAAAACTGCGCTTGCTCTCATTTCTTACAACACAGCATATAATTTAAGCGGATTTTCGCTTCATTTCTACAACTTTTTCCTAAAAAGTTCACTGCTGAATGAAACATGAAAAACTTTTTCGATTTGAGGTTACATATAAAAGGTTTTCGAATACAAATAACAGCCTTTATTTCCATTTCAACCAAAGATTATGTATGCTTAAAAAAACAACAAGTGAAACGTTTTAATGATCAAAATGTTTCAACATTTAAACCGCAAAGGGAACTTTAACAAAATTAAAACTAAAGGACAGTGAAATGTTGAGCTACAGATGTCAAGGAATGTGGTATTTAATCAAATGCTTTGACATTGGCATTGTGAGTACGTACAAATTTAAAACAATTTGCTAACCAAAAAAATGTCTTGTGAAAATGTTTTCAAAGGTGTTTCTAGAGATACAGAATATGCTTTAGAAATGACAAACCAGCTGTCACACTTTTTTTACATGTCTTTAACAGTTAATTTTAGAACACTCAAACCACTGATTAAAAAATTACTACAATAAATGTTGTGAAATTACACGCCATTTAATAACAATTTTGAAAAATAACACACTATGCAGCGATTTTTTTAATTATGCTTAAAATTCATCAGTTTTTTTTTTTTCAATATAGGAAAATTTTTCTATTTTTTACGCTATTTCAGCGTGTTGTCGCTCGGAGTACTAAAAACGCTCCAGTAGCAACATTTTGCGGTTGTTACTCTTGACCTAAAATTAAAATATTTGCTTTAACGTCATATGATTTCGAAGAGTTTATTCGAACAAGTTTCTTTTTATATAAAACTTAAACATTGGGTTGGTCACAGCTGAATTTCTCAAGACTACTGAAGATGGAAAAGGTAGCGACTTCCGAAACAGTCTGTCTAGTCTGCTGTGTGATTGACTCTATACAGAGTTGTTGCTGTTGACTTTTTCAAAAATTACTTGAAAATTCATGCGTTTCTGACGTTTTTTAAAGGCGAAGACAAGAGTGATAAAGATAATTTAAGGAGAGAGTTTTTTAAAGAGAGTGCAAGAGCAATATTTGTAGGATAAAGTTTGTACGTATTTCAAGCGTGAAATATTTAAAATATATCTTTCTGAAATAAAACTATAATTAATGACGGAAATCTGTGTACAGCAATATTTGCCGTAAACTCCATGGATTTTTGTAAGAGTATATTATTTGGCAAGTAACAATTAAAAGCCT
Source organism: Dichetophora obliterata (assembly GCA_963920525.1). Classification (NCBI taxonomy): domain Eukaryota; kingdom Metazoa; phylum Arthropoda; class Insecta; order Diptera; family Sciomyzidae; genus Dichetophora; species Dichetophora obliterata. The sequence continues at coordinate 129,522,484 of OY986438.1, read as the reverse complement.
TACTTTCATGTAACAATTTGATATTATTTTTTAACATTTTTTGCCAAAATTCGAGTTCTGTTCCGAAACCTATAAATCACTGCTTTTCGCATAATTTACAGTCGAATCAAACGATAAGGCTCAATTCTGGCTCAGTTGCCAAAGTGCTGTTTTTGAAGTGAAAATATTTCCCACGAGACTTTGGAGATACCCTTGCATTCCGATAAAGCCAATGCTTAGTGCGGTTGGGCCATAACTCGAACATAAGTGGCCCATTTCTTTCAAAACTTATAACTAAATCATCATACCCGTAAATGTAGAATGGCAAAGGGAAATGCTTCGAGATTTTTATCGTGGTTCGATTCAGGAAATCATTTCAAAAAATAGACTAGTAACCTAGTAGCCAAGGTTTTGTGAGGAAAATCATCTAGATTACTTTTTGTGGTTGTACTTCAAGTTCTTTAGTTTATATATCTTAATAAAACATGCATACGCATTCGTTTCGTGGGCTGCTACACGGTTAAAAATCTTGTACTAAAATTAAAACTTTTCTATACTACACTGAACAAAAAAGTACATGTACAGGGTGCACCAGATCAATTCAATCCGGCGCAGGTTGATTCCTTGGGCTAGACAGGAACAAAATTTTATGGCAGGGGAGGTCCATTTAATATTAGAAACTTCTTTTTGCAAAATGAGCTTAAAGTGGAAAAAAGGAAAATAAAAACATATTTTTTTATATTTAGTGTCCATAAACTATTTCATGATTAAAAAACTATAAACTATTTCGTTCGTGCTGGTTGGTGTCCGTTAAGTAATGGAATTCTCATTAGAAATACCAGTAGTGGAATTCTCAAACGCGTTAACAACAATTTTCGATATCCTTAGTTAGCGAAAACTGTCATTTAATATGAATGTGGCAGGCAATAACCGAAACGACAACGATTATTATCGTTAAATTTTTGGAAATTCCACTACAGGAACGGTAACAAGTTGTTGTCAAGGCTAATATCTGAAATAATGAAAAAAAAATTCCACACCCTCTATTACCGCCCACAAATCAATAATATCGCTATATTTCTAACGAATTCGTTTGTATTGGACTAATATTTTGTAATTTATTTCGTATGGTTATTCTCAGCAACCCAATCAAAAATGAGCGCGGTCGAACTATAACAACGCCATTTTTTCAGAAATTATAATTTTTTTTTTTTTTAAAAAAAAAACAAGAACCAAGGCATGCGCCTTATAAAATCAAGGTTTGGTCTTTGACCTGAAAGGAAAGGGATCGATTTATTTAAAGGAATTGATTGGAACCATACGTGAATTATTGATTAGGCAAAACAAACGTGAAAGACAATTTGAACTGCTTTTAACCGAGGCTAGTGTTATGCCTTAACCTCGGCAAACATTTCCAACCCTTAGTTGTTCCTATCCTTTAATTTCATATTTTCCAAAATTTAGATGTGGATTTTTAGTTTTCCATAATTCTTAAATGTAGGAAAGAACAATGAAAGTGAAAAGAACCGCGCCCAAACCCGAATTCGAACCAGGGACCTCTGGACTACAAAGGCCGACAAAGTTGTGCATGATTTTGCAATGAAACTTGGTGTATATGTGCCATGAGACCAAGTGGTAGTCACTATTTATGTAAATGTTGCTACGCCTACATTTACCGCCCTTCTATATAAATTAAATCTTTTGTGCGGTGTCTCTTAAGATTTCAGGAAGGGTAACTCCCAAGGCCACCAAATTTACAATATCAATTTCAATTCAATTTATTTGATTAATTTGTTAGCATATAAGAACATAGGTCTTTTGCATGCCTCTACTATAACAGTAAATAACAACTAAAAATATTTTTTGATCTTTTGAATAATTACATGAATTAAGATTGTGAGCTTTAGATCAAGTGAGTTTTCAAGAAGGCAACAACAACAACAACAACTCTGTATAGAGTCAATCACTTAGCTGACTAGACAGTCTGTTTCGGAAATCGCTACATATTCCTCATCAGTAGTCTTTGAGTGATTAAGCTGTGATCAACTCACTGTTTAAACTAGCATATGAATGTACAGATCCTCTAATTCATTCTTATGAATTGTATGGCTGCTAATCATATGACACTTCAAAGCAGGAGGCCATTTTAGATCACCGCCATCAACTCTATTAAGGGTTGCCATCTGTTCTAGTTGCTTCTTCATTTATTTCAATATTCATTGGTTCGATTGTTTGTCGAAATGCACCATAGAAATGAAACGAGTTTTTGCTTCAGCAGAAGCTAGTGTTCTAACTGAATATTGCAATAAATGAAGAAGCAACTAGAACAGATGGCAACCCTTGATAGAGTTGATGGCGGTGATCTAAAATGGCCTCCTGCTTTGAAGTGTCATATGATTAGCAGCCATACAATTCATAAGAATGAATTAGAGGATCTGTACATTCATATGCTAGTTTAAACAGTGAGTTGATCACAGCTTAATCACTCAAAGATTACTGATGAGGAATATGTAGCGATTTCCGAAACAGACTGTCTAGTCAGCTAAGTGATTGACTCTATACAGAGTTGTTGTTGTTGTTGTTGTTGTTGCCTTCTTGAAAACTCACTTGATCTAAAGCTCACAATCTTAATTCAACTAAAAAATATCATTGGGCAATGAATATAAAGTCATTAAAATTAGCACCTCGGTTAATGCAAAAAATGCAATGCCCTTTTTTACGGTTTTGGTTGTGTTTTTTTAACTGCATGAAAACTTTAAATAATAATACAAGACAGAAATATTGTTGGATTGAGTTTTTTTATAACTACATTTTGGTAGATAATTTTATGGCACTTATTTTTTATATATGATTTCCGGCATATGTCCGCCGCGGCTACGAGTTACATAGTCCATTCGATCAGTCCAATTTTTCACTACTTTTTCCAATAAATCTGGCCGTATGGCGTCAATGGTGGCTTGAATATTGGCTTTCAATGTTCAAGAGTTGCTGGTTTGTCGGCATAAGCCAATGACTTAAAATAGTTTTATAAAAAGTAATCGAGAGGCGTTAAGTCGCACGAACGAGTGGGCTAGTTAGTAGGATCACTTCTGGAAATAAGGTTGTCACCAAATTTATTTTGCAGTTAATTGAAGCGCGCTGTATGGCAAGTTTCGCTGTCTTGTTGTAACGAAATGTCGTCGATGTTTAGCTGATTAATTTTTGGAAACAAAAAATCAGTCAGCATGGCACGATAGCGGTTGCGATTCACTATAACGGCAGGATTGTCTGCGCTCCATATACGGCAAATTTTGCTTATTGACGAAGGCAATTGCTTGCTCACTAGGCTGATTATGTTGACCGTAAAATGAACGAAGTGCGCTGTGAACATCACGAACAAATTTTTTTCAAAGTAAATTTCCACAATTTGGAAGCATTGTTCTGGCGTTAAGCGGTTCATAATGAATTTGCAAAACTTAGTGAATAGAAAGGTCAACACGGTTTGACATTCTTAACTGTCAAATAATTGTCAAAAACTATCGAAGCCTCTTATGCAGCTAAAAAAACCCTTTATAAGACTAAAATACCAAACTCAATTGGTATGGTTACCGTCGACAACATCACTAAAAATGGGCATTGGGAATATTTTTATCCATATAACTATAGTAAAGGGTGTTTTTTTAGAGGTTTGTTTTTCGAATAGAGATAAAACTGGCATTTTGTGGTCAAATCTGGCAACTCTAATGTCATTTATGTTCAGTTTGGTTTGCCATTTCATCATGAACAGGTTGACAAAAGAACAACGCTTGCAAATTGTGCAAATTTATTTCGAAAATAATGGTTCAGTTCGCGAAGTTTACCGCAAGCTCCGTCCATTTTATGGTCGACATAATCGTCCATCAGAGCAATTAATTCGGTTAACCATGGGTCGTTTTCGCACTACGTTTACTCTATGTGATAATGCGCATCCGCAGAGACGTCGAACAGTGCGCACCGAAGAAACAATTGCCGTTGTAGACCAAAATGTTGAAGAGGACCCGAATGAATCGATTCGCCACCGTGCACAGCAATTGGAGCTTTGTCCATCAACTTTATGGAAGATTTTGCGCAAAGATCTTGGCTTGCGACCTTACAAGATCCAGCTTGTGCAAGAATTAAAGCCGCGAGACCATGCAATGCGTCGTGATTTTGGTGTATTTGCCGAAAATGAGATTGATCTCGATGCTGATTTTCATCGCAAAATTTTGTTCAGTGATGAGGCTCATTTTTGGTTGAATGGCTACGTCAACAAGCAAAATTGCCGCATTTGGAGTGAAGAGAATCCACATGAAACCACATGCCACACAGCGCACGTCACAATCGATTTATTGAAGGAAACATTCGATGAGCGCATAATTTCGCGGAATGGACCTGTCAATTGGCCACCAAAATCGTGTGATTTGACACCATTTGATTATTTTCTTTGGGGATATGTGAGGTCGCTCGTCTACGCCAACAAACCAGAAACGTTAGGGACTTGGAAGCCAACATTCGTGGCGTGATTGCCGACGTATTCGTCGAAAAAGTGGTTGAAAATTGGACCTGTAGAATTGGCTTTATTCGAGCCAGCCGTGGCGGCCATATGACCGAAATCATATTTAAACATTAATGGCATAAAATTATCCTTCCAATGAAGCCAAATTGATGGACATTAAAACGATTTTCTTGTGTTTTATTTCAATTCGAAGTTCCATACCTCAAAAAAACACCCTTTACTTTCCAAAAAGGACTGTTTTAAATTTTTGTATTAAATGGAATAAAGGCGTGGTTGAAGGCGATTTTAGAAACATTTTCGTCAGTCATCTTATATAGACCATTTCAATTTACAAACTAAATTTCATTGGTATGCGGCGACTCGTTCTTATTACTACGCAAATATAGTATGCAAATTATGGGAGTTGGGCGGCCCAAGTTTTTGTAATCCACGCTTACAGTTCATATTTTGAGTGAGCTATTTTAATATAACTCAATACAAAAAAGGTTATGTTTATGTAGTGGGCGGATTTAAAAATATTTTCATCTATGATCTTATATTTACAACTTATATGGGCATTTCCAAAAAAAAGTCAACTGTGAACATAAACTTAAAACTTAATAAAAACTTTTATTTTATGATATTATCTAAGAAAAACAATTTAATTTTATTAACTTATGAAATTTCTATATAAATTCATTAACCATGATGATGAAATCTTCTGCACTGCTTCACAAATGTAGTTTCCTTTTTCGTAAAAGTTTAGTATATGTTTCGTAAGCGTTTTGTTTTAGTAAAAATTGAAGGCATTGGCTAAAGATAATAGAAAAATGGTTGAGGCAAGAAAAGGACAATACATTAAATTTGCTTGTTAATTACTAAATTACATAATTACTTTACATCCTTATTACTTAATTAACCAACTTAAATTTAAGGAAATTTTGACGCGTGGATTATGTCGCGTGAGTTACGGCAAATATTTTTTGGAAACTCAACTCAATTTAAAAATAAGCAAAGTCCATAGGTAAAGTTTAATTATTATGAAACTTCACTGTTTTCCCAATATTTAAAAATTAAAAACAAAAACAAATTATATGAGAAAATTCGCTGAATCTTTACAATCTTAACTTGCTTATAAAGCACACCTCTTTTTCTTGTCGCGTGAGTTACGCTCGTACTTACCACTGCCATTCTTAATTAGTTACAAGAACCACAATTTTGGTAGATCATACCATTACTATGTCTTGTAAGACATATGTACATAAGAAATTTTTTTACATTAATGACATAAGCTTCCGAGAAAACGAAGCTTTAAGTCGTACGCATGTCGCGTGAGTTACGATGGAAATGCCCATATACCAAATTTTATTGGTATGCAATGACTTTTTATTAATGCAGTGCAAATTTCGTGTAAAAGGTATGGGAGGTGGGCGTGGCAAAATGGTTTTTATTAATCCACACGTATATGGATACACGTATATATATTACACATATATTACAGATTTTTGAGTAAGTTATTTTGATATAACTTCAATACGAAAACATATAGCGTTTAAATTTTGTGTGTTCTGTAACAGATAGGCGTAGTTATTGTTCTATTCCGCCTATATTCGTTCTATAAAAGGTTTATTATATAAATACTCTATATACCGAATTTCATCCATCTGTCATTATGTTCAGCAGAGATATTGACTTTTGGCAACAGTACTGGCTGGCCCACTGTGCAGTAGTTAGACTGGAGGGCTTAAAAATACCTGTTGTGGGTTCGTATCTCACGGTGTTTGACATTTTTTTTTTTTTTTTGTAATGTTTTAATCCAAGTTTGTACTCAATTTTAAATGAAAACTGTAATAAAACCATATTTTAGTATTTTGCAAATACTCAGTTTGAAACCAAGGCTGGTGTGGACTTATATGTAGTACAGAAAAGTTTAAATTTTAGTACAAGATTTTTACCGTGCACATACCGTATGATTAAGGTATCTCTGGCCATTACTTCCCTCAGCATTTTTTCCATTTTACATGAACAATTAATTGTAAAAAAGATTTGTTCACGTTGGATTCAAAATAATTTTGCAATCGCTCAATGCAAAGAAATGCTCAAGCAATACAATCGCTATAATTTAAAAGACGTTTATAAGATCGTTAATGATAACGAATCATGGATCTATGCATATGAGCCTAAAAGTAAACAGAAGCAAACTGAAGAGGTCTTTCAAAATTAACCAAATCCAACAAAACTTGTTCGAGCTCGAAGCACTGCGAAGCAAATAGTCGTCTGTTTCTTCCAAAAAAATAGTCATGACAATTCGGTGATTGGAAGAGTACACAACTATTTATTTGTTAGAAGTGTTCTGTGAAATAAGGAAAACAAGCAAGCGCTGAAGCATCATACTTCATTAAGACAAAGCAGGCTTATACACATCAGCTCAAACGAAGGGGTTGTTGAAAACTCAAAACATCGAATTAAAGGGTCATCCGCCGTATAGTCCTGATGATGGCACCCCATTACTACGTTTTCTTCCTGCACATCAATGACAAACTGCGTGAACAGCAATTTTTTTGACGCGAGAACAATCCGTTGATGCGTTCAGAAACTATGTTTTGGAGGTGTCTCGAGCCTTACCTGAAAAACCTGTCCTTATCTGAAAAAACCTTTATTTATTTACTAATAGCTCAGCTCACAGTTTTCTATCTCTTACTAATTAAAACAAACGCCTTGAGTGTTGGCTATGAAAAGCTAACTGTTAAGCGCACAAGCTCAAAGCCATATCCAAGAACCACATAAATGCAAAATAAAGTCATCAGTAACAGCAACAACAACATCAGAAGCATTGACATAAAAACATGACGTCTATATTTAGTTTATGGTTTGCTGCCAAATGTTGATGATTTCTTTGTTTTCGGTATACAGATGACGTCACATCTTTTTAACTACAGCAACATACGAACTAAAGAAGAAAAGCTGCATAGTTTTTTGAATACATATATTCCTAAGATTTAAAACACACACAAACACATACACAGTTTATTGTAGCTGTCCATCTACCCAATTTTCCCAGCCAGCTATCTATTCACCAGTGTTGCTAAATCAGTGCTTTAAGAACTAGAGATGTTTTAATACGCATTATGTTTTAAAAATTACTGTATTTAGTGCATTTTTATTTGAATTTTAGTGCTTTTCAGTTGTTAGCTCGAAAACTTAAAATTATAGCTATGAAATCAAAAAATTTAAGAGATCTCAAGTGTTGCTTTAAAGGACATTTTACCTAATTTTGTCGAAATTTTAGGAGGTTTTTAAGTAAGGATTGTGAAAAAACGGTTAGAGATATTTGAATAAATATTTTATTATTGTTTTTCATAAGTATTTAAATTCCTTAACGAAAAGCATAATTTCTGAAAATTTTCTTAAAAAGCATGCCAAACTCGGGTGTCATCATATAGGAGGAAAATTCAACTCTTCTAAGAAAAAAATAATTATGTTTTTTATAAAACTTACTTATAGTATAGTATAGTATAGTATAGTATAGTATAGTATAGTATAGTATAGTATAGTATAGTATAGTATAGTATAGTATAGTATAGTATAGTATAGTATAGTATAGTATAGTATAGTATAGTATAGTATAGTATAGTATAGTATAGTATAGTATAGTATAGTATAGTATAGTATAGTATAGTATAGTATAGTATAGTATAGTATAGTATAGTATAGTATAGTATAGTATAGTATAGTATAGTATAGTATAGTATAGTATAGTATAGTATAGTATAGTATAGTATAGTATAGTATAGTATAGTATAGTATAGTATAGTATAGTATAGTATAGTATAGTATAGTATAGTATAGTATAGTATAGTATAGTATAGTATAGTATAGTATAGTATAGTATAGTATAGTATAGTATAGTATAGTATAGTATAGTATAGTATAGTATAGTATAGTATAGTATAGTATAGTATAGTATAGTATAGTATAGTATAGTATAGTATAGTATAGTATAGTATAGTATAGTATAGTATACTATAGTATAGCATAGTATAAATTTCCTAAAAAGATGTATTTTTAAATTTTTTACCAAACAATGTTAAATCAGAAAAAGGAAAAGTTTAAAACAACTCCTTTCGGATTTTTTTTTATATGTATATGTAAATCTAAAAGCTAGTCCAAAAATTTCGCGTTTTTTGAAGAAAATAAAAGTAATTTTAGGACAAAAATTAGGTACAAAAATTTTATTATTTCCGAAGTATGAATAAAATTATAAGTTGTGCAACAATTATTATTTCGTATATCTATATATATAAAAATGGTGTAAAAAATGTATAGTAAAACATCAATTGAGAATGGCTGGGCCGATTTGTCTAAAATTTTTTTTCAGTTGTTTATAATTGCCAGGAGAAGGTTTTTACGAAGGAAAATTTTGGAAAAACCCTCCGGGAAAGTCCGATAGGTGGCGTTGGGGTGGACTTATATCGAAAATTTGAATTTATGGACCAATTTAACTGAAATTCAGAATGTATGTTTGTTTAATCATAAGAAAATAATTTGTGTATAAATGGACCCGATAGGTGGCGCTGGGGTGGACTTATATCGAAAATTTGAATTTATGGACCAATTTAACTGAAATTCAGAATGTATGTTTGTTTAATCATAAGAAAATAATTTGTGTATAAATGGACCCGATAGGTGGCGCTGGGGTGGACTTATATCGAAAATTTGAATTTATGGACCAATTTAACTGAAATTCAGAATGTATGTTTGTTTAATCATAAGAAAATAATTTGTGTATAAATGGACACGGTAGGTGGCGCTGGGGTGGACTTATTTCGAAAATTCAATGGCGTGAAAAGTGATTTTGGTATTGCCACAATTTTGAAATGCAATCCTGGTACGAGGGGGGTAGCGAAGCACACCGGGTTCAGCTAGTAGTTTATAAGAAATCACCAAATTCCTAAGAAATATCTTTTGAAATTCGGTTATTAGTGCCTTTTTGTCGAAACGCGTTTCTTTTTTTGAGTTTTTTTTTTTTGCTTTTTGGCGAGAAACTGTTTGCAACACTTCTTTTCTTTGCAAACATTTAACTAGCATATTCGTCTAGCTTGTGTTTCTTTAACATTCTTGGTTTTTTGCACTTATTTTTTGCACTTTCTTTCTTTTTCTAACCCTTACAATTATGCTTCGAGGCTCTTTTGAGACTTGTTCTTCCTTTTTACACCCTTCCGCTTCAGCACTCATACAATTTCAAACTCACACAACTCACACGTTCACATGCACGCACCCACACCAATCACACTGCACACTAGACATACCGAGCAAAAACAACTCGTTACATGCCTGCCATATGAATTGCAGCTCATATGCTAGCTGATGTATTTCGTTTCTTGACATGAGCAAAACAAAAACAATAAGAACGAACAACTACACGGCTACTCATTCGTCCTACCTTCGAAAAAAGACTAAAGTATCCATCCCACTTGTAAAAATTTGTCTGTGATGACATTGTAATGCAGAACTGTAATCGGGATGTGACAAAATCTTGTTTTACTGTTAAAATCGTGTGTTCTAACTGTCGAAGTTTAACACTGAAAGTAATAAATCTTAATGTTTAACCAGAACAAAGTTGTATATAACATAACTTGATATCATCAAACATTAACAATATTACGTAAGCTTAAAAAAGATTATAAATTCATTCAAAAAATTTTAAAAATTATTATGTAATAATTTGCAGCGTCATTTTCTTTTGTTTGCTTCTTTTCAGTGTGTTCTCTTTCGTTTTCGTTAAGTTTTTGGCGTATAGAGGATTTTCGTTTAATTTTTTCTCCTATCTTTTGCGTTATTTTTTCTCTCCGATCTTGTGCATACCTACTCCCATCGTCGCACAGTAGGTTGAAATCCCAAGAAATGGGGATTAATTCAACTAGAAGTCGGAGGGAGTTTTTGACTTTTGTTTAAGTTAGATTGGGTACAAATAAGAAAAAATTCTGTCCGTCCGTCCGTCTGTCCATCCGTCTGTCCGTTCGTTTGTCCGTCTGTCCGCCCGTTTGTCCGTCTGTCTGTCCGTCTGTCCAACTTTCGATATGATTAAAGTCGTAATTTTGAAGCTATCGTCATGAAAGTAGATATTTAAGCTTGTATCTAAAGTGTAAAGATTAAGTTAAAAAATGAGCCAATTTGGATGAAAACCACGCCTATCTCCCATACAAAGTGACTTTAATAAAACGTAAAATTTCTTCAAAATCTGCAAAAATTAAAAAAATACTATGAAATTTTGCACGTAAGTTTTCCTTTTCAATATAAATTCTATCTAAGAAATTCGGTAAAATCAGATGAAAACCACGCCTACTTGCCATACATAATGACGTCATCTAAGTAGAAAAACCTTCATAAATTCCTCAAAAAATAATTCATTGCATAATATAAACAATTTTAATAATTAAAATGCATTCAGAATTTGAAATTCGGAGAAGATGAAAAAACCACGCCTATCGTTCATACAAAGTGACGTCATCAATATAATAAAAAGTTCTAAACTTCGGACCTGTCGAAAATCATTCCTTATTTCTTTTTAAAAAAAAATTCATAACAAATACGTATACGAGTAGCAAAAAACTTATGAATTTCTTGATATTCCTTCCGATGCCCAAAGTCGTCATACTCCTCCGCAACGATCTCGTCACTTTCATCATTGTCACATGACAAAACAAATTAAAAACAAGAGTCTTTGTTTTTGTACAATTATTTTTAACAATTTTTTTAATCACTCTTAAATACCTGAAGTTGAAGGTTTCATAATGAAAAAATGTTAATTTTTTAACTATGTCAAATTTCAATTTGTTGAACTGATCGCAAGAAAATGAAAAATTTCTTAACTTTAAAGCTATGCAGCAGAAAAAGTAAACATTACATAACAATGAAATTTTTAGTGGTAATGTACAATTGTGCTCTTTAAGCGAGTAGTAAAAATTTTCAAAATAACAAATTTTCATTTTTCAATTAATCTCCACTTTTTTTCAATTTCAACCCTCTGTGCGTCGCTTACTGTATAAAGTAGATGCCATCGTTGTTTTAGCGCCTAACGAATGTAATTGAGGCCTTGCAGTTATATAATACTCAAGAAATAATTTGTTATTTCATGTTTTTATTTACCACTGGGATGTTTCTCCCCAATTTGCAACACAGTAAAACTCAGTGTTTTATTAGTCAAAACCACATTTATTTTATTGTATTTGTTTATTTTGTTTTTCATTTTATACTTTCGTTTATAGATTTTTTTTTTTTGTGCACAATGCTGTTTTCATATTGTTTTTATTATTATTTTTATTTATTTGTTTTTAAGTAGAAGAAAATCATCAAAAAACATAAAACTATTTATTGCACAACTTACAGAGATTTGGTTTGATACCTTACAAAAATAAAAGCTTAGAGTGGTTTAAAAAAAATAATTATTTTGTGTTCTGACATATCCGTTAAAGGCAAAAAATCTACTACCAAAAAGCCTTAAATATAAAAAAAAATAATATTGAAAATTTGTGACATCAAATTACAAACACACAGAAATGTACAGAATTCCAAAGTTTTCAAAGAACTTAATTATACAATTCAATATTTCAATTATCAAAATGCAGACTAGAAATTAAATCATTATCTGATATATTAGGGCAGTTCACGATCTTGTTGCATCGTTGCAAATGCAAAATAAACAGCTTTTACAAAAACAAAAAGCATATGTTGCAAAAGCTTTTCAATGTTTTTTGTTTTTTTAAAAGCTGTTTATTTTGCATTTGCAACGATGCAACAAGATCGTAAACTGCCCTATTGCAAAGGAAGACAAAACGTTCTGTACTTTTTATAATACGATTATGAATTACAATCAACGTAACATATTTTATGTAGATGTTTCGTGGAATAATGCCAAGGGAAATTTAAAATCATTTTTAATAGTTTGTTTTGACATATTTGAATTTTTTTGAGGTGGCTTGTTGTACAGACACAACAAATAGGGCACGCATGCAACGCAATTGGTTGGAAAATTGATTTAACAGCAATTTGTTTGTTATTATTACTAAGTTTAGAGTTTCTATTTATAAGAGGATATAGCAGCTTAATTGCTATGTTATACTTCGTTTTAATGTTGTGAATATGGTAGCAGAAAATTAGCTTTTTGTCAAGGTAAACACCTAAATACTTAACACAGCTATTCCATGGAATTTTAAAACTTCTTTTTATTTTAGAACGCGGTAAAAAGCTAGGTCGTCTTTTTCTGGTTTAAAAGATAGCTTGCGATTTATCTAAGTTTAGCTTTATTTTCCAATTTAAAAAATAATCATACAGAGTATTTAAGGCACACTGTAAGATGTTCACAGAAATGTGACCAAATTCATGCGATGTAAACATTTCGATATCATATGCATATGCTGCATACTCACAACCTCTTAATCGAGGTATATCAGAGATTGTATTTTTTTTATTTTTCTTTTTTAATGTATTGTATACTTGTATTAGCGTAATTTTTTTTTTAATAATTTTTTGTATAATAAAATTAAACATTAATTGATGTCATCTGAGCTAAGGTGGTTTCCGTTCTAAACTTCTTAAGTTTAAGAGATTTTAAAGAGACTTCACAGTGATGATTAAAATTTGAATCGCCGATTATAAGATTCATTAAGCTTTTTTTAAATAAATTTTAAAATTTATTTAGCACGATCTTAACAGTAAAACAAGATTTTGTCACATTCCGATTACAGTTCTGCATTACAATGTCATCACCGACAAATTTTTACAAGTGGGATGGATACTTTAGTCTTTTTTCGAAGGTAGGACGAATGAGTAGCCGTTTCGTTGTTCGTTCTTATTGTTTCATAAAACTTATTTAACAAGTATTTAGGTTCGTCCGAATTTTGCACTCGTAAAATAATAATTTTTGAAATTAATTTATTTCTAAGGTATTGTTCTATTGTAAATATACATAATGCGGCAAAATGACAACTTGTTTTGTTAAGTCTTGCTAATATTTTCTTTATCTTCGGCTAGTCTGGGCTGCCAGCTATGGCGGCTGTCGGCAAATTCAATGCATCACGCATTTAGGGAATTGATTAAACAATACAATTAATATTGTTGTTGAAATCAGCGAACTAATATTTCCTCTACTAATTTGTATTTGTGACAGTTTTGACGGAGAAAAAAATTATTTGTATTAAATTTTGCTTCATTCAGTATGTGAAATACAGTGGGTGATCATATTATTAGAGCCACTTGTATTTTATCACAAAGAGATAAAATGCTACCACAAGCTCAGGAATGGTTTCCAAACAACAAATATACATTTATGCATGATTCTATTCCTTGCCATAAGGATATGAGAGTCACAAAATTCCTCAGTAAGACAAAAGTCCATGTTCTTGACAGGCCCGGAAATTCTCCGTTTCTCAACCCTATAGAGAACCATTGGGAAGCGTGAAATATCCAAGGAATTTGTAACCAACAAACGCCAATTAATAGAGCGTTTCATTGAAGTGTGGCACCAAAATTAATCCATAAAATTCAATTGAACCAAATGCATAAAAAATATGCATAAAGTAGTAGCTGCAGTTATTGCAGCACAATTTGGAGGTACCAAATATTGACAATAAAAATTTTTTAATATATATTTTTCAGTTATAAAAACTTAATATTAATGTGAATTTTACTAATAAAATAATTTTGATGCAAAAACATCGACTATAATGCTTTTATTTTACGCGAAACTAAGAAAATTCTTTTTTTTTTAAAGTGGCTCTAATAATATGATCACCCACTGTAAGGCAAAATTTACTTGAGTCAAGCATTTTCAACTTTTGAGAAAATGAGAACAATATTTTTCTTATGTATTTAAGATGTAAGAATTTATAATATTCACTGTTTTTCTATCTAGAAAAATTACTTCATTTAAGTAGTCGGAACAAAAGTTAATAGTTTTCATTAGAAGACAAGCTCATTAAACCATTAAAAGCCAAGAGTGCTTACAACCAGAGTTGTAAATCCCATAACCCTTTTAGCTCACCTACAACAACTTCAATATTTCTGTGTGTGTTGTAATTCGAGGAATTATGTACATGGCATTGTTGTCGTTTGCTCGCATCGAAAGCTAGCTATCCCAGTGGGCATTTTAGCTAGCGATACGCAAAAGAATGCATGCTAGTAGTGCTCTATTGGCGTCAATATACCTTCCATGATCGCTGGATTTATGAGTGCTACTGTAAGGCCTACCTTTTGAAGGTTTGGAGTCTTTTCCTGTTATTTTATATACAAAATTTTTTTAAAAATTTTTAAAAAATTATAAATGATCAGATCAATTAAAAAAAATCAAATCTTGAAGAAAAAACAAAAAAAAATTATTTTTTTTTGTCCGAGTTGGGACGCGAACCCAGGTCTCCGAAATCTAACACATTGCATAGCACATTATATGAAAACTTTTATATGGAAAAATTCTAAGTCTTTTCTATTATTTTTGTAGGAAGAAATTTACAAAAAAATTCCAAAAAATTTTTAAATGGACAGAAAAATTTGTAAAAAAATGTAGATTTAAAAAAAAAATAAAAAAAAATTTTTTTGGGCCGAGCTGGGTTGCGAACCCGCGCTCCCGAAAACTTACTTTCATTTGAGATGATGCAAAATAAGCTGAAGTTTGTTAATAACTGAGGTGGACGAGTGGGTAAGATGCCAGACCGCCAGCTGAGAGGACGCTGGTTCAAATCTGGAATTTGTCAAAAGTTTTTTTATTTCAAGTTGATATTTATATTGCTTTTCTTTTTAATGTACATTCTAAATAAGGGCTTCTAGCAGGCTTCTTTAGAGTCGCGAGAGCGGAAGGCCTAGAAAATTTTCTCGTTTCATATAAAAAAGCTTATGGGCTTGGAAACGAGCACGGAAGGGCTAAGAAATCCATATGATGGCCTGCTAGAAGCGCTTCAAAGACCTGTTTTTGCCCACTGGGATCAATGTTATTGCTGCTGTATGGTTTTTTTGTTGGTACATTCTCGTAGCGCATACATGGCGAGTTTTTTGTTGTAGCATTTTCAATATCACTTGTCTGGAATCATTTTAGTTTTTGATTTACTGGCTGCGTGTAACATTTGGGCCTCGTCAGATGCTCAAAACCTATTTTTGCATTTTTTTTAAAGAGACATAAGCGCAGTCTGCTCATGTTGTTGTTTGTGTTTTTGGCTTTTTTTTTTGTCGTCATCGAAGATTTAATTTATTTTTATTTTTTTTTTTTTTTTTTAATTTGTAATTTAGCTCACTGCCACCTCTGCTTAAAACCAAAAATTTTTTATTCTTTTTATTTCACAACAATAAGGGACATAAGCAAAGTAAAATATATGCAAAAAAAACAAATATTTTTATTAAGTTTTTAAGCCTGTACTCCAGCAGGCAGGTACAATGGCTCATTTTAAGTCAAAAAATATGCTCATTTTTTCACGCACAGTGCTACATCGCATTGCTCGCAAGACCATTTTGTTCGGTAGTGACTTTGACGGCAACGTAGCAGTTTCTCAATTATTTTCGGAAAATGATTTCCAGCTGTAGTTGCTACACTAATAACCACCTTCACAATGTTTTTAATGCTGAGATATGCGACTCAGCTCCTGAAGAAGTATATCGTCTTCGCTATCGCTGCTGCAAAATACCTCTTCTTCGCCTGAAACATCTCGCGGCATAATATTGGCATCCAATTCATCCTCATCCATATTGGATCGCAATTATGATCTGGTGGAATAACTGCAGCGTCGAAAAAAACATAGTTTGAAAACGTTTCCACAAAATGCAAAGCGCTGATCAGGTTTTCAAATTCTTTGCCTTGATGGTTTGATGCTTTGAAACACCATATAAATTCTAAGAACAATCTAGAAAAAATAACTATGGTACCAGCCATTGTACCTTATCAAGAACACTGTTTTTATAACTCACCTAATGTTCACAAAAATAATTGTTGCTGTCCAACTTTATTATAAGTTATAAAGTTATAAAAAAGCTATAAGTTATAAAAATAAAAATATTTTTTTGGTGCAAGTCGAGTAAAAACTTTTTCAGTTCTTGCGAAATATATTTTCAACGTAGACAAACGATCACTGACCTACGCAAAATGCGAAAAACTGACAAGGAAGCATCATAACAAACAAAAATTTTAATAACAGTTATTCGTTGTCTTTCCTTTGTAAGCGCACATTTATTAATAGGCCTATTACGGTATTATACACTGCTGTGTCTTATTTTAAGTATTCGGAATGTACACAATAAAAACAGAAATTACTGTTTTGTTGAGAACCGTAATAGGGCTATAAGCATAGATCACGTAATGCAAAACAAAAATAAACACTGGGAAAATTGTGTTCTTAGGGATAGAACGGTAACGGCTCTTAGGGATAACCTACAACTCTTATGTTTCGGAGGGTTCTGAAACTGAATTTACCGTTAGATTTCAAGAAATCAAAATCTTGTTTTCAATTTGGTGCTCATATTACACTGGTTTACAGCCAAAACTTACAATGAATGCCACTATCTATTCCTAATGAAAAATTAGTCGCTGATTCCGAAAATGTCATTCTTTTTTATTTATGCCACTCCGATTTCAAGACACTTTCCACTGTAGTTTTTATAGAAAAAAAAAAAGATGGTTCCACTTAATAGCATACATATATCACCAGAACCAGCAACAATAACAAAATAAAAAATATATTAAATTTAAGGTAATGAAATTCCCTACAAACAATGCCTACATAATTTTTTTATTCAACTGTTAGTTTTGGCGAAATAAGTTAAAATTTTTGAAGATTTTTCGTGGTTTTCAGAAAAATTTACGTAAAAAAACAAGACTTATTGAAAACATTGTTAAGAAATTAAAATATTTTGTAAGTTTTGGTATTTTTTGCTTAACTTTACCGAAAAAAAAAATGTATAGTTGAAGAAAATCTATTGAGAAAAGGAAAAGTTGTGTTAAATTGAAAGAAATTACCCAAATTGTGTGAATGTCTATTTAAGCATTTCGCCTTATTTTTTTGTCATTAAACTTAACCACTTTTGACTTTGAAAATGTAGTTGTTAACGTAGAAATTTCCTGACACACTTCAAAAACAATTTAAAGCTCTTTATAGTCTTAAAGCAACAAACACTTAGCACAAATTAAATACTTAGCTGTTACCAATTCTGAGATATGATCAATACTGCAGAAGCATTTTCATGGGTATAAAAATACCCAACCGCGGTGAATGGGTTAAAACACTTTATTTTTAATAATTTTTATGTGCTTGGTTTGAAAAATAGCATTTAATTGAATGAGGTGGTCTGAAAACTGTCACTGAATTTTTAATTTAAAATTAAAAACACGCTTTGCTAAAAAAAAATTCAAAGGGATGTCCTTGCAAAAGAGCTCCATATATATTTGAACTTACTCAGTATGGGTAAAGTAAATTAATCAACTTAATACTCGTAATTTTAAATGTTTTGATGTTGTATGTTTTTATATACACACATTATTTTTCTATACGTAATCCTTTATCTTTTACATTCCTAGAATTTCATGAAAAAAGTGGAAGCTGCAGCATAAATAACACTTTTTCTCCTACCCAAGTGGTAAAAATTTATAAAATTGCTAATTTTGTGTTTGGGATCAATAGTTTGAAATTAAAACTCTATTTTTTTGCTTCTTTAGATTTGCATGCTTTTTAGATACATGGAGTCAAAGTAAGCATCCAAATTCAAACTTCTAACTTATCGTGCATACCAAAGTTGTTATATAATACATACCATGTGTTTCTATATCGGTATATCGGTTTAAAGTATAAAATTGATTCATTTTTGGTGAATACTAAAAATATGGTCTTTGTCCAGTAATGTTTTAAATCATATTAATTAATAATTTAACCACAGAACTGGTGAACTGGTTTTATGAAAAACGTATGTTTTTGATATTAATTTTGTATCGAATCAAAAAATATTGTAATGGGAAATGTCGAATTTCGTTCACTGGCGAAAAACACCGATGTAACAACTAAATTTTATCAAATTGGCCCACCTTAACGTCCTCCTAAACTTTTTTTCTTAAGACTATATCTTCATCGCTCTGACATTTCTATCAACACTTGAAAAAATAACAAAAACAAAAAATAAAACAAAAATGAAGTCTCTACAGGTTGACATTTGAATTTTGCAAGAACTGACAAAAAATAATTGCATTATTAATAGATTTTTAAATGTTGTTGTTGCCAGAATCTTAAAGTTATGGTGATGCAAATGTGACCATTGAAATGATGCACAACGATCTGAGGGATTGAGTAATTATTACGACTTGGTTGCTTGCAACTCGGTCTTAAGTTGCAGTCTTATTCAATTTCAAACGAGCAGTTACAACATGAAAATCAGCAGCAGCAACAACAGAAACAGCAACAGAAAAAAGCGTGCATTGAATGTCATGCATTCAAATTACATACCAACAAAGGCAGTTGTTATGGAGGGGAAAGGGCGAGTTGAGTTTTCATTTTTTAAACAAGTGCTGCTGTATTTTTTATTCAAGGTGTGGCGGCAGCTAGCACTCTTGGATGCATTGAAAAAACCGTATTAAACATATTTGTTTAAAAATATCAGCAAATTTAAAATATTTCAAATCGTTTTGCAAAAACAAAAACTTTTCATATTTTTGCACTTTCATTTATAGTGCAGTTATGATAATTCAACTCTTTTCCTTTTCTCTTTTGCTCTCACTCACACAAAAACACAAAACTTGCTTGGCTTGTTGATGTCAAAAAGCTTTATTTGGCACTTGAATGACTTAAAGTAGACGATTTAACATCAACGCTGGCGACACGGTGTCACCTGCTACGCACCATATTTTTGACCTTGCCCCCTCCTTCTCCCAACTTTTACCTTCTCACCCTATTCAATCAACTTGTGCGCCATATTCGAAATGTGTTAAAAGCTGAAATTATTTGTGTGCTTCGTTCATTTCATTTTCTTTGGTTTTTTTTTTCTTATTTCAGTTTGAATTACAGAAATTTAATATCGATAGACAAAGATAAAATGTTGGCCGAAGTTAAAGATGAGAAGAGCACGTTTTATAAGAATAAAAGCATAGAATCAAAAATATTCAAAAATGACAAAATTATTTTGAATATGTCTTTAGAACAATTTTACTGCGATTGAGTACAATAAACTTTAATAAGGACAAAAAGTGGTCACAAGCGTCAAAATTAAGTCCTTTCTTTCAAGTTATTTTTAAACTTGTATTTAAGAGAAACCTAGAGAACTTTTAAACAGAAAAGCTGCTTATATCTATGAGAATCTTTTAAAATTTTCAGAAAAGGTTTCGCTCTAATTCATTGTATAATTACCAGATAGCATTGACAGTTGGTTTGGAAATTATGTCTTGTCAAAAAATATGCTCTTAAAGAGAGCGTTCAAAATTCTTGCTGCATGTTTATGTAAAACGAAACGTAGGCTGAACGCCGTGCGAGGCACAGTAAGCAATACATTTTTACATATCAAAAAATATTGTTGCTCGTTTCTTTCACGACGTTCAGCCTACGTTCTTCATAAGCATGCAGTTAATGGCCGCATTCAGCGCAGTTAACTGCTGTGATCTGTTATTGTAGCGATGCCTTAGAGAGCGATGTTTTTCTCTGAATGCATTGTTTTTACTCTAGAAGTCAAAAAAGTTATAAATTATTCAATTAAATTATTAAATTACTAGCAAGCTACAGACTTTTTTTTAATCAATCTCACTGCATGTCAAAGAAAAAAAAGTCTTCTTTCATTTTGTTTTGTTTTGGAGCGCCGCTCTTGATTTATGTATATCTCACTTTCTCGCCTTGCCGCAAGCTCATCTCATTTCCTGAAAAACGTAATACTTTTATTAAATATGCTTATAATCAGGGCTAGGATTTCGATGACATGTCATTTTTTTCTGCTGCTTCTAAGACATTTCCTGCTTATTTAAAACGTCCATTTATGTTTCCTTAATTCCAAATATAAAAAGTTTTTCGGACATTTTCTCGTCATTTTTCATCCTTTTTAGTTTTCAGGTCATTTTTACTGGATTTAAGGCATTTTTTGGTCATTTTTAGAAATTTTAAAGTTATTATATTGTCATTTTTTGACGTTTTTAATTTTTAGAGCATTTTTCGATTTTTACGTTTATTTTAATGTCATTTTTAAATAATTTTTTTTTTTCGTACTAAAAATGTCAAAATGGAAATTTTTAAACATATTCCTTTAACACTAGAGTCCCTTCAATCAAAAACATTACCTCTCGACAAAGGAGTAGCTTTGTTTATAGACTTCGATGAAAAAAAAGCTCTGCGCGTGGTGAAACTAACGAAAGGGTATGAGAAAAATTAAACAAGTGTTAGATAAAAACTCAGGAAATGCTTGTATAAAATAAATTTTAGTTTACCTACTAATATTTTATTTTTAAGACTACATTTTTTCTTTATTTTTTATGCAATTGTTTGCGTTTTTACGATAATTTTTGTCAGTTTTTATGTAATTTTCTGCAAATTTTAGGTCATTTTTGTCATTTTTTGCAGTTTTTTAGGTCATCAAAATCCGAGCCCTGCCTATAATTACAACTTCAAAAACAAAATGCCCCCAATTAAATTTGTAGCAAAAATATGATATTTTAAACATTTTTTTTTTTCATAAAAATCGGCCCAGTACTTTTGGAGAGAAGTGGTAACATAGAATTTGCACTTCAATTTTATAGAATAGTAAATAATTCAATTGCAAAGATTTCACACTCAAATTTACTGCGTTCTTTTTGTGTTAATTAATTTAACAGCACAACAGTTGACAACTGTTGACTCGTACTGTAATTCGTCGCTGCGCCAACAAAAATGGTTAGGTGATTTTCGTTAAATTTTTTTTATTGCATATTTTATTTACACTATATGTATTAACATTATGATATTAACACTACATCTATCGCACATATTTCTGAATTTACATTTTTTTAGATTTTCTTTGGTTCAGAAATGATCAAAACAGCTATGTGCTCGCAGTAATGTGAAATATTCTGAAAAAATTCAGTTTAAAAATAGTTTTTTGCTCTCCTGAAAATTTGCTGAAAAAACATAACCATTTTTGTAGGCACAGTGACGAATAGCATCCTACCAAAAATTTAAATAAGAAAATACTTTTAAGATTTTATTATGACCATATCTCATTTAAATTAAAAAATACTATTAAGATTTTCATATGACCATATCTCATAAGCCCATTGAGTCCCCAACATCATTTTTATATTGTTGTAATGGTAATTTGTCCAGCTTTTGTAAAATATCATTTAAATTTTTTATATATTGTTCCTTGAACACCTTCTTTGAAATCAATTATCTTACCGCAAGAAATAGAACCCACAACCACCAAAATTTCCCAGAACTATTTTTGGAGTAAAGTCCGTTAAATTACCTTTCCAACGGTAGTTAAAACTTAAAATTCGGCTAAGAAACTAGTTTGGTTATCAAAAATATATATGTGTTTACATGCTAAAATTGTTATGTCTCATTAACCCTTTAAGTCCCCACCCTAATTTTTTATATTGTTTAAAGGTAACCATTTTTTAAATGGTGTTCCTCACACTTCTTTATCGAAATTAATTACCTTACCGCAAGGGATGGAACCAACGACCACCACAATTTCAAAAAATTATTTTTTTATTAAGGTCTTTTTAATTACCTTTCAACCAGTAGTTCAAACTAAACATTTGGATTAGAAATGTTTGAGATCTGAATTTTTCGTAAAAACTATTTTCGGCGATTGTGCCTCTTTTTGTCAAATTTGAGCACCCTGTAACTCTACCAAAAATCACGTCAAACGTTTTTCCTCGAAATTAATGGCGCTTTCATTTCT
Organism: Dichetophora obliterata; assembly: GCA_963920525.1. Taxonomy (NCBI): domain Eukaryota; kingdom Metazoa; phylum Arthropoda; class Insecta; order Diptera; family Sciomyzidae; genus Dichetophora; species Dichetophora obliterata. The sequence goes on along the minus strand of OY986438.1, from coordinate 129,500,133 downwards.
CGAAAAAATGCAACAATTTTTCTGCTTTTTTTGGAAATTCCGCCCTGTTAAAAATGCAAATAGTGACCTCTTAAATTAAATCGTTTTCTTTTCGCGAAAATGTCAAAAAGAGAAAAAATTCAAATTATTCATAGATGGCAGAAAGAAGGCAAAAATTGCCACATTTTTTTGAGAAACGAAAACTCTATAAGTTGCCCAAATCGGAGTTGGTCATCCCTTAATTTTTATTTTGCAGGTTCTTTTAAAATAGAATTGCTGATACTTTCTTTAATTTTCGGTTTGTTTCACCAACAGCTGTTTTGACAGGATATGGTTTCCTTGTAAAAGAGAAAATTAGCAATTGTCTATGCTACCTGTAGCTCGGTTCTGTAACTATTGCGACATGTAGTCAATTTTTCTGTCGTCACAGTGTTTCATTCCAAGTACTCACTTTTGCGAAAACTAGTGTTTCTGTAACTGCTGAGCGAATAAATAGTGGTCCGTGATGAATAATATGCACAAGCGAAAGGGAATATATGAAATTACAACAAGTGACAGGCAATTTTGTGTGAAATTTGATGAGGTTCTTCTATAAACAATAAATAAAAAACATATATAAATATTTTAAGTGCTTTGTTCATGAAAATGGTGGATGTAACATAAGTAAACGTTTATGATAATTATGCTGACAATTACTTGTTTTGATGTTAAACACTGTAACATTTAGTGATGTTTATATTAAATACACAAACCTTATCCACTAATTGCAATCCGAGTGTTATTTTAATGCTGTTGCCTAAGGCAATATCATGGAATAAATTTAATTTATAAATTATTTCAGTTTATGTATTCAATAATTTGTACATTGTTGCACTTATAATATTGTGTTAATAACATATTTACAATCTTCATGAAAAAATTTAAGTTGATACCTTGTACCCGGTAGATGTATTTGTAACGTGGATACGTTTATTTCCAAAACTTCATTGAATATTACTGTTGCAAAAGCAAGCAAACATTTTTCTCACTAAGTTAGAACGTAGTGAGAACAGCAAACGATTCGGAGTCGCATATTTGAGTTTACAGAAACACTTCGTCTATCGAGTTCCTTTGAAAGTAGAATTGAAACAAGCGAGACGAGTCAACGATTTTTCTCATTTTATTACAAAGACAGTGCAAGTGATAATAACATCACAATGACGTCAAAGTGAGAAAATCTGGTGGGAGCTACGGTGAGAAAAGTTACAGAACCGAGCTACTGGTTACTTATACATACTCTAATTAATACAAGAAGGCTTTTTAATTTACTAAAATACACTTTCTTCTTCTACTTATATATATATATATATAAAACATATATATATATATAAAACATATATATATATATAAAACATATATATATATATATACATATATATATATTAGGGCGGGTCAAATTCTGGCTCAGCGAAATTCGTAAAATACATGTAATTTCAAGACTTTTTCTCCACTACAGCATATACAAATTCTGAAAAAAAGCTGTGCGGGCTTTCGTAAATAGATTCATACACATACATTCATACATTCATATTTTATAATTGAGAACAAAATCTATTTACGAAAGTCCGCACAGCTTTTTTTCAGAATTTGTATATGCTGTAGTGGAGAAAAAGTCTTGAAATTACATGTATTTTACGAATTTCGCTGAGCCCGACCACCAAAAAATTCGTCCATACAAATTGACCCGCCCTAATATATATATTAGGGCGGGTCGAAAAATAAATCGAAAACCCGCGTATCGAAATATATTAGGGCGTAAACCCGCCCTAAAATCTCTTATAAACTTTAATTGTACGGAATATACAAATATTATTGATTTAAATGACGATACCATTTTATTCGAACCACCGTTTACGCAAAGTTATTCGTATGAACATTTGGAGGGATATTTAAATTACGAAGTGCCACCGTTCGATGATCCACAAATTCTTTTACACATTCAAGGAACGGAAAGACATGTCCAATTGCTGGCTGCCACTGCTAAACGAGTTGCAGGAAAGAATGTAGAAGGCGCTATGGCGACGACATTAGAGAGCCGTACGAAAACACCAAGACTTGAAAGCAAACAAGACTTTCAGAAAAAATAATGTTTTTTTTTCACATTTTGTCTTTTACTACACTCAAATTGAATATTTTTTTTTGATAATAGGTTGATAGATACTTTATTATCTCTTAATTTGAATTTTTGTAGAAAAAAAAAATAAAAAGGGAAAAAAAATCAAAAAGTTGGTTTTATATGTTATTTTGTTTTAGCAATATCGCATGATTTAATCAACCGAATTCGATAAATTTGGGCTTAAACATAACAATAATGGATTGAGCCAAAAAAATGGCCATGAAAGTAATATTATTGGACAAAATCATGAAAAAAATGGAAAAATGCTCCAAAATTTGGACAAAAATGCCCGTAACTTTTGAACTTTTTACCAACAAAAAGTAGGGGACTCCATTTTAACGATAGAGGTATGGTTCCTTCGGCAAATTTTCATGGAATAACCCATAGAATACGGAAATCATAGGGAAATTGGTGAATTTTTTCACTCCCTACAAATCGATCCGCCCTAATATATATATATATATATATATATATATATATATTAGGGCGGGTCAAATTCTGGCTCAGCGAAATTCGTAAAATACATGTAATTTCAAGACTTTTTCTCCACTACAGCATATACAAATTCTGAAAAAAAGCTGTGCGGACTTTCGTAAATAGATTCATACACATACATTCATACATTCATATTTTATAATTGAGAACAAAATCTATTTACGAAAGTCCGCACAGCTTTTTTTCAGAATTTGAATATGCTGTAGTGGAGAAAAAGTCTTGAAATTACATGTATTTTACGAATTTCGCTGAGCCAGACCACCAAAAAATTCGTCCATACAAATTGACCCGCCCTAATATATATATAAAACAAAGTGGCAAAAAGCGTCTGAGCTTTCTGTATAGAAAGCTGGTTGTTGTGTAAATAGTACAAAAATTATGCAATAGGTGGCGCTTAAAAACAAATTTAACACAGCCGAAGAACTTGGCACATGAAAGCTAGGATCTTGAAATTTAAATCAAAGGTGATATCAAAGTCAATTCCTCCAAATAATACAAGTGATAGAAGACAATGGGGCGTGGCACCTCCCATAAAACTTCAACACCTTAAACAATATATTTTGCCAGTTATCAAATTTAAGGCTGTTAAATTGGGAAGAACGATGAATTTAATAGAAACGTGGCACCACTCATACATCTCCAAAACTAAATAACCGATTATTCCAAAACTAAACGTCGGATTGAGTTTGAACTTTGGGATAATTTTCACCTTTGTATTCGATTAATTCGATACGGATACACAACATAAGGGCTGTCCAGTAATAACGTGTGGCGTTTAGGGGGAGGGGGGTTATCCGCAAGAAACAATGTAGAATTATGAGATAACTGGTTAAATTGAGTAAAACGTGTTTTCTACTAAAATATGACAAAATTTTACACAATAATATTTATCGCGGTTATGCGAGTGCAACAAAGTAGCCCGTCGATTCAGAACTGCCAGATATGGCGATATCTTGCCAAGCTGGCGGTTTAAGCGACCACTTTGGCGAGAAGATTTTTGATTTGGCGAGTTGACGAACAAGTGACTGTTTGTACATTTTTTTTGGCGATATTTTGGCGAGATTCCCTAAAATAAAGATCAAATGCTTTTTTACGTTACACAACCCTTTTTTCATAGCAAAAATGTTTCCCATCTATAACACTTAATTCGACGAGCAACAGTTCTATCACAACATAAAACATAAAATCACTATTCACAGCTGATATTGCTTAAACTTGTTCAGTTTGAGCGCTTAAATGCCAAAAAATAAGGAAGGAAGGAAGGAAGGAAGGAAGGCATTAAAAGATATAGAATAGACTGAGAAAATGCAAGATGTGCTTTTATTTGAACAATTTTAATATATGCTGCGAACGTTTTGAGCCTACAAAGGAGATGTTTAAAAGTTTTAACTCTAAAATTATGTACCCAAAACTAGAAGATTATGAACTTGAAGTCAATGGAGAATTGGAAGTATAAATGATATTTTTTGAATTTGGTATTCTCAATCAGCACGATTCTGAATAATTTTTCTCGAGGAATCGGAAAAGGGAGATTTCACATTTAAGATAAAGTTCAAGAGCATTTTGAAAATTTTTAATGTAAATTTGTTCATCAATTACACAGGGCAACACTGATTCTGCGGCATTGGATTTGGTAGTCAACTTTAGTATATACATTGATGAAGATCTTAGCCTATTTTTTAGATTATTTGAATTGACTCTGGTTCTCGCTAAAAACCACTATTTTAAAAATTAAGGAGGTTTCATCACAGATCTTATAACTCCAAAACAGTTAGTCTGATTTGGTAAAATAAAAAATTCAAAAATCCGCAGCTGAACTACCTCCAAGTTACATTTACATTATTTTTTAATTAGCTGAATAGTTTCGGAAACATTCAGAAAGTTCTTCTGAAAAAAACATTATTTTATGCAAAATTTAAACTCTTTTGTTATATCATAATTCATAAAAAATCAAAAACGTTAAAATAGCTCTTTTTTGATATTAAGTTATAAACGCACATATGTTACAAAGAAAATAAGCCATATTTTATTGAAATCAATTGGCATATTTTAGTTTAATTCACATTCAATGATGATATCTCATTTTGATAAAAAACTTATAAATAAACACACAGTGGAACAACAAGAATTTTTTTCTGCAGCATACATTTTTGTACAAAATTCAGATTCACTTATTTAAATTCAGGGCTTGGATCTATATTTCCGAATATTTCCGAAACTATTCAGCTAATTAAAAAACAATAAAAATGTAACTTGGAGGCAATTTAGCTGTGGACTTTCGGATTTTTTATTTTACCAAAACAGATAAACCGTTCTGGAGTTATGTTAAAATATGTGATGAAACCTACTTAATTTTTAAAATAGTGGTTTATCGCGAGTACCAGAGTAAATTAAAAAAATGTGAATTATAGGATTAAAACTTCATTATCCCATGTAAATTAATTAACTCTAAAAAGTTATGCCGCAGAAAAAAATATCTCTTTTGTTCCTCTGTGTTATTAATATTAAGTGATGTCTTTATCTGCTGTCTTAAAAATAAGCACTCCCTCTTACGATTCCCCGGGAAAAAGTATTCAGAATTCAGCTGATTTTTGATGTTCACATATTACTAAAAATAAAAGCTTTAAACTGGAGTTTCTAAAAAATTTGTACAAATAAATTAAATAAATTTATAACGTCATGTAAATATTATGGTTTTATTTATTTTTTTAAAATATTTTAAGAAAAAATTTTTGTGCGGTTTTTGGCGGTTTATTTACCGACAAATGGCGAGTAGGAGTATCAAAGAACTGGCAGCTCTGCGTCGATTGTTCAACTTCGGCTAGCCGGACACGCGATTCAAGAGCGCTACGACTTGTGACAGCGATGCATGGACAAGTCTCGACTTTTTGTGTTTACGTCCGTAAATGATTAGTTCAGTGGTCGGCACACATGAATCAAATGCTTTGCCAAGAGTCACACGTATTTTTATGCTCTTTCACGCATTCGGCAAACAACTAATAGTTGTTCGTAGAAAAAGTAATAATTGGCGAAACAGCATTGTTTCAAATGATACGCAATCAGGGAATGGAAATAAACTTTAACGAACGGTTCGTTCCGATCTGTTTTTTTTTTTTTTTAAAAAAAGCTCAATCTTTATTCCACTTTATTTGCATATAGCTTTTCAACGTAAACCCAACCCATGGTATAATTATTTGACAAGGTAGCCGTGACAGTTATTTGGCGATTGGTAGTTGCCCAATCATTGGTAGTTTGACAACTGCCCATCGCCGCTCGTGAGAAAAAAGCCAGTCTACGCTACTACCTTGTCAGTAATTTTGACATGAGCAAAACCCGAAAGTAACAAATATACCCCGCTTCACCGATTGTGATTGCTGCTTCCACGAGCAGTGTTGCCAGAAAAGGTAATTTTCCAAAAGGCAAAAGGGAATAGCTGTCTTTAAAACAGGAAAAATTAGATTGACGACGTTCTTGTGTAAAAACAGCAATGTCGTCACAAAATCAACATATTATATATTAAATTTTTTTACATCTTGTATTCAAATACATTTTAAAATTATCTGATTCATCTTGAATTTTAATTTAATTTTATTACTATTTGAATTATCCTGTGTATTTAAAATTCATTAAGATTGTCATCTGCTGCAAACTCAAATGAAGTTTGTTCTCTGTCCAGCGTCATTTGATTTATTTGCTTGACAAACTATTAAAAATGGTTAAGTTAAACTGAGAGATTTTATAAGATTTAATTTCGAAGGCGGAGCATTCAGATTTTCCCGCATACTTTAACGCTTTGAAAAAGAAAAGGTATTCTTCATTAATTCTTATTTATTCTTCACTTAGTTCCTATTTTTCTCATTTATTTAAAAAAAAAATTGAATTAATTTATCTCGACTAGGGGAATTTATTAAATACTCTAACACAAATGTCCAACATTTTTAGCATCATGTTGTAAATATGAAGTTTGCAGACACAAGTGAAATTTTTATAAAAAGTAACAAAAAAATATTTCATTTTTCTCTTCTAAAATTACAAAAGACAAGAATCGAAAGGAAGTATTTACAGTTACACTCAAGTAATATGCACAAGTATTAAATTAACAAGTATTAAAGCCATATTTTAAATTACATTACTAAGGTTTATATTGTTATGGTTCCTATATAAAATAAATCACTGAAGCAAAAAAAAATGTCAGTAATTCACCTTTAATATACTTAAAATAAGAGAAAAAAACGGGAAAATGTAAGGGAAGGAACGGAAAAAACTTATTGAAATGTATGAACAAAACGGGAATGATATCTAATAAATTGTGACAACTTTCCACGACTTAAAAATTAAAATTCTGCAGAACAGCAGTAATAAATTTGTTGACGCATGCAACAACTTTTTTCGTTCGTAAGACGCCGCACAGTGTCGCGGGTGCGGACAAAAGTAAAAAAATATTTTAGGTTGCAATTTTAGAAAACTAAGTATATAGAATCATAGCTTAGCAAAATTTGGCAGCGTATTATATCCACAAATTATAAGATATGGCTAAGTCCTTTAAAATTCGAAATAATTGTATTCTTAGCTAATTGAGTGGCTAAATCAGAGCCATGTTGAGGGAGCAGATGATTTTACTGAAAATCCCATGGACATGCTGGTTTCAGTAGTCACCTCTTGACACCGCACATGAGTCCCCATGGAATGAATTAGAATGAATATTCTTTCAGTAATTTTAAAAGTTCCCATTTTTAATGACTTACTTTTACCTACTTTTACTTAATAAGTATTTTAATTTTATTGTTTACTGAGATAGTAGTCTTAAATACTAGTCTCAACTAGTCCTAAACAAAAATAATTAAATAAATGAGGATTTTTTTTTAAATCCAATACAATGCAGTATACTTCATTTAACATTTTTACATATTTATGATTAACATACATAATTAACGTGTTTACGCTGAAAACACGCATTTTGAACAATCTCACGTGAGATAAGAGGGGGAGGGGGTCGAGCCAAATCTCACGATATTTCACTAGGGGGGAGGGAGATAAAAAATTGCAAAAACCACCTCACGTAATTAATGGACGCCCCTAAGCTGTAATCTTATAAATATATATATAGAAAAGCCGTAGCAAAGCGCGCCGGTAAAAAGCTAGTACATATATTATAAAACTTCTTTTCAACTTTATTAATAAGGTTTTTCACTATTTACTCCAACAGTTTTTTATTGATTTGATTAAAAAGGTTTTTTCTTATTTTTCTAGAAATTCTTATTGATTTTATAAAAAAAAATAAAAGAATTGCCCTTGACTTTGTTTTACATGAAAGGGTATTTTTCGATCGGTGTATATCAAATAAATTAATTTTGAATTTAATAGAGCGCTAACTGAAGTGACAAAAGCTTAAGTGTGCATGTGTATTTAGGTGTGTTTGTGTACGCTTTATCATGTTTGAATCATTTAATAACAATATCACATGCAACAACAAATTGACCATATATCAATTCGATGTTGAAGACTTAACTTGATTTCGGTTTGTAAGGTGCTGATTACAAGCACGCTTACAAACACAAATTCAAACAAAGAGCCAAATGCACTCACTCATTCACACACACTTAAGTAGTAGAATACGATTGTGTTGCACACACAATTTAAGACTTTGAACTCTCAGTACAATTAACAGAGATCTGTGACTATAAAAGTGTGTCCGACTCGAATCGGCTCTGCAAGGACGGAAACATTGCAGGCATTGTCAGAAGTATCTTAAAGGAAAAGCATTAACAACACAAGCAACAACGACAACACAAACAGCAGCCAAAACAACCACCACCACCACAGCAATTATAATGAGGACTAAGTGCAGGAAATTTATTGCATGTCATAGTATTTGAGTTTCCGTGTGTGTGCGTGCGTGTTACACACCCATTGAAAAAGGTTCGTGAATATTACGACAAAAAAAAGAACTTGAGAAAATATGAAGTTTTATTATCTTTGCAAACAATTCTATGTATATTGTTATATTAATATTGTTTCACTTAACGCCTTCCTAATAGCACATATACTGAGAAAAGACGAAAATTTTAATAGGTAAGCTAATTAGAATAAGGTTTAAGATGGTATTTAAAGGGTTTGAATAAATCGGTACATAAAAAAAGTGACGAAATAAAATAGTTTAGAGTTACGAAAACTATTTATACTTATAAATATGAAAGCAAGACGCGTAAATTAAACGAATATTGCGAGTAAAGCGAGTCTTGTGAGCAATATTAATCTTGTGAGCAATAAAAGTCATGCTCGTATTTCAAGACTTCCTAGTAACTCAAGCCTTGCGGGTAGCTAGAGTATAGCCAGTAGCTCGAGTACTGTGAGCAATGGGAGTCTTGTGAGCAATGTAAGTCAAATTGGCGTCTTGTGAGCAATACAAGTCTGGTGAGAAATGCGAGTCTGGTGAGCAATGCGAGTCATGCAATGCTAGTCTTGAGAGCAATGCGAGTCTTATGAGCAATTTGAGCCTTGTGAGCAATGCGAGCCTTGTGAGCAATGCGAGCCTTGTGAGCAATGCGAGCCTTGTGCACAATACGAGTCTGGTGAGCACTGCGAGTCATGCACTGCAAGTCTTGAGAGCAATGCGATTCTTGTGAGCATGTGATTCTTGTGAGCAATGCGATTCTTGTGAGCAATGCGAGTCCTGTGAGCAATGCGAGTTTTGTGAACAATGCGAGTTTTGTGAACAATGCGAATGACATTTTCAATAATTTGTAGTATCACGAGGTTCTAATGTTGTTTTTTCCAAATTGTTTTAAATTTTGATACATTTTTGTTTTACTAAAGGGACGAATTATGATCAGTGTTGCCTTTTAAAAATTTTTGAACGAAGTGAAATATTCAAAAAAGGAAAGTGAAGCGAAGTGAAATAAAATTCTTCAAAAAAGTAGTGAAGCGAAGCGACTCATATTTAGATGGCAAACACAAAAATTGATTTCAACGGTTGAAATACACATCTTTATATTGAACAAAAGAAACATAACGTAAAACGAAACAATACTTACACAAAACAATGCAAACACATGAACAAGTGCTGCCAACTTTGACAGTCTGAAATTTTTAATTTTCGTTTTAAAGATGAGCGAATAATTAACAAAGCTTTGAAAACACATGCTGCCAACCATGAAACTGCTATTGCTGCCATTTCTAATATTCGTTTTAGAAATGTGCGAACATCTAGAAATCCTAATTGCCATTTTCAAAAAGAAATAGCACTTCGTACCAAATGGAAATGCGTTCATGACAAAGAGGAAGTGTTGAAGTGTGAACCTCAAAAAAGAAGAGAAATACTTCAATTGAAGTGAAAACTGCAACACTGATTATGATTCACTTGATGTTTCCAAATACGTTGGCTCAGTTCTAATGCCCAATAAGTTCTGTTGGCTCTAAGAAAGTTACTGTAAATTATTATCACAATAAGAAAATTTATTTTTTCATTGTGTTGACGTTTATTTAAAAATAAAAATAAAAAACACAATGACGCATAGTGTAACGACGTGACTAAAAAAGAAGTGAACGAAAAAAGTCATAAATTAGTAAAAATAAGGATTCTTTTATATGAATCTAAAAGGATTTTGCAATATCTTTCCATTTGTGTAAGCTATTATCATTATATGCTGCGTTGAAAATTCAATAAAATTTCAGTTTTAAGAGTTTTGTACTGAATCTTTTCAAAACCACCAAAGTTTTAATAAAATTCATTTACGAAACATTAACAAAGATATATTTCACAAGTTCTTGCTAAAAATATATAGTTAAATATATAAACTAAGCTACTACCTTTGTATTTTAAAAGAACATGTTCTAATAATACTAATATTGACTATCAAATAAATAAATACATAAATAAAAAATGTACATAAGCCACACAAAAGCTCCCATAAATAAAAAAAAAACCTAAATTTCTATACGCAATTAAAGAAGAAGGACATTTTTGTTTTTTTTTTTTTCATTTTTAAGTATATGTATTTTAATATACGTCTTTTTTAACACATTCCCAAAATTTTGTTCTCAAACTATTTTAAAAGTAAGGACCACTTATGACCACTTTTCCAAAGCACTTTTTTGGTGAAAATTTTAGAAGGTTGCAGGCTTATGTCAAAATATTAATTTTATTGCTTTAGGAAACTCGTTATGAGAAAAGAGTTTAGAAAAATTGGCTTAAATCATACCCGTAAAAACTCTTGAGAACTATCCAATATAAATCTATTTCGTGAATAACTGCTTTCATACGATCCTTCTATATCTTCTTATAGAAAAATTTTGAAAACAAAAAATAATGATTATGAAATCAATGAATAAATTTTAAATGAATATGAAATAATTGATTTTCATTCTGATTTCGATTTCTCTGACTTTGTGTCCAAGGACTCGACGAAATATTCTGATGACAGTCAATAATTTTCACTGTAATTTTCGCTCATTCTTAAGATTTATGTAAGATTTAAACAAACATATATTTAAGCTTCGTTTTCTCGGAAGTTTATGTTATTAATGTAAAAAAATCTCTTATGTACATATGTCTTACAAGACATAGTAATGAAATGATCTACCAAAATTGTCATTCCTGTAACTAATTAAGAATGGCAGTGGTAAATATGGGCGCAACTCACGCGACAAGAAAATAAAGTGTGTTTGACAAGCAAGTTTACATTGTAAGAACTCAGCGAATTTTCGCATATAATTTGTTTTTGTTTTTAATTTTTAAATAATGGGAAAACAGTGAAGTTTCATAATAAACCCACCTTACCTATGGACTTTGCTTATTTAAAAAAATATCGAGTTTACAAAAAATATTTGCCGTAACTCACGCGACATAACCCACGCGACAAAATTTCCTTAAATTTAAATTGGGTAATTAAGTAATTAGATAGTAAAGTAATTATGTAATTTAGTAATTAACAAACATATTTAATATATTGTCCTTTTCTTGCCTCAACCATTTTTCTATTATCTTTGCCAATGCCTTCCATTTTTACTAAAAATAAAAAGCTTACGAAACATTTACTAAACATTTACGAAAAAGGAAACTACATTTGTGAAACAGTGCAGACGATTTGATCATCATGGTTAATGAATTTATATTGAAATTTCTTAAATTAATAAAATTGAAATGTTTCTCTTAATAATATCATAAAATAAAAAGTTTTCAATAAGTCTTAAGTTTGTGGTCACGGTTGACTTTTTTCTGGAAATGCCCATATAGTAAAATAAAAATATTTATGAACTTATAATCATCATTCAATATTGTGTGGGAGGCAAGGGAAGGGCTGGGCTAATCTGAATAAAATATTTATATGATAATTAAGTGAAATAAGTCTAAAATAAACAAGTTATACATATTTTTTTCAAACTCGAGCTGTTGCACTTTTATTCATCACCTTGTATGGGAGAGTGCGAAGGGCCTGGTCATCTGAATAAAATAATTATATGTTAATTAAGTGAAATAAGTTAAAAATAAATAATCTAATTTTCTTTCTTATATTTTTTACAAATCGAGATGTTGCACATTTATTCTCCATTTTGTATGAGAGCGAGCGGAGGGCGTGACTTATCTGAATGAAATAATTATAGGCTAATTGAGAAAGGGAAACTGGGGGCGATGGATCAATGTAACATGTCTGACTGTCTCAACCTGGCGAGGCCAGCATAATCTTTGTGAAATCGCCTCAAGTCGACTCAAACCTCCACGTGGTGTTTCCTGGGCAACGTCAAAACTGACAACCGTTAGTTTGGCGGCTAATCTGAGCGGCGGGCCTCCCTAGGCTTAAAATAGGTTGTGCGTCGGGTTTGAAGCCCACCCGTAAAAACCAATTTCAATGAAAACATATAAGAATAGAAGAAAAATGATCCCCAAATCTGATGACGACTACCGCAAACGAAAAACTGATAATGATTTACGGATATGCACCTGGAATGTCCGAACCCTTAATTGGGAAGGTGCATCTATCCAACTGACTGATGTCTTGGAAAGATACAAAGCTGATATCACTGCTATCCAAGAAATGCGATGGAAGGGACAGGGTTGCATTCGGCATGCACCCTGTGATATCTACTACAGCGGCCATGCGGAGAAGCACGAGTTTGGATGCGGATTTGTAGTTGGCAAGAGACTACGGCCCCACGTCCTGCGATTCACACCTGTGAACGAACGACTTGCCATAATCCGCATCAAGGTTAGATTCTTCAATATAAGCCTAATATGTGCGCACGCTCCGACAGAAGACAAGGACGATGAGATCAAGGAAATTTTCTATGAGCGCCTTGAAAATGCTTACGAGCGCTGCCCCCGCCACGACGTAAAAATCGTGCTTGGTGACTTCAACGCTAAGGTGGGCAAGGAAAATATTTTTGGTCCAACAGTCGGAAAGTTCAGCCTCCACGACAACACCTCCGATAACGGAATGAGGCTGATTGACTTCGCCGCAGCACGAAACATGGTCGTAAGTAGTACTAGATTCAAGCATCTCAATATTCATAAAGCCACCTGGATGTCCCCTGATCAAAAAACAAAAAATCAAATTGATCACGTTTTGATCGACGGAAGGCACTCTTCCAGTGTATTGGATGTACGCACGATCCGTGGTGCAAACATTGACTCGGATCACTATCTTGTTGCAGCCAAGATCCGTACACGTCTGTGCGCAGCTAAAAATACACGCAACCCTACACAGAGAAAGCTAGACGTCGACAAGCTGCAATCGAAACAGACAGCCGATGCTTTCGCCACTCGACTCTCACTCCTGCTTCAAAGCACTCCTCCAATCGATGATATATGCGCGCAGTGGACACACATTTCCAACTCCATGCGTGCGGCTGCTGAAGAGGTGATTGGCTACCAACGCCCTCGCCGAAACCAGTGGTACGACCAGGAGTGTCGCGACGCCACTGCAGAGAAAGACGCCGCCTACAAAGCCACCCTGCAGTCGGTTGTAACGCGCGCTGCTAAGGAGCGATACAAAGAAAAGAGGAGGGAAGAGAGACATATTTTCAGGCGGAAAAAAAGAGAGGCAGAAAAGCGCGAGCAGGAGAAGATTGAGATGTATGGTGACAGGAATGAGGCCCGAAAATTTTTCGAAAAAATAAGACGCCTTGCCGATGGTTTTAAAACCGGGGCCTCTTCCTGCAAGGATGAAAACGGGAATCTAGTGACAGATGTCCAGAGTACACTGACGTTATGGAGGGAACACTTCTCTAAGCTTCTAAATGGCGACGCTGACAACAATCCCGCCAATAGAGATGATATTCCGGAAACCCCAATTGCGGATGACAGCGTCGAGGTTTCGCTGCCCGACTATGATGAAGTTCTGACAGCTATAGCTCGGCTTAAAAATAACAAAGCCGCGGGAGCTGATGGCTTACCTGCTGAGCTGTTTAAGAACGGAGGCGAAGCTCTACTTAAATGCATTCACGAGCTTCTATGCAGAATATGGTCGGAAGAATGCATTCCGAACGATTGGAATCTCAGTGTGCTCTGCCCAATCCACAAGAAAGGCGATCCCACTATCTGTGCCAATTACCGTGGGATAAGCCTTCTTAATATCGCATATAAGGTCCTGTCGAGCGTTTTATGTGAAAGATTGAAGCCCATTGTAAACGAACTGATCGGACCTTATCAGTGTGGCTTCAGACCTGGAAAGTCCACCATCGACCAGATTTTCACGCTACGACAAATCTTGGAGAAGACTCAAGAAAAACAAGTCGACACCCACCATCTTTTTGTTGACTACAAAGCCGCCTTCGACAGCCCAATAAGGAAGCACCTGTACTCCACCATATCTGAATTTGGTATTCCTGCAAAACTAATACGACTTTGCAGGATGACACTGAGCAACACCAGCAGCGCAGTTAAAGTCGGGAAGGACCTCTCCCCACCATTTATTACCAAACGAGGTTTCAGACAAGGTGATTCCTTATCGTGCGACTTTTTCAACCTAATGATGGAAAAGATCATCCGAGCTGCTGATCTGAGACGTAGTGGCACAATATTCTACAAGAGTGTTATGCTGCTTGCGTATGCTGATGACATAGATATCATTGGCCATAATACGCGCGAAGTCAGTGCAGCATTTTCCAGATTAGAAAGAGAGTCAAGTCGAATGGGTCTGTCAGTGAATGCAGATAAGACGAAATACTTAGTGTCAACAAACAAACAGTCCCAGCGTCTTGGAACCCACGTTACCGTTGACAATACCTCCTTCGAGGTTGTGAAGAACTTCGTCTATCTAGGATCCAGCATTAATTCAACCAACGACATCAGCATTGAGATCAAACGAAGAATAACTCTTGCCAACAGGTGTTACTTTGGGCTCAGTAGGCAATTGAGAAGCAGAGCCCTCTCTCGACGAACGAAAATCACGCTCTATAAATCGCTCATCATGCCCGTCCTACTTTACGCATCACAAACCTGGACGCTGAGCAGTTTAGATGAAAAGACTTTAGGAGCATTCGAGAGAAAGATTCTTCGTAAGATCTACGGACCAATCTGCGTCAATGGCGAGTACCGAATACGGTGGAATGATGAACTGTATGAGCTGTACGCTGACATCGACATAGTCAAGCGCATTAAAATCGAGCGGCTTCGCTGGCTTGGTCATGTTCAGCGCATGAAAGACGATGCTCCAGTGAAGAAAACATTCGATTCGGTACCCAGCGGCGGTCAACGCAGAAGAGGACGACCGCATCTTCGTTGGAAAGACCAAGTAGAGGACAACCTGACGAAGCTTGGAATTTCCAACTGGCGCCAGCAAGCAAAAGACAGAAATGGCTGGCGCTTAGATGAGGCCAAGACCGACATACGGTTGTAGCGCCAACTAAGTAAGTAAGTAAGTAATTGAGAAAATAAGTTAAAAATAAACATTTTAATTTCCTTTCCTATACTATTTCAACTAGAGATGTTGCACTTTTTTTCTTCATTTTGTAGGAGAGATTGGCGAAGGGCGCGGCATTTCTTGATGATATTTTCAAATAGTAATAATGTGAATCTAGTAAATAAAAAAATCTATTATATACAGCATTAGATATTGCACTTTTATTGTGAATTTTGTATGGGAAGTAGGTGAAGGGCGTGGCGTATCTTGATGAAAGCTTGTGTGGCGTTTTATATATATGAAATAATGACACGTTCTAATACTACGTGTACATTGGACCAAATGACTCATTTGAAATGAGTCATTCAAAAGTGGTTCCTGTTGAAGTATCGTGTAAACGCCCTAATCATAGCATCCCTGGTTCGGTAACTCAACTTTCGACTTTAAAGTTTAAAGACTTTAAAGGTAATTTCTGTGTAATCAGGAACCTGATGCCCTAATCATAGCAGCCCCCGTTCGATAACTCAACTTTAAAGTCGAAAGTTGAGTTGCCGAACCAGGGATGCTATGATTAGGGCGTTTACACGATACTACAGTAGTAAACTCATTTCAAATGAGTCATTTGGTCCAATGTAAACGAAGTATTAATTTAATGGACCTACGATGATTCCTTCTAGTTTTGCCTTTCATCTTTAAATTCTAATGGATGGAAAAAGATTTGATCTGCAGGTCACATTTTAAAAAAGAATATAATCCGGGCATTATCCGGGGTTTCAGAGAGCAAATTCTTCAAAAAAGCGAGAAAGAAAACTCATGGATTTTCACAACGACATCGCACCATCTCAAAAGTCTATGACTGCAAACGAATTCCTGGTCAAAAACTCAACAAATACCATCCAACAATCACCGTACTCATTTTAAATGGCCCTAGTCTTGTTTCTTTTTCCAAAATTCAAATAAATTTACCACTTCGAGGCACCCGTTTTCAGTCGATAGAAGACAAAAAAGAGGGTTCTCAGTAAAAATGCGTTTAAAAAACAAACTGAACTACAGATCACGCTCAAACTCAGCGTCAGTAGAGAGGGTATTCGAGCCAACTTAACGACAAAAGGGTTTTTGCAATTTCTCTAAGCGGGCTTTTTACATGATCAATTCCCAGTTCTTCCTTAGCAGAATTTATATCAGTAATCAATTGTTCTCAACCAGAAAAACAAGGAACTCACCCAACTTAGAGGCGTTACCCCTACTTGTTTAGAAATCAAGCGCAATTTTAAAATGTTTTGTATAAATTTCTCCAATATTCTCCTAAAAATTTCATACAGACATTAAGAGTATCTGTCATGTTTATACTCGTACTTTCACGGCCTTCCCGTTTCTATTTAATACAACGCACATCTATTCCAGGTTCAAGACCGGACGAGTCCGTAAATTTTTTTAAAAGACGATAGATATCTTGAGTAGCACGGTGTTTATCAGTACGGAGGACATACGGTAACTTCAAAGCGATAACTTCAAAAATATTTAAGTATTCCTTATTGAATTTTTCTGTAGACAAAAACAGTTGTCTCCGTAATAAAATTTCATTAACCAAATTGAATTGTTTAAATTTGAAAACAAGCAATCTTTGTACAGGTAAGGAATACCGATGGTCCTTATTTTTCATTGGGTATAGTTGTGTGTCGGTTCTAAGCGCACACAAGCACAATCTTGTGGTTTTTACCAACAGAATTTGAAGCAGCTTTACGCAAAATGTTAAAGGTTACGGTCGGAGAAAGGCCTGAAGTAACAGAATTTAGTATTAAAGGTACTTTAAGCTAAATCTTAGCCAGCAGCATCAGAAGGCGATAGGTGATGTGGTGGCACAGACGAGTGGTTAAAACTGCTTAAGCACGTGCCTAGAAAAATAACAACAATAGCACAAGGTGACAGAGGATCCATTAAAGACGAGAAATTATTAAACTCGGAAGACTTTGTGGACTAGCAGGTGTTTAAGACAGTGAGTGGAAGTAGTGGCAGCAGCGATGGATGAGGAGAAATTGTTAATGTAGCTGTTAACAGGTGTAGGTGTTAAGTTGGTGGATGTGTGCATGGAAACCATTTTGAATGAAACATTTTTATGCATGCATGTTTAACATTTTTGGATTTTGTTTTCTCTTTTTGCATTTTGGGAATAAGGCAAATTTTGCGGTCTTTTTTACTCCGTTCACTGCTGCTCTTTGCCATGTTAAAGCATAACAGACTTATTTTTTTTTTATGTTCATATGCGTCATGGGAGTGGTTAACAAATGAAAAGTACAAATATTGTAAGAATTGAGTGGATGTGAGTTTGTGTTTTGTTATGTTTTGCAGTGAAAATACACAAAAATTATGCTCGCCTAAAAATATGCAAAATATTTTACTATTCCTATTATGTGTAGGCATGAGATAGATCATCATTTGGCAAATGGTTTGGTAGAGCGCCATTTTGGATGTGTGTGTATAAGTGTGTGTGTGTGTGTGTGCATACATATATTTATGCTATTCAACCCATTCATATTGCAAACCTACACTTAAAGCATTTCAAAGTTTTAATTAAAACAAAAATTTATAAAGCTTTTATTTATTCTTTATTTGCAGTTTTTTCATTTCTAATTTAAGTGCACTTTTTACAGTTTATCAATGTAAAAAAAACTGAAAAAAAACACGAGCAGAAGTTATTATAGTACATTATTCACTTTTATTACTGCATCTCATGGATGCATGGCAGAGTATAAAAATTTGATGACAAAAAATAGAAATAGCAAAAAAAAAGAAAACAACAACAAAAAATGGAAGTTCAGTATATTTTCAATAAAATCTCAAGCGTTTGCCAGCGCATTTCTCAACACAAAATACACACACATGCAGAAATAAATGCCCTTATATACACATATAGAAGTGTTTCTACGTACATATATGTATATATTGATATGTACGTTTTTATGTAGGTATGCGTGTATACATACATCGCCGATCTGTAGCCAACCGCACAGTGAGTTCTAAATGCTGCTTCTTGTCCCCGAATGCTACTGTTAAACATTCGCCCTTTTGTTTTTTTTTGTTTGTTGCCTCCTCAAATGGGAAATAATAAAAATTACACTAGTAGACAAAAGTTAATGTTGCGAGAAGCAAGTAATCTCTGATAGATTACTTTCAGTTACGCACCAACAATGACTACACACTCAACACAAATGATTAGGCTTTGAAGTTCATAATTCATATAATTTGGAGATATCAAATGAATATAAAAAACATTACGTAATTGTTTTGAATGCATCATTAGTTTCTACCATTTTTTGATTAAGCACGTTAAAAAGTACAGTTTTTGCATGGAATGGACATTAAAGTATATAAAATGATATAATTCCAGTTTGCCTTTATGATTCTGTGAAAAAATCCACCATTTCCTAAAATTGCAAACATCTTTAATTTTTAAACTATAACTAAGCAGAATTGTTTAAGAGGAAGGAATACACAAATTAAGGTATATTTTACCCAAACTGTAGGTGTACCTTTAAGGAAGTGTTTGGATCACAAGAATGTTTACGGAATGTACTACGGATGTTTCTGAAATAAACGATTGAAAGCATCTTTTTTAGCATTGTCAGCAAATTTTTCAGATTTCCAAAACTTCTAACAAAACTGGATATTTTTTACGAAAAAGATAGATTTCAAAAGCTTACAAAATTGTCTTTCAAATAGGCAAAAAACATATGATATGATACGTTTTCTTTTATTTTCTTTTACAGTAAGAAAAAAAGTGCTACGAATTAATTTTTAAAAAATACCTTTTTCAAATTTTGTATTACTTATTTATTTAAAAGTACAAAAAGTATACGATTTCGCAATATATTTCATATTTAGTCCAGTCGCCGTTCTTATCAATAAAGGCTTTACAGCTTCTGGGGCAACTTTGGCTAGGTTGTGCAACATACTCCGCAGGAAATCCTCTCCATATGCGTTTCAACATTAGCACAAGCCGATTTTTGGTTGAAATTTGTTTTCCTCTCAGCTTTTGCTTCATTAAGGACCACACCTTTTCTACTGGATTGGCATCGGGGCTTTGAGAAGACCAATCTAGTGTTTGCACCCCGTTTTTTTGTTTTCATGTCGTCCAACGGCGACTTCCATGCGGGGGGTCATTATTCTCATGCAGCATCCAATCATTACTTTTGTTTCTATACCCTCAGCAGAATTCAGTAGACCACATTTATATAATTTGCACATATACTCTGCATTAAGATTCAGTGTAAAAGCTATCAATTTCCCAAAACCTTTCTCTGAAAAGCATCCGTACACATGAATTTTTAATGGGTGCTGGACTGTTCGCTGAATAGGCCAAAACACAAAGGAGGCATGCATGCTTCAAGCATCTAACAGTTGAAATTGCATATACATATTCTTATGAAGTAGCCCACATCAAAATCATGCAAGCATGCATGCATGCATGCTACTTGAGGCATGCCTGAAGTTGCTCAATTTTTTGCTTTTGCAGGCATCAAAGCTTTGACAGACATAAGCATCAGTTAGCTTTGCTTGAAAAAGCTATATTAACACATCCAATTGCATTTATTGATTGCTTGAATTATTTTGAATTTAATCCAATGTATTTCGTCGTCTTTTTTTTAAACATTTTTGTTTAGTATCAACTTTTTTTTTTATTTTTTGCATATTCGATGTATGCTTGCTATGTGTTTTAATGAAGCATGCTTCACAGACATGATGCATGTTTGAGGCATGCATGCTTTCTATGTGTTTTGGCCTAATCAATGTTTCGACGTTTTTCGTTCAAGCTTTCTCAAAGATATAATGAATTACAAAGAAGGACTCGTCAGTACAGATAATGTTGCTCCAGTTACGATCCAAATTTTCACGAGCCCATGGTAGTCTCTTTTTATTGTTATTTTAAGTTAACAAAGGTTTTGTGTTGACACTATTGTTAGAGATGCCTGATTCCAAAAGTCTTTGCTTATACTGGCAATTATTTTGCTTCCCAATTGCGAAATCGCCCAGCAAAAACTTCGCTTACAAGTAATGCTTAAAGTAATCTAGAAAACGTCAATAATCGTTTACCTTCTGGTTTACAGAATGCATTACATTAACATAGGCATGTCATTGGCGGTAGGCGATTGCAATTTCTTATACCAGAGAAGCACTTATGCATATGCGTACCGGAGGCGGATAAATAATATATTATGCGCAAGTCATTTTATAATTGGTACACAGAACTTATAAAAGAAGCAAATACTTTACTGTTGGCATTACTTGCTTCTTATAAAGAACAAAGAAAACAAAAATAAACAAATGTTATTATGAGGCATTACAGTCTAGATTATTTTAAACAAGAAGTAATAGCTTTTTGGTCTTTACATATTATGAAATGCATTAAATAAGCGAATATTAAGTAAAGGCCTTAAAAAATTTTAAAAATGTTTTGCTGGGCGGGAATAGGCAAGATATAAAAATTTACCGTTAGCTATGAATATCTTTGAATACACTGAAAAAATATGCTTCTTTTTCTAGCACACAGTAGTTTTAAGAAAACGTCGCGCTCAAAAAAAGCCGACTTTAAATCTTTATAACAAGTGTTCTCTCTCCTGAATTGTAATTAAAATACTACATTTTATCTGTTTAGTGATATTAGATTTAGGTATTTAGTAATATTTTCTTAGCTTTTATAAGTATAAATTCAAAATTTACAGTATTTAGAGCATGTTTTTCTTTTATAGAACAACAATCGTGAATAGAAATCTTAATTTCATATTTAAATTCATGAGATTGATTATGTAAAAAAAAAATTGGAAAACTAAAAATAGGGTTTTTGTTAAAAAAAAACATATTTTATTAACGAGTATGCCCACTAAGGCATAAATTTTTTTTTCAAAATTTTTAAGGGGCTGAAGCGAAAGTTCGTCACAAAAAAAAATTTTTAAGAATTTTCAGATGTTTTGAAAAAGATTTAGAGATCGCTCAAGGTCGTTTTTTCTAAAGAAGCAGTTTTTTAAAATAATACTTGTGCTTTCTACCCAGAATGAGTGACTTACTGATAAAAAATTTTGTTTTTATTTTTTTATTTTTTTTTTTTTTTTTGCTCTTATAGTAAAGTCTTAGTATACTGTTTTAAACAGCATTCAATCTTAAGTGAGTAAAAGAAACAAACGTTATTTTTTCTTTTTTTTACCGAAGTTATGCGCACTTAAATTTTTGAAAACATGTCTTTTCTGTGTGACCAACAATTTTATGCATAACCAAATGCGGATCCCCGCTGAGGCGATCGCCCCCCCCCCCCCTTCTTGAAAATGTTATTTATATTATCACATATGCTTGATAACGTGATAATGGATTTAAAAAGTCGATTTTCAACAACAACTTTGGATTTATATTAATTTTTAGTACTGTTTCCTTATTCTGTTACCTCGAAAAAAATTACATTATCTACACAAGATGTTAGAAAACTATGTAAGAGATATTCGATATTTTTCAAAAAATGTCCAGAAGTTTTAGACGCAATGTCAAGTGCTATACACTAGGCCGGCTCATTGCATAAAATCAAAAAGCACACTCAATTCTTAAGTCTTTGGAATGAAAAACTAAGAACTCCTGAATTTGAGGAAAATCGTTTGAGTCTCTAGCCACCGCAAATGCCGATAATTTTGTATCTAAAATTGGGTTTTTTTAAAAAATTGTATCTTAATTTTTTGAAATACGTACAAACTAACACAAACTGTTTGTAGGAATTGAGTATCAAGTACAGCCACGTGATTCAGAACAAAAATAATTTTGATTGGCTTCCATAACTAGTGCAAAAAAATTAAAAACATCATAGTTTTTTCCCAATGGCTGAGTTCAGATGAGCATCAAATGATGAAGTTCATCACTTTTTGTTGATCTCTTTGATTGATTCTGGTCTTGAGTGTTATCAAAATTTTGATTACGTTCGAAGTTCGTGTTCGCTGTTGCAAAGAGTTCATTTTTTAGCTGGAAAACCACAACAAATTTAGATTCATTCAATCATTTGCTTCTTGTTTAGTCTGTTTTTAGGAAATCTCTCAAAATTGCGGAAATATTTTTTAATTTTGACAAGTAGGGGGGTTCAGTGGATCAAAAATATAAAACCAAATTTTATTGAAATTCATCGGCATTTCCGGTGGCTATAAACTCAAACGATTTTCCTCAAACTCAGGATATCTTATTTTTTCATCTCAAAGACTCAGAAATTGAGTGTGCTTTTTGATATAATTTTCCATGTAACTTTTTTTTATCACACTTAACACTAGGATGTGCGACTGGGCTTTTCGAGGCCCATTTTGACTTTGAGAAGTCGTCAGTTTTTTTATTGGCTCTGAGCGCCGAAATATTTTATGTCAACTACCGCTAATGTTTTCTTGACGTAACAAAATAAACTAAAAAAATTTGCATTACTTTCGTAGAACAAACTGATCTGTTTTTATAATAAGGACGTAAGTGAACCTACTGGACCTAACGAGGCCCGTCCGTTGAATGTATGGAAAAATTCTGTAAGCTAATAAACAAAATATGTTCAAATATAATCGATCACGTTTGACGACTTTATTACACTACATATGTAAAGCTCTCCTGTGTAAATGGCTTCATTACATATTTTTTTTTTATTGTAAGTAATATCTGAAATGTCGGGAATAAGAGACCAAGTGTGGGAAGAGATTGATATTATTCTCAATTTTTTAGGCTGCTGACAGATAGGCAGCAGCTCACTGAGGACAGGTTTTTTGCTAATAAAAACATAAAGAATAAAGAAGACTATCCTTTCGGAGAAACAAGTCTTATAAATTTCTGTATTACATCGAAAATAAAGCAGGTGTCAGCACTATGGACCAGATGCTCAGTTGCTACTCGTTCAAGAGTGGCAAAAACATATAAACGGATAGACATCGTGAATTTCTAAAGGTTTTTAAAAGTTAGTTACGTTCAAATTTCAATTCAATGTTTTTGGCAATAATTATAAAAAAAAAATATTTTACAAATTCGTAATTCTACCATTATTATAACACACCCCATTGCATTACCCTGAATTATATGGAAGGGAAGACTGTGAGTCGTGCAATGCTTAGAAAGCAAAAAAGATGCGCAAAACATTATTATCGTGTAAGAAAAATGCAAAAAACTTCATATGCCTTGAAAACGACACCACGCAGAAAATAGTAAGAAATCCAGCACAACGATCAAGTACAACGATCGTTACCTCATTTTTAGTTCTTGTAAATTTGTGTTTAAAAAAATATAAATCAGTCAAAAGTTAACTTGTGCATAAAAAAATAAATTTACTTTTTTAGAAATGCCAACCCCCCCCCCCCACCCCCTTAATAAACCTCCTTAAAAATGGCACCCACACACAGTTGTTGTGTCTAAGAATACTTCTACATAATAGGAGCTTGCGATAGGACATCTAGATGGACGAAAATCATAAAAACAGCTGGCAATGATTTATGGGCCTCGCGAGGCCCAGAAGGTCACTTACTGCCTCTTAGGCAGTCGCACATCCTAGGGTTAATATTTGCATATACTTCGAGCCACCCTACTATACTCTCTTGAATCCTGAAATGTAGCCTGTTCCTCAAAGACTTTTAAAAATTTTAATCACATTGCCATAAAGTGGAGAATCTGATTTTTCATAATTTTATTATTGAAGGGCTTGGCTTATTGCAAAAACGTGATAAGCCACATGATTTAAAAATCCAGTTTTTATGCTAAATTCATTTCTCAATGCATTGCCAACAACCACTGAAGAGATTTTAGCTATTTTTTATTAATTTTCTAACCTATTTGTAAAAGTTTCCGTGTTTAATTCCATTTCTTCATACAAAAATACATTTTTTCAAAACTTTAGAGTCGATTATTTCAAAATATTTTTTATGTGGCTTATCATGTTCATGCAATGGGCTTCAATTAAAATATAATTAAAACATAATTGAAACATATTCTACGACAACAGAAAAGGATTGAACGGACTTGCTTTATAAAATATTCATTAAAGTTACTGTGGATCAAATCGTCGATAGATATGTCAAACACGGAAGCACAGATAAGATTTCCTGTCATGATTAGATATTTGAAACAGGGTTTGGAAATTTTGTAGTACATTTTATTCAAAAATTTAAGACAACAATTTTATTAGGTTTTTTTTTAATAAAAGTTACGTAACCTTCTTGTATTTCAGACATATGAACTTTATATATAAAGTCACTGAAGACTGTATAACTGATCTTTTATTTTAAATAATCGATTAACTGATTTTTTTAAAAATCGCCATATTCGTGTTATTCAAGAAACCAGTTTTTATATTTTGCCAAATAATATTTGTTTTTGATTTTGAGGAACTACTTTTTTGGAAAGAACGACCTTGAGCGACCTCTAAACCTTTTTAAAAAATCTGAAAAAAATCTGAAAAAAATCTCAAAATTTTTTTTTGTGATGAACTTTCGAATTCCACTTCAGCCCCTCAAAATTTTTACAAAAAAGTTTACGCCCTAATACCCACCTTTTTCTTTGATAACACTTTCTACTCGACATGCTTTCTTCAAGTTTCTTTATTAAATCTAAAGAAATATTGTTATACTAAATCGATACAATAACCTCCTTTATCTTGGGCATGGTTGATGGCTTATTTTGTTGAATTTTTATAATTTAAATAATGCCCCAAGCGTTCTCAAAGGGATTCAAGTCGAGACTATTTCCGGGCCAAGGTAATGGCAATATCCCCAAAACTTGTTAATATTCCGTTTCCTTCGAAGAGTTAACGCAGTAAAAAGCCTACATTTTTGGAAAACACTTAAAAAATATATTAATTCATCTGTGATGATTACCGTTTTCGAGAGATGACACGGAGCAGAATCATATTGATATATAACATTGACAATGCGCTCAGATTAAGTATCCATGGAGGGCAATACGCCTCGATTTATGAGAATGCTTTACAGTATTTTAAATTATTTCATCTTTGCATCTTTCGTTCGGCCTGCTGACACCTGAATCTGGACCAACAAGATTTATTTTGCTTTCATCAGAGATTATGGCATAAGCCCAGTCATTTTACTACCAATTTAATTTTGCTTTGCTCCAATCTAAACGATTTGAACGCATCTTTGCTGTTAGTATTGGCTTTTCCGCAGCTTTTCGTGATTTAAGATTATTTTCTTATAATTGACGTTTTACTGATGCACAGCATATTTGAACTGAATGAATCTGTCTTCGTTCTGCATCGATTTCTGGTGAAGTTTTGCTCGATCTCTTAGACTTAAATGCACTATATCGCTGTCCTGTCGCTTATTTGTCTTTTTTGGACGATTACTGACCGATAGGCGTGTCAGACTTTCAGTTACCAAATACTGTTTTCCAGAATCGTCTTACAGAAGATTCGCGACAGCCCACTTTCATTAGCAACATTGCCTATATTTCAATTTCCAATTATTTAAATTTTTGCTTTTGTGATAAAGCCACATTTTTTGGTTATGAACTCAATTGAACTGAATCAAAATGAAACCGTACTGATCGGCATAAAACTCACGACTAATAAAAATATTTATTATTAATTTAGAAAATCAACTTAAATTCTCGAAACTTGACGGAATATACTAAAACAAATCGGATAGAAGATTCTTTAAAAAATTTTAGCTATTCTTTTTTGAAGCCAGTCTTTTTACACCTAGTTTTATGATTTGCTTGAGCGAAATCTCAAAAACAACACTATTTTCTGACACCGATTTCTACGAATTGATGTTGTTTTCTTTGTTTGCCTCTATTACAACAAAAAATATAATATTAAAAATATTTCGAACTTATACCCATGCGCGTCCCACCAATCCAAAAACCTTTGTTGCGCAAAGTGTTTCATTCAAAATAAAGTATTAACTAAATTTAATAATTAAGTCTTAGCAGATCACAATAATCTATTAAAGGAATTGTGTACTGGCTATCCTACTTATTTAGCAGATATCTAAACAACAAAAGTAGAAACAAGTAACTAATATGTTGCTTCTACTACACGTTGTCATCAGCATCGTTAAGTAGGTGTTTTTTGCATAACTTTATTTTACTGTTATTTTTAGAGCTCGTCCGATTCCCAATTCACCCGATTGACCCATGCCGATGTTGACTACATTTTAAAACTGATACCGATGTCGATTCTTTAATATCAACCGATGCCGATTCTTTAATTTTGAACCGATGCTGATTCTTTTTTCAAGCGATGCCGTTACAAAATCGATGCCGATTGTCGACTTTGAACCAATGACAATATAAAACCGATTCCGATTATATGAATTGAAGACGGCCTCAATAGTCTAGTGGTAGTGCGCTTGACTGATATTTAGGGGTCCCGGGTTCAAATCCTGGCCGGGCCATAGTCCTACGCTTTAACCTTTTTTTCCTTATCTCTAATCAAAAGACTTTAAAACACATCAGGGCAGTTCGCGATCTTGTTGCATCGTTGCAAATGCAAAATAAACAGCTTTTACAAAAACAAAAAGCATTGAAAAGCTGTTGCAACATATGCTCTTTGTTTTTGTAAAAGCTGTTAATTTTGCATTTGCAACGATGGAACAAAATCGTGAACTGCCCTATCGATTTACGACGAAAATGAGTAGTTGTTGGTGGTAGAAAAATTTGTGGAGAGGATCGTTTAGTAACTTGATTTCACTGAGGTCAAGGCATAATACTTCCGTCAGATTCAATATGTTTTTAAAGCTTCTGCCACATTAGAAAACATCCTACACAAAAGTTTCATCTGATTATTCCCTTCTTTCATCCAGTGGTATCAAAACGGAGCAATAATTTGGTCTAAGTGGGTTGGTTTAAGGACTTTCCGCCACGTTAACCTAACCACCTACCCACATAGTTTTGAACAAATGCCAATGGTTGCATATTCTGCCGATACAAGCCGATGTCGATGTCGATGCCGATGCCGATGCCGATGCCGATGCCGATGCCGATGCCGATGCCGATGCCGATGCCGATGCCGATGCCGATGCCGATGCCGATGCCGATGCTGATGCCGATGCCGATGCCGAAGGCGATTAATCGATCGAGCATGAGTTATTTTATTTAATATTTAATTTCAATTTGGTTTTAATTTACAAAACAAAGCAAGCCTTTTTAATTTTATTCCGAAACAATGAATTTTCCAAAGGTTGTACTTGATGCATACTGTTTATACGATTTTTGAAACAGCACAGTTTAGATTTTTTTTTCCGAGAAGACTAGAAATGCGCTGAAAATAGTCTAGAAGCCATATTCTGTTAAGTTTTTTGGTTATCGCACTCTGTACTGAGTGACGCGTTCGTCCGTCGCACCCTATAGCAATCCTAAAAATAGCACATAAGTGGTTGCTGTTGAACATAATTTGTTGTCTTGGTGCTGCGATGAGTAGAATGTTAATTAAAAATAATTTGTATTCAATGGCTCATCGACTTCTATACTTCACAAATGGTTTGCAACATTTTTATTTTAGACAGGCAACTTAGTCACTAGGTCTATCTAATTCTTTATTCATTTAGACGGATAACTGTATGACTTAACCTGTTTAACCCATTTGGGCCCATGGCCTTTGATACAACAATGCAATTAATACGAAGATACACATATAGAGTACCTGTATATTTAATAAGATTGTTATTTTGTTACATAAAAGCGAGTTTCAAATAGGTTAAGGACGGCAATAGTTTTTAGATAATGGATAGTCAGAAAAATATTTTTTGAAAATATTAAACAACATGCATATGGGGTCGTCCATAAACTACGGTACCAATTTAGGGGGGGGGGGGAGGTGTTTAGATATTGTAACGTTACCAAAAATTAAAAAAATCGACGAAAAACCTCTAATTAATAACACAATCATTTCAAAAATTTTTAACCTTACATGTTTATGTTTGATCGTCTAAATTGATGGTTAACTTTTGTTTCAACGATTTCTTCCACCACCTTTTCCCTCGACACAGGAACCTTTTGGTATTCCTTCACCATCTCAGCACACGTCTGAAAAATTTGGGTCTTTGCTTTTGCGACAGGCTTTGACGTTAAGGCCTGAATGTTCTTGACCAAAGGAGATACCGTATGACATGTACTGTCCTTCTCAGAAAGAAGAAATCGGTTCAAGGTCGTGTCCTACCTGCGGCTTGTATTTCGTTTTTAAAACTTCTATGAATTGCCATAAGTTTGTATTATATCGTTTACAATAAATCGGAATAAAAAATACTATTTAAATAAATCAATTTTCAGAAAGCATTAACACAAAAACACAGAACTTGGTTCAGCTCGGGTGCAGCCTTTAAGGGTACTCTGTCAAAGACCACGTGAATTTCTTTGCGTTAGAAATGAGGATTCACCTGAATGGGTCGACATAGAATCCGATGAAAAATTCTATTTTGAAGAATCCTCAACAAAGCTACCAGCTTCTTCTATCCCAGTGATTGAGAGCATCGAATCGCAGATGGAATAGCTTTTACAGATCATATTAATTATTGATTTTTTTTTTTCAATTGTTCCTTTAATGTATCTAGTCATACTAGTCACTAATACTAGTGAAAATTGTCAGAGCTAGTCAAAATATGTAATCATTCGAATGAATTAATTTCATATGTCACGTTACTTTATAGGGGGGGAGGGGGGAGGGGGGAGGGGGGAGGGGGGAGGGGGGTAAAAAACCGGAAAATCAGTAACGTAGTTTATGGACGACCCCTATTATATATTTATTATTATTAATTCTTTTAGTTGAAATCAATTGAAAACAAACACGCACAAAATCTGTACACAATACATATTTCTGAATTTTATTTCTTAAATCTTGGCTCATAAGAGCTATGAACGTTTTCTTAGAACTTAAGGGGAAAAAATCATTTATGAAAAAATAGATATTCGTTAAATCTACTGAAGCGTTCAGAAATATATATTAAAAATTAATATTTTAAAATTAGGCAAATATTCGCAGATACTATATAATGATGGTAATAAAATTAAATGTTATTAACACTGTTTACTTCTGCGAACTAAAAACGAAAATTACTAAAAAAAAAAAATTTTTATTTTATTCTACAGTGTTATTCGCAAGTAGTTTATATTTAATATTCAAGTACTTCATATGGAATAATTTTTTCTGTTCATATTAGAATAGCAAGCAATTCAAAAAACTGTTAAAGATTTTTTTTTTTTTGTTTTTACACATTTTTTGAAAATTGTTTTCTTTTAAAAAATGTTCCATTATTAAAAAATTTTAATGGAATACAAAGGTTTAAAGCAAAAATTGTATTCTGCATGTTTGCCATTTGTTTCGCAATACATCTATTAAAAAAATTGTAGATTTTCTAAAAATTTACATACTTTTCTTGATGGGTTTGTAACACATAGATTACTGCATTGTATACTATCGCAAAAACATGAGTGGCAAAAAGTGTTGGCACCGTGTAAAAACTCAAGGAAGAAACAGAAAAAGGAAAACACAATAGCACAAAAACATGTGGACAAAATTATGTAGAAAATAGTGCAACGGGCAGAGAAAACGACATAAAAAGATTTCATGCTTTTCAAGCTCTCTCACAATAACTACTTTATGATTAGTTAGTACAAATAACAAACATTATCCTGAGAAGGTAGGGAAAGTAATGATGTATAAAGAAACAGATAAAACAGACAAGCTTACACGAAAATTATTCGCTCAGTTGAATACATTTTCGTTAACCCATGTTTTCTTCATGTGATGATTTTGAGGAAAATATTAAATAATGCCAGTTATTAAAATATTTAATAAAAATATAATATTTAAATGCCAGAATAAGAAAGAACTTCATATAAATCAAAAATATTATATGTTTTGTAAATTTTCAGCACTAATGAACTTAAAAAAAAAATTAATTCTCGAGTGTTAGAATTTGCAAGTAGTTCATATTCAATATTCAAGTACTTTATATTAAATAATGTTTTTGCTCTTCACACTTTAATAGCAAGCAATTCAGAAAACTGTCTGAGTTTTTCTTTTTATTTTTGGAAAGTTTTGTTCAGTAGCACTATACAAAATATTATAAAACAAAGAAGCACAATTCCGAGTAAATAGCAAAACAACACATGAAACACAAGATTTTTATTGTGCCCAAAAATTATCATTCTTCTTTACAGATATGTTGTTTTTATTCCAATTTTAACCAAGCATTATAGATACTTTCAGTCAATCTTGGGAAAATATATCCGCCTTATGTTAAACAAAATTCCATTTAAGTAACTATCTAACGGATGTTCATCTAGGTATTGATTTCTTTTTCCATTACTGAACATGTTGTCAAAAATTTTATCTTCTCACTTCTATAGACATGGCTTTCGAACATGAAACTGTAGCATGGCGTCCAATATGGCTAACGACACCGGATGTTGCAAGCATCTAGCAAGCTAAGAGAAGAAGGAAGCTATGTTTTCTTTGCATGGAAATAAATCTTTGTCAGAATTCTTTGTAGTTTGGATTCGGTCATTTTTATATTATCTTTTTTTTTATTTTTCTTTTGTTTACGAATTTTTTTATTGCATTTTGTTACAGTCACACATGGATCCGTACACTTCTTTGCATTCGTCCGATTCTTATGGAAAATTAAAGTATAGCAGAAAAGAAAATCATGCTGATAGAATTCTGGGACAGTCGCACATTTGAAATTTCTGTTGTGGATGTGTGCACGTGTGTGTGTGCGTGCTTGCTAGGATGTATGAGTGCCTTTGATTTATATGCGCCGCATTAAAGCATTCGATGGGATTTATTTGAATCTGTATCTATGCGATTGTTCACTGTCTGTAAGTCAGATTTTTTGCATTGCGTTATTTTTTCAGGAAACATTTTTTGCATTTGCAAAAGCTGGCACATTCACAGCAAGTGACATGAGTTGGTGGGTTAAATGGGCCAACGATGAATTCTTGTGTTGCAGCAGAAATTTTTCACTTACGCTCGAAAAAAAATCAATGTTTTCTATTGGAGTTCCTTCAATTTAATTTTTTCCAAAAGGTTTATTTTAATGGAATGGTTTATTTTTCACAGAAATTTCAAGAAAATTAAAAAAGAAACAAAACGTAGATGTGTAATTTTTAAGATATTTCAAATTATTGTTCGTTCTGTTTATTGCTCAATTCATTTCGACTAGGTTTTATTTAGATAGCAATACCAAAAAGCTATTCGAAATCAGTTTTTCAATATTCACTACTAAAACTATGAACCAAATCCGAAATAAGAAATGGGAAATTGAAAATTCACAATAATAAATCCAAAATTAAGATTCGACTACTTCAGGTGCAGAATAAAAAAATATATTTTAAACTATTCATTATAAATTATAAATTATAAATTATAAATTATAAATTATAAATTATAAATTATAAATTATAAATTATAAATTATAAATTATAAATTATAAATTATAAATTATAAATTATAAATTATAAATTATAAATTATAAATTATAAATTATAAATTATAAATTATAAATTATAAATTATAAAGTATAAATTATAAATTATAAATTATAAATTATAAATTATAAATTATAAATTATAAATTATAAATTATAAATTATAAATTATAAATTATAAATTATAAATTATAAATTATAAATTATAAATTATAAATTATAAATTATAAATTATAAATTATAAATTATAAATTATTAATTATAAATTATAAATTATAAATTATAAATTATAAATTATAAATTATAAATTATAAATTATAAATTATAAATTATAAATTATAAATTATAAATTATAAATTATAAATTATAAATTATAAATTATAAATTATAAATTATAAATTATAAATTATAAATTATAAATTATAAATTATAAATTATAAATTATAAATTATAAATTATAAATTATAAATTATAAATTATAAATTATAAATTATAAATTATAAATTATAAATTATAAATTATAAATTATAAATTATAAATTATAAATTATAAATTATAAATTATAAATTATAAATTATAAATTATAAATTATAAATTAAAAATTATAAATTATAAATTATAAATTATAAATTATAAATTATAAATTATAAATTATAAATTATAAATTATAAATTATAAATTATAAATTATAAATTATAAATTATAAATTATAAATTATAAATTATAAATTATAAATTATAAATTATAAATTATAAATTATAAATTATAAATTATAAATTATAAATTATAAATTATAAATTATAAATTATAAATTATAAATTATAAATTATAAATTATAAATTATAAATTATAAATTATAAATTATAAATTATAAATTATAAATTATAAATTATAAATTATAAATTATAAATTATAAATTATAAATTATAAATTATAAATTATAAATTATAAATTATAAATTATAAATTATAAATTATAAATTATAAATTATAAATTATAAATTATAAATTATAAATTATAAATTATAAATTATAAATTATAAATTATAAATTATAAATTATAAATTATAAATTATAAATTATAAATTATAAATTATAAATTATAAATTATAAATTATAAATTATAAATTATAAATTATAAATTATAAATTATAAATTATAAATTATAAATTATAAATTATAAATTATAAATTATAAATTATAAATTATAAATTATAAATTATAAATTATAAATTATAAATTATAAATTATAAATTATAAATTATAAATTATAAATTATAAATTATAAATTATAAATTATAAATTATAAATTATAAATTATAAATTATAAATTATAAATTATAAATTATAAATTATAAATTATAAATAATAAATTATAAATTATAAATTATAAATTATAAATTATAAATTATAAATTATAAATTATAAATTATAAATTATAAATTATAAATTATAAATTATAAATTATAAATTATAAATTATAAATTATAAATTATAAATTATAAATTATAAATTATAAATAATAAATTATAAATTATAAATTATAAATTATAAATTATAAATTATAAATTATAAATTATAAATTATAAATTATAAATTATAAATTATAAATTATAAATTATAAATTATAAATTATAAATTATAAATTATAAATTATAAATTATAAATTATAAATTATAAATTATAAATTATAAATTATAAATTATAAATTATAAATTATAAATTATAAATTATAAATTATAAATTATAAATTATAAATTATAAATTATAAATTATAAATTACAAATTATAAATTATAAATTATAAATTATAAATTATAAATTATAAATTATAAATTATAAATTATAAATTATAAATTATAAATTATAAATTATAAATTATAAATTATAAATAATAAATTATCAATTATAAATTAGTATTCTAATTATAAATGACAAATTATAATAATTATATTTATAAAATTACTTGAAGGGTACAAAAGTGTATTTTTCAATACAATGTTTATGCTACGATTACGTTTTCGTTATTCTGTATTGTTTCCTCAACCATTTTTACACTTTGTTTTCTTTCTATCAATTTTTTATGATTGTAAGTGCGTTTTTCTGAATTTCTCTAACTTTATTTTGAATTTTTGTTGCTTCATCGCCAAGGCTCATCTCCATATCGAAGCGTGTAAGAAATATCCGCTACTCTAGTACATTGCTCACAGCTACTTATTGAACTCATTTCGATCATCATCTCCATACAATAAACAATTGCTAGTGCATCAGCATCCAGTCAGTTGGTATTTTTTAAAAGTAATAAAAATGCTTGGCATCAGCACAAAATGGCCCCCTGGAAGCAGTTAGCAGCACAGTGTAAGTGGCATGAGGTTACCCCTGACACACAGTGAATTTCCACAGCTGAATGAATAACTACTAAAACTCAACCTACTTCATCACTCAACCTATATCCTTCACTGCTCCACACGGCATTTAGTACAAGTACATCGCTCATCGCTCACACTTGCTACAGATTCCGACTCACTTGAACGAAGTGAAGGACTGTATACGACGTTATTGGATTCGGAAGTAAATGCAATGCACGTTTCATTTTTTGTTGTTCATTCTTTTGCTACGGTTTTCATTCACAGTTGTTGCTTTTGTAGTTGTTATTATTGTTTTTTTTATCAAGAATTGCCTGAGTTACTGAAGTCGAGGGTTTACCCAGATCTATGTAACTTAAGTATTTCCCGATTGCATTATGCGACACAAAAGCGACCAGAGACAAAAACAAGCCATCAACTGGATGTCACATTGTTGTGGCCCAAGAATGAGATGAGAGCAAAAAATAAAACAGAGATACAAAAAAAAAAGTTTGCTGCAGTTACCATTGGTTTTTTTTTATGTTGATGAAACGCGTAGGTACGCGACAATTGTACGCGAAAGAATAGCCATTGCGGAATCCTGCATAAATATTGTATAGAATCCCGAATCCCATGGTACGACTTGGAATGTTTGCAATAAAAAAAAACAGTAGGAATGCACCGATTGATGATTGCTCAGTGCAGTGATGATTTCTTATCTGGAATTTACAATATTTGGTATATTTGCATAAATTTTTTATTTTCATACCCTTTCAGAGGTGAGTGGTTAGAGCTAGTTTATAAGCAATATTAAAACAGATGGAATGGCTTACCTGAAAATAAATAAAAAAGTAAATTTTAGAGATTATTACAAAATTAGAAATTTTAAGTTATATTTTATTATTATTTTAAAATTTAATATTCGATTTAGATTAAGATATTGAATCCTTTCAAAAGCCAACACTTGTATGATAACTCGTTATTACTCGTTAATAATAATGGCTAGATACAGGACCGTAACCAGGATTAACCAATGGGGGGATTATGATGAAAATTTCTTTTTCAAAATTAAAAAATTTAAATATACAAGTTTTGGTTCCATTTCAAGTACATGTATTAAGGTGCCTCAACTTCCTTTAGAAAAAGTTTAATTTTTCCCCTCTTAAAATTTAACTTGTTCTATTTTATAACGATTCCCAAAATATTTTGGTTGCTACGATAGCCACCATTGAGCAAAAATGTTTTGCAAAAATCTCCACAAACCATTTTTTTCGTAATTGGCTGGCAGAATAGTTGTAAAAAATAAACTGTCAGATATTAAATGCCGAAGGAAGGCTCTTCCATTTAGCATCAAAAAATTTTAAAGTTTTGCAATAGCATTAACGATATTGCTGTTTCTTTTTTAATTTTTTTTTTAAATTTTTTTTACTAAAATGTAAATAACTTCATTATTTCTAAAGCGATCTTTAAAATATCGTTGGAAAGGTTTTGAGTGCTTGCATTTAATGCCAGAATTTCTAAAATTTATACATATTAAAGCTAAAATATTAATTATAAAATAAACACCTTCTGAAAAAATTCTGTGAGAAATTAACAAAAAAAAAAATTTAGTTATTGGAATATTGAAATTTTTGTTTGGAACTAAAATAAAAAATATTAAAAATTAAGTCTCCTTTCTTTGCAAATTCTACCAACAAATCCTGCTTTGTTACTGTGCGATCACTGTGTATGCTTCCTTTAAAACGAATCTCACCCATTGAAATACGGAGGTATGTTTTAAGAAATTTTAGGGATGAGAGCTATATCTCATTTATCTAAAATTAATTAAATTTTAAAGACAGGAAAACTTTAACATAAACTTCATAAATCTAAAAACCTAAAAATTCACAAAATTACTTATACGATTGACCTAAAACTTTTCCTCTGGTCAGAATTCTGAAAAATGTAAATCAACTTTTTTAGAACTCATGAGTAACTTCAAACATTCCTTAAAAATTAAACCAGTTTTAGACTCGTATCTTTAATATGAAAGTTAATTGTTTAAAAACTCTTGAATATAAAAAAGTCACAATGAAAAGGGCAGAAAAATTTATTTAATAGAAACTTATTTTGTGCTGGAAATTACGAAGAGGCTGTGATGTAATGCCGTCATAAGCAGATCTAAAGAAAACACAGAACTTACAATAAGCTCCATTTGCATATTTGGAGTAAGCCAATGAACTTCAACGACAAAACCATGGATGCCAAAATGTAAATTTTCGAGAACAGCTCGGGGGAAAATTAAAATCAGTTGTTGGCAGAAGTATACTTTAAAATCTTTCCAGGTGGTTCGAATTAAAGGTTTTTTTAGAATACATGTGTATGGCATTCTTGTTGGCTTCACTGTTATCATCACTACCATCACCTATAACTGGCGATGTCAAGGGTAGTGAAAACAATAGTGATGGTAATTTTAAATGTATCACGTTTGTTTCGATAAGTCACGATACATTGGTTTTCACTATTGAAGTTTACACGATTCAACTCATAAAGACTTTACACGTAAACGTGATTCAATGAAATAATTATTTATTCATTTTTATTAAAATTGTGACTCTCTGGGGGGTTTGAACCCTGAAAACTTCCCCCCTTGGCTACGGCCCTGGGTAGATAACGGCTATAGCTAGAAAGAATGAAAAGAAAATGTTTTGCCTTTATGACAAAAATAAACAAAAAGCTATGTGTTTGACGTCATGAGGCCGTAATCGAAAATGAAATAAATATGCAAAGGTGTTGCATGGACTTAATATAAAAAGTTTAAAAAAAATTTATTGAGTTATCGGGTCTCGAATGTAGCAGCTTGAACAATAAAAGAGCAATATTGCTGCATGAATTTATTACTGTTCAAAGACCAACGATACATTTGGGTAGTTCACGGTATTTTGCCTCTTCGCAAGTTTTTTTTTGAAGATTTTTGTGAGAACAGCTTTAATTATGATGTTGCAAATGCTTTACAACAGCTGTTTTACTGTTGTTTCGAATTTCTTCCTCCGTCCATTTTTGTTAGCATTTTTCATTTAAATTTTTTTTACCCCCTTTATTTCTTTCCACTTCTTTGTTTAATTATAAATTAAACTTTTTTGTCGCTTAAAATTATAACAATAAAAACATCCTTTTGTTATAGCAAATGCGTTAAAGTTGCAAAAGCATATACAGTTTTTTGAAAGCAGCTATTTTTGCAAATGCAACAATGCAGCTAGATCGTGAAGTACCCTATTATATTTTACGAAAATAAAGGTTGTCTTTTTTTGCCTTGTGCGGAAAATAATAATACTAATTACGAAACCGAATTCGATGCAAAAATATAACGACGTTGCAATAATTTATAACTCAGTTTTATGATTAGTGAACAAGAATGGAGAAAAATATAAGGATAAGGATTAGCACTAGTTTTAACAAGGCCTTAGACAAGGGTAAGAATATGAAAAAGACTAGGATGAAGAAGAAGACAAAGATATGAATAATAATTAGGAATGAAAAAGAAATAAGGATAAATATAAGGGTATAGGTAAGAACAACAAAAAGGATTAAATTAAGAGGATAAGAATTTGGAAGAGTACAAGCATAATGATAAAAATAAAGCCATGGATAAGGAAGGACAAAGCTGATAGTAGAAGAAGCAGATAAAGAATAAAATTGAGAATAAGATAGTATCAGGATAGAAATATGGATAATAAAAGGATAAGAATTTGAGAAAGAATAAAGATGGGAATAAGGATTAGGATAGGGAGAGAAATAAAGATAATGATAAGCATAGAATAGGAATAGGAAAATTAATAGGAATGGGAAAATGAATAGGAATAGGAATGGAATTTTAATTAGGAATAGGAATAGGATATGGATTAGGAGCAGGAATAGGAGGATTTGGAATAGGAATATGACTAGGAATAGGAATATAAAAAATATAGAATAGAAATAAGAATAAGAATAAAAATAGGCATAGGAAAAGGAAAAGGAATAGGAATAGGAACGGGAATAGGAAAACAAATAGTAATAGGAATAGAAATTGGAATAGTAATAGGAATAAAAATAGTAATGGAAATCAGAAAAGGGATAGAGATATTGATAGGGAAAGGATTAGCAATATGATAAGGATAGCGATAGGGATAAGGTTAAGGACTACTATTAAGACGAAGAAAAGGACAAAGCTTAAGGTAAAAAAAAGACATTTGTTTCGATATTGATATATATAAGAATAAGGACAAGAAACAAACGAATATGAATAAGAATAACGATAAGGATAGGCAAAATATAAGGATCAAGATAACAATCAGGATTCATTTTTTTTTTGTTGCAAAACATTAACTGGCTTTATAACAATTTAATCTTTAATAATTATGATATAAGATATTGATTGCAATAAAGTATTTTTTAACAGTTTTAACAAATTGAAAATAGTCACAACATTTTAAACAACATTACTGACAACACAAAAAAATAAAATAAATCGATAATATCAGACAGTACAGTATTATGATATCGGCTCAGATCGGTACAATTGACACAAACATGGTCTCATACCCAATAATACACTACTCTAATAATTATACATTTTACACATATGTGTAACGTTTTTTCTTCCTAAAGCCGATTGAATCGTGAATTTTTTCGACAAACGAGTTCAACTATT
Organism: Dichetophora obliterata; assembly: GCA_963920525.1. NCBI lineage: Eukaryota > Metazoa > Arthropoda > Insecta > Diptera > Sciomyzidae > Dichetophora > Dichetophora obliterata. Next base: position 129,461,226 of record OY986438.1, on the reverse strand, counting down.
GAACACACTTAACGCATTGAACAATTTTAACGCAGGCATCAATATAAAACAAGGTCTAATTGTCCACTCATCTTATATATTAATAGACAAACATCAAATGTTGTACACTTTTTCAATATTAATTTTAGAATAAGGGCAATGAAACTTATATCATTCGCCCTTTATGTGCAGAATCATTTCAGATTTTAAATGTATGACCTCTGACTAGACATTTTTACGTTGAAACTTTGTATTATTTTTAGTAAGAAATCTCAGGGCTAGTAACAGGTAGAACGGTGAATGAGGTATCCAATGAAAGATCTGGCTGCACAGTATGATTAAATTTTAGATTGGTGATCTTCGACGAAAATGAGCGTAAATAGAGCATCTATTAAATAAAAGCTAAGCTGCAACAGATGGAAGAATATAATGTAAGAGGGAATTTTAGACATTGATACGGTGTGCAAAAAACACTTGCAACATTTTGCGCCATCTCTTACGGATACCCTACAATGAGCATTTTTTTATACAACAAGAGTGATTATATATTGTGATGGTGAAATTTCTTACAAGTAGTAAAGTCTGAAAAATTTCCGTTATTTTGACATAAATATATATAGCGATATCTTGAAAACCATAGATGTTCTCAGTACAACGTATTTTTGTATGAAAAGTCGTTGGTTGAGAAATATAACGGTATAAAAAAGCTTTCTTGGTAATATTTTTCACGGATAGTATGTTAAAATAATCCCCTTAAAATTACATTAAAATTATTTCGATATCTCGAAAAATTTATATCTTCTCACTACAACGTATTTCCTTGAAGCAAGGCCATCTCCTCAGAATGAGAAAAAAAACTATTGATATTTCAAGTTTTGACATTGCAAGCAAATATCTCAGCCATTTTTTAATCGATTTTCAACAAACTTTCTTTGTCTGAAAGATCAATCAATTGGCTTGAGAGAAATAGAAAAAGATTTACCGTTATCTCACCAATTAAATGTTTTATATCGTTTTCAAAAAACCTCTAAAATATTGAGTTTTTGCTCAAAAAATAGGCCAAACTTTTTTTTGTTTTAATTTTTATTTTCTTATAAAATTTTCTTTATTCACACTCTTTCATATGACATATCATTTATTAGCAAAAATTGCTACATTTTGACACATAACGCAAAAAACAGTTTCTATCATCGAAACTCATGAGCAACTACCCCCAATAATTTTTTTATAAAAACTAAATTTTTCAAAATGTTGTTTTTATAGTTTTTACAAAGTTGCTTAAAAAATAATTTCTGTGAAAAAAGTTTTCAAAGATTTCAAACCACTCCAAAGTTATATACACAAATCTTTGTTTTAATCATTTTCCTTAGCTAATTCTTCTTATATATTAATACGCAAACATCAAATGTTGTCGTACACTTTTTTGATATTTATTTTAGAATAAAAAAAACGAAAAGTATATCATTCGACAGGTGTTGCACCATGGATGTGCCGAATCATGTAAGACTTTGAATTTATGACCTTTGACTCAAAATATTAACGTTGAAAGTTTATATTAATGTAAATAAGGAATTTCAGGAATGGGAAGAGAAAAAATGGTGAATAAGTTATCGGATGGAAGATCTGGGTGAAGGGTCTTGGACAATATGATTGAATTTTGATTGGTGACCTTTGACCTGAAATCTGAGCATAAAAAGAGCATTTCTGAAATAAATCCTAAGCTATAAGAGATGGAAGAACGTGATATAAGATGAAGTTTTAGACATTGCTAAGATGTACACAAAATAGTCCAAACAGTTTTCGCCATCTCTTACGAATACCCTACAATAAGCATTTTTTTATGTAACATGTGTGAATATATATTGTGGTGGTGAAATTTATAATATATAGTACATTTTTAAAAATTTCCTTTATTTTGGCATCAAAATTTTTGTGATATCTGGAAAACTATAGATGTTCTCAATATAACGTTGATAATAATGAAAAGTTGTTGCAAAAAAAAGTTGGTACAAAATTTAATATTTCTTACAAATATTCTGTTGAAAAATTCCCTTTTTTTGTTGCGACAAAACTATTGCAATATATTGAAAACTAAATATTTTCTTAGGACAACGCATTTTTTAGAGGCAAAGTCTCTTCTTTGAAAAATAAATTATTTTTTTTAAGGATATTTCCCGCTATTTTCCAATCGATTTTCCTCAAATTTTCTTTGAATGAAATTGCAAAAAAAAATCTTTTTAAAATGCCTCTAAAATATTCAATGTTTGATCAAGAAATAAATCAAAACTATTTTTTGTGTTATTTTTCTTCTTTTTTTTAATTTTTATTTCTCACTCTTTCATATGACATATCATTTATCCGCAAAAATTACTTTGTTTTGACACAAAACTCAATAAAAAGTTTCTGTGATTAAAAGTCGTGGGCATTGGCATGGATTTTTTTGACGAAAATTATTTTTTTTTTTTCAATGTTGTTTTTATATTTTTATTAAGTAACACAGCTACGAAAATAATTAAAACTTACCTTAATATCTATAAATATATCTATCTATAAGCTATAAATACTCCTCAAAGGATTACCTCAATTGTAATAACATCTATGAACTCTTTTCGGCAAATTTTCTTCATGTATGGGTTCCAAAAAGCTGACTGAAAGAGGTGAATGGGTTTGAAAGAAATGGTGGTAGGAATAATATTAGAGCCAGCTCATACGTTTTACCCCTTCTCGATTTTAGTTCGGGAGGGATATAAACTCCGTTTTACAAATTTTTGCAAAGCAGTTTTTCCAATGAAGCTTCGGAATGACAAAGTTAGTGTTAATTTTTATGCTATAATAGCAAACGTTTTATGTTTGGATTCAAATACACAAACTTCACCGCTTCAAAAATGGCAAACGAGTACTGTCATCTACGCTATGCATCTCTAATGTTATGTTTTCTCAAATCTACGCTACAGTGCCTTACGTTTCGCTACGTTAGTGCTAATTTTTGTTCTGTTTTACAGACAGTTGGTCGATTTTCGACCACAGGCGATGCTAGTATTAATAAATATACAAATTGTTCTAGGTGGCGATTCATGAGGAAAATATCAAGCCCCTATGGTGCAACCGACACAGTGGTCACATTCACTATATACGACAATTGAAATTCCACAGGTTAGATCGATTCAGATTAGTTAGATGTATATGCACCAGAATTAAAGATCCATTTCGTATTAGGTCCATAAAAAGAAGAAAAAGAATATAGATAAGTTTAACGATAACAATAAGAATATGGATAATGATTGAATAAGGACAATGGTCAGGGAAAAATAACGACAAAGATTGGGATAACGTAAGTGACAACGAAAACGATAAAAATAAACGTTAGTTGTATAAGAATCATTAAATCAGAAGGAGAATAAGAATAAAGGTATAATTATAAAAAAAAAGAATTTGTTGTTTCGAGGAAGCTAGTTAGCAAACTCATATTTAACTTTAAGTCACTACACGGTTAAAAATTTTCGGCTAAATTTTTTAACTTTTTTGGATTGCACATACACATAGGACAACACAAAAAATAGATTACTTTTTAATCCGGAAAAAGTTTAAAAAAGTAATATAAATATAAACTTAAAATAGAAAGTTACTCTGACCATTTCATGATTTGAATACACGTCCTTCGATGTGCTGGTCCAACACCATATCCACTTGTCTTACTCCGTTGTTAATAAGGTTTCGCTTATATTGCATCATTAGGAATGCAAGTTAGTTCCTTTCAGAAACAAGGTTTCGAGACTCTGCTAAATTAAACTAAAGTAGGGATTAAAAAATAGTACTTTTTGGATTAAAAATTCCTTTGAACCAAAGTTTGGATTACAAAGTAGTACAAAATTTTTAACCGTATATGAATAGAATCAGCTTCTAAGTTTGGGCAACCCCAGAGTACTAGTTTTAAAAGCATTAGATATTGGATTGAAATAGTTTGAGATCTATTGCAGCAAACTTATGTAATGACTGTTTAACCATCCTGTCGTGGCCATATGGCAACGCAAACACAATTACTTAAAAAGTGATTTAACAGGTCATACTGAAAATTTTAAGAACAATTTACTCAGGGTGATTCAGGTTAAAAGCGGTAAAAAAGATATTTTCTCACTTTTTCAGATAGTACACCTGTGGGCAAAATTATATGATAATGATTTTGTTTTAAACATTACCTAACTTATAAGAAACAAATTCTTCTTTTAAGTGTTTTATACTGGTATCTTTTTTATGAGAAACTAGAACTAGACTTAGCTCCGTTCTAATATATATTCTAACATTATAAAAGGTTCAAATTTACATAAACTTTAAGTGAAAACGAACAGAAATCCCAGCATTAACACATTGATTACCTTCTAAGTTATGCTGTCAAAAGTCATGTCAATCAATGCATTAACAAATCAAAGACGAAACATAAATTAGAAAATCTTACGCCGAATGTTTTTGGTAATTAGTTCAATCTTATAAAAGTAAAAGTACAGCTTTCAGCTAAACAAAAATGACAGCTAAAATTTCTATAATTTATTACGAAAAAAAAAAGAAAGCTAAGAAGAGGCAAATTCTTCGTCTATTCTCAACGGATAGTTACTGCAACTACAGGAGGAATACAAAAAATATTGTATGTGCTTGAAATAGGAGATAACAGCAAAAATTGTCAAAAGTAATTATTTAAGGGATCAAGAGCTTCTGGCTACAACGAGCAGGTGGTGGTGGTGATGGTTTCAGTTGTTACAAACCACCATTCTATTGAGCATTGATAATGCAAAAAGAAAAACTTTTCCCATTAACATGCAACACAAATAGTCGTCGATACTTTTCTTGACTTATCGAACAAATTTATTTTGAATAATGAAACAAGAAAATCTTAATACGCTGAAGATGACGACGAAAACGAATGGAGATCAGAGTAGAAAGTAAAATGCTTGAATAGCTAGAAGGCGACTCAAACGATGGAAAAGCGAATATTTATGGTAATGTTTCGGAATAATGAGCTGCTCAAAGTTATGACAAAGCAAAGCAAAGTGGAAAAAATTAAGGAAAAATCTTGCAAAAAAAAAATAATGTCAAATATCTTTGAACAGAAACATGTAGGGGAAGCAAAAAATAAATTAAACAAAAAGTGTCAAAGAACAGCAAACGTTAATATATGACAACAGACTGCATCTTATTTAAAGACAGTTAAAGAATCTGAATAAAATAAAGTAAAAAGTGTCACAAATGGACTTGAAGATGAATATGGACATTTTCACAGTGGCGCACGTAACTTTCGTAAGCCTTTCGTGTTGCTAAAAATAAGAAAAAGCTAAGAACTTTCTTTAGCGAGTTTTAGTTTTTGGATAGCACTCTAATACCACTATTTTAAGTGGAAAATATGGAAGCGATCGAAAGAATGGTTCAAAAATATCAGAAAACAAAATGGCCGCGTTACGTAACAGAAAATAGAAGCAGTTTTAGTATAATTTTATATTTTTGGAATTTTTGCTAAATTTGGTTTAAAAAAAAATTTAAAACAGTTTTTAAAAAAAAACATTTTTTTATATTTATATTATATATATAATTCCTTTTTTTTATTAAATATTTGTTATAAAGTTAATCTAAAATAAATTTTTAAGCACTCAATTTTTTTAATTGAGTTTTTATTTACTTTTTATATTTAGTTAATTAATTTTATGATATCTTAAATAATTACATGAATTAAATTGCGAGCTTTAGATCAAGTAAGTTTTAAGAATTTTTTATATTTTTAATATATCAATATTTTTTATTTTTATATGCTATGATATTTTTATTAAAAAATACCGTGACCAAAAAATTAAGATTTATTTTAAACTTTTTATTATTTAATGATAATATCTAAGAGAAACGTTTTCATTTTATTAACTTAAGCAATATATACATAAATTCATTTACCATGATTATCAAATCGACTGCACTGTTTCAAAAATGTAGTTGTTTATACCCCCACCTTTAAAAAACGTAGCAAAGGTATATTAACTTTGTTTTTCCGTTTGTAACGCCGATAAGGAGGCGTGGCCGGCATGGAAAAGTATATATTCTTGATCAGCATCACCTTTTGAGTCGATTTAGCCATGTCCGTCTGTCCGTTTGTCTGTGATCACGATAACAGCCGTAATTTTATAACTATCGTAACAAAATTCAATATATAAACTTTTTATTCAAAAATGGAGCTTTTTATTCAAGTTCGAAAATGAGCCAAATCGGATGAAAACCAAGCATACCTCCCATACAAAGTGACTTAACCAAAACGGTAAAATCTGTTTAAATTCCACAAAATTGTATCTAATTACTTTAAATTTTTCTCATTAGCTTTAACCATTAATACCAACTTTAAGTATGATATTTGTGAAAATCGGATGGAAACCATGTTTACCTCCCATACAAAGTGACTGCATCAACACGGTAAGTCTCTCTAAATTTCACAAAAATTAATCTAATCACTTCAAACTCTGCACATTAGCTTTAATCTTTAAGATGCACTTTGAGTATTAAATTTGTAAAAGTCGAATAAAAACCACGTCTTCCTCCCATACAAAGTTAGTTTATCAAAACTGTAAGATCTCTTTCAATTCCGCAAAATATAATCATTTAATATGTACATTTAATATGTACTTTAAATATGAAATTTGGAAAAATCGAATGAAAACCGCGGCTACCTCCCATGCAAAGTTAGGTTGCCACAAAGGTAAATCTCTTTAAATCTCACATTAGTAAATCTAGTGACTTCAAATTTTGCTTATATGAAATTTGTAAAAGTGGAATAAAAATCACGTCTATCTCCCATACAAAGTGAGTTTACTAAACCGGTAAAATTTCTTTCAGTTCCGCAAAAATTAATTTTATGACTTCAAACTTTAACTATGTATGATTAATTTAATATGTACTTTTAATATGAAGTTTGGAAAAATCGAATGAAAACCACGGCTACCTCCAATACAAAGTGAATTTACCATACCTGTAAAATATCTTTCAATTCCGCAAAACTAATTTTATGACTTCAAATTGTAACTATCTACTCCATGATTGAAATTTAAAAAAAAACTGAAAATAATACAAAATGACGTTACCATAATAGTAAAACCTTTTTAAATTAAAAAAAAAAGTGCTGTTTGAACTTGATGTTGTACACAAAAGGACTGTCGAAGGCGAAGATAATTCCTTGCTATTTTTTTAGTTAATGTTAAGTAAATGTTTCGTAATTTTTTTTGTTTTTTTATTTTTTTTGTTTTAGTAGCAATGAAAGGCTTTGGCTCAAGATAATGGGAAAAATGTTTGAGGAAAAGAAAGAAAAATGTTTAACATTTTTTTATCACTGAATTACATAATTACTTAACTACCAAATTACTTAATCACCCAATTGAACAACACTGGAAATTTAAGTAACGTGACGACAGGTCAAAAAGCCTAACCAGGAAAGATTTATGAATTTGATCACTTGGAAAATAAACTTATATTATTTCAAACCCTTTTAAAAGAATTTGTTTACAAACAGTATTGCACAATTCAGAGAGTAATACAAATTTGGTAATCCAAGTCAAAAAGCACTTGTTTTGTTTTAACGTAACGTTAGCACATATTTTTGCTTATACCTTTAAATCTTTTGGGTCGAATATTGTCGTGTTTTTACTTAATAAAGTGCTACTTAATTACTGTACAAATATAGCAAACTTTTTAAAAATTAGACTTTTTCATTCATTTCATAGAAATTTTTCGTACAAATCGTACGTAACGCCAGTTTGAAAATGCCCATATTTTATATTTTTGATATTTTCTTTAAATACTATTTCATAAATTATAATAATAATTAATTTTTTTTTATAAAAACAATAAAATTTTATTTTTTTTAATTTTATAAATTTTTTAATTATTTTTTACTATCTGTAATTTTTAAACTTTTATTTATTTTTTTTTTTGTGTTTGTGTTTAATTATTTAAAATTTTAAATTTTTATTTTTTTATAGTTTTTATTTTGTTTTCTAAATAAATTTATTTTGTTGTTTTTTGTGTGTTTTGTATTTTTTATAAAAATTCATTTTAATTTTAATTATAATAAATTACAATTGCGTTGTTATCTCTAGAGCTCAAAATTGAAGTTAACTTCAAAGAGTTCCGTTAAAGTCTAACAAAGATACTGCAAATGCACACAAAATATTTCACGATTTTTCTCCCATTGAAAGCTTTGATGTTCATTTTTTTTTTGCATTTTTCTCCCCAATTCTGATGAAGCTTATTGCCTTCCAAGGCAATCATGCCAGCAATATTTATTATAAAATCAACCATCAGCATTTTAAATGCAGAAGACATTTTTGCATTTTAGCAAGCCTTTTTTCGAAAGTTAACAGACTAAAAATGTCTGTTGTCTACCCACAAGTGATAAGCCAGCAAAAATCAAAATCTTTTGGCTTTGCTGAAAGCTCACTTGGCCTAATTCGATGTGGCTGATACACAAAAATATATGAACCTAAAAGCCAGGATGATGTCGGTATATTTAAATAAAAGTTGTAAACCCGGTTTCGGTTAATGCTAGAAAGCGGTTTGTTATTCATTTTTTCGGTTTTTCTGGATTGGTTTTTTTTTTTAATCAACAATTTCGGGTTTAATGATAAGCCGATTATTTTTAGTTAGGCTATTTAACAATTCCGAATATTTTTCATTTATTTTTTTTTAGTGTTTATTATTATTAAATTAACTATGTACGTTGTTCTTAATAAATAAATACAAATTAACTTTCATTATGAAAGTGAAGAAGTTTTTAATTTTTTTTTTAAATAAATGCAGTCATGAATATAATAATATTATTACATTTTAGAAATAATGCATACATTATTTGTTTATTTCTAGTTGTAATATAATCGATGGTAATTAAACACTTTTTTTATTTACAATCTTATTCTCTTCTCTGATTTTACACTGTTTTTTTCTATTTACTTCAAATATGTATATGAAAAACCAACTATGAAATATTTTCTTTTTCGGTTTATTGGAGAAACCGATTTTTATATTTTGTTGAATACTTGACAACACTAATCTAAATGGATGTGAGTGATTTTTCTGCTTTTAAGCAAGTCATGTTTTCGAGTCTGTGTCGGAGTGTGTGTGTTCATGTGTGTGAATTTTAGGTCTACATATCACTGGTTTTATGCTGAGACAAGAAAAATCATGTAATCCATTGTAAGCAAGTTGATTTTGAAGCCTTGGGATGCATACAGTTCACATTGTAACAAAGTTTCGAACAACGCTGTAAAGGTGGAAAAAAGGATTTTCCGGAAAAGACACAGGAAGAGAAAAAGAAGATTTTTCGTGCATTTAAATAAAATGGTTCATAAAATGGTTTGGTTGTCAGTTGAAAAAAGAAATAACTAAATTGAAGCAATGACAGGTGCTCAGTGGAACAAAGCTCTACTGTTCCACCAAAATGTATTTTCTGGTCATAGAATTTTGTTGATGAAAAAATTTCTCTATATAAAAATTGTGTCTTTAAACTTCATATATTCTGACCGGATTTTCGATTTTGAAAAAATATAAAAATATAAAAACTTTATGAAAATATTTTTTTTTTTAAAAAAAACCTAATTGCTAAATCCAAAATTGACTGAAATTCTTAGCACTTTTCGTTTTATGATTATTATGATAAGTATTATGATAATTAATTAAATTTTATTTAAAGACCTCTACCCAGCTTTCAAGTAATAACGCAAAAAAAATGTTCATATATTTCTTGAATGTGAGAAAGTAGTATGCAGAAATTTTTGCATACACTAAAATATTTTTTAGTTTGTCAACACAAAGAATTTTTAAAATATTTTCTAAATCTGTGGAGAACTTTTTTTGCACCTACATACAGCCAATCGATATTCTCAATTACAAAATCTTAAATCATTTTATCAGCCCCGGCTGATATAATATTATGAGAAACATCAATGAATTTTCGTTAACTCGTTAGAACAATTGATGAATTTTTCCAAGACACTAATTGCAAATATACTTTTTTTTTAATAACAAGAGTTAATAGCACTACTCATACTCATACTCATACTCATACTCATACTCATACTCATACTCATACTCATACTCATACTCATGCCTATGGTTATACTCATACTCATACCCATACCCATACTCATATTCATACTCATACTCACACTCATACTCATATTCCTACTCACACTCATATTCATATTCATATTCATACTAATACTCATACTCATACTCATATTCATACTCATACTCATACTCATACTCATACTCATACTCATACTCATACTCATACTCATACTCATACTCATACTCATACTCATACTCATACTCATACTCATACTCATACTCATACTCATACTCATACTCATACTCATACTCATACTCATACTCATACTCATACTCATACTCATACTCATACTCATACTCATACTCATACTCATACTCATACTAATACTCATACTCATACTCATACTCATACTCATACTCATACTCATACTCATACTCATACTCATTCTCATACTCATACTCATACTCATACTCATACTCATACTCACACTCATGCTCATACTCATATTCATACTCATATTCACATTCATACTCATATTTATACTCATACTCATACCCATTCTCATACTCATACTCATACTTATACCTTGGAAAAAAGCATTAATTGGGTTGCGGTATCTTGTGTTACGCTTTGCTGCTCTGCAGCCAGTGCCAATGGTGTCTGTACCCATGAGCACTCAGGTATGAGTATGAGTATGGGTCTGAGTATGAGTATGAGCATGGGTCTGAGTATGAGTATTGGTATGAATATGAGTATGGGTTTGAGTATGAGTAATGCTATCAACTCATGTTATTAAAAAGTAAGTATATTTGCTTTTTAGAACACAGAAAAGTATGTATTAATATAATTTCAGAAATAAGTATATCACCATAAAAAAACTTTTTTATTTTCTTGATATTATTTACTAATATAAAAATCAATAGAGCTCACAATATTCCTTAAGTATTGTCACACCCTTTTTTTTTTTGTTCTCCTCAAAAAGTTTTGTGTAACGGGTTATAACTAGAAATCTGCACTGTGTTTATTCCCATCGTAAATTCAAAATCTATATATATAAAATAGGATGTGTGTATGTATGTAACGTATGGACTCCAAAACGGCTGGGCCGATTTTGATGAAATTTTCAGGTAATGTTCATCTTGGTACGGTGGGTAACATAGGCTATATTTGGACCCGATAGGTGGCGCTGGGGTGGACTTATATCGAAAATTTGAATTTATGGACCAATTTAACTGAAATTCAGAATGTATGTTTGTTTGATCATATGAAAATAATTTGTGTATAAATGGGCCCGATAGGTGGCGCTGGGGTGGACTTATATCGAAAATTTGAATTTATGGACCAATTTAACTGAAATTCAGAATGTATGTTTGTTTGATCATAAGAAAATAGTTTGTGTATAAATGGACACGGTAGGTGGCGCTAGGGTGGACTTATTTCGAAAGTTCGATGGCGTGAAAAATATATAAATACTTTTAATTTTATTTTATAACGAGGGGAGTAGCGAAGCACACCGGGTTCAGCTAGTAAAGTATAAAAATATACTGAAATATTACTGTCTAGTCAAATTATAATACCAATAGGTAGATTTTAATTAATGAACTTTCATATATATTTCTAATACATAAAATAGTTTAAAAACAAACAAATGCATAACAAAAAATTATACGTACTTTCAAAGTAGTTTAATAAAGAAAAATAAAAAAATGGCATTCAAATGTATACAGAGACCAAAGAAAAGTTATTATTATTCGCCCTCACTTTCACTGAATTGAAGAGCTACATAAATCGTTTTGCTTGAAATCGTATTTGTCTTGGCTGGAAATTTTGTTCAATATGTCAGGTCTTGCCTTAAAAAAATTTTAAAATTCGATACAGCTGTTTTCAGTGTTATTTTTTACAAAAAAAAATTGACTCTAGAGTCTGTATTTCTAACACTGTTGACTCCAATTTCCAAACTTTTTCCGCTTTTGCAAACAAATGTTTAACCTGAACTGAAAAGTAAACAGAAATATGTATAACTCTTAAAAGTAAGTATACTTATAAGTATGGACTTTTAGTAAGTAAGTAAGTATAGTTGGTAACATTAAGTATGAGTATGAGTAAGAGTATAAGAATGAGTATGAGTAACGAAATACTGGTTAGAGTCCGTGGTTCGTATGCCTCAAAACCACTGTAGGTTTGGTTCAAAACCCACCTCAGTCAGACAGAATGTTTTTTTAGTTGAATTAATTAGGGTAGGTGTGCTACCATGTCGTAATGTCATATTGTCCTAAGATTTTACAGTAGTTTAAGCATTTTATTGTTGCCTTCCATATAAAAAAGTACTAATATATTACAACTCTGAAAGCTATGTTTATTGAAGTGCCGTAATCAAACAGCTGTTTCTTATTTGCATTTATTTATCTTGTAAATTTAGTTGTAAAATTTTAGGACAATATGGCAATATGACATGATAGCACACCTTGTGAATACCCTAAATATTTTTGTCGACTATCACCTCTCTGCATACAATAGCCAACATCGGAGAATAAAAACTGTCATGTTGAAGCTCCTTGGGAACATTAAGCGTTCGGATTTGGCATTAAACTCGTAGGTTTAATCGCGAACTAGATCATTTGTGCTCAAAATTTTAGAACAAGCTCAACTCAATTGACCATAAGAAGTTTAATGAAATTATTTTCAAATTCGTTTTAATGAAAAGGCCAATTAATTTTATGAATATGAGTTTAGAGAGCGTTAAAGTCAGGTATGGTTAAAACGACAAAAGTGCTTAACTTTTGGCTTTCAAGACAACACAGAGTCGCAACCGCGTGTGCACTGCAGATATTTCCACTTTTCATTTTCTTGTTCTTTTTTTAATTTACTTTTTTCGCATTTCCAAAATGAAGCATAAATAACAAAAAACTCTTTAAATGTGCTGCCAAAAAAAAAACAAAAAAAAAACAAAAAAAAACAAAAAAAAACAAAAAAAAACAACAAAAGATACAACACGAACGCAAAGGAGGTAAGCAGCTATAACACACAAGAACATTAAGAGCAAAAAAGAAAAATAAACGACAGCAGCGACAAATAATTTTCACACACTAATTAACAACGAGGTGAAGATTTTCACAAAGAACACAGGCGGCTACTACTGGTACGAGCAGGCTGGCTGGATCTCATGAGAGCTACCAGGGGTGGGAGGTGATTGGGGTTGTGGGAACAGTACATGTTTATGGCAAAGTTTTAGAATACTGCCAACTTCAAGCAAAGACGGGCAATATGTACAAAAATACAGGGTGGTTGGTGATTAAGCGGAATTATGCAAGGCACCTAGATTGCAACAGACAGAGACAGAGCATCCAGAGATGTGCTTTTCTGAGTGAAATAGCACAAAATGTTCTTCATATTTATAAGTTGCATTTTTTAATATTTATAGTTTTTGCGGTAAAAGTTTCTTTTTTGTCTCATGGGAAAAAGAGAATGGAGACCAGCAGCTCTTGTTTCATCACTGAACCAACTAAGGGTTGGTTTAATTAGTCATTTTAATGACAGCGTGATGGGCACATTTAATGCAACCACTTAGTCTGGCCTGACGACAAAAATCCTGAGCACAAAGATAACTTTATCTTAACTTTAGTAAAAACTTCTAGACAAGGTTTAAGCGCAGCTAGCGAGAAACAACATAGCAATAAGAGCAAGACCTTTGATATTTTTTATTCATGCATTAAAAATTCCCACATTGAATAAGAAACATGTACACTCAATTATAAGAATCTATACATAAATCATGATTTCTAATTTTTTACTATTATTCGACTATTATAACCTAAAAAAATTCCATTTATTATTTTAACAAAATTTCAGTGTACATACTTTTAAAGAAGACCTATTCCACGGGTGACAGCCTCTACAAATAAATTTTGCAATCACGTAAATTATTTGTCGTGTATATAAGAAAAATTCTTTGTTTTTTAAACTCTTTGGTTTATGCGCCATTTTTTTTTTTAATTGAAAATTGTGTTATTTAATGGACCAGAGCTGTAAAAAAATGCATTCAATTTTATTTTCTTCACAAAAAAGTAAATCAGTGAATAACGAAATAAGAATGCATTCCATGAATGCAAAATTGATTTATCAATAAAATTCTTAATTCACATTCATTTGTAAAAAATTATTAATAATTCATTTCAAATATTTATTTGCATTATTCAGAATAATCAATCAATTTTTTTATTCATTTGAATGCTATTCATAAAGATTGCAATTCACAAAGAATGTCAGAATTTTCATATATTCTTTTTTTATTCATTATTCATTTTTTTTTCGTTATTTATTTTTTATTCATTATAAATTTTTTATTTGTTATTCAATTTTTATTTATTATTCTACTTAAATTAATTTTTATACGCTAATACATAAATCGTAAGACATTTATGTAATTTTTTCGTAGTACTTGGTTTTTTTAAAGTCATATTTATGTCCCTACAAAATGATTCCTTTCATTTTTACAAAATTCTCTCGCAAAGTGTGACTGATACTACAGCAATAAAAAGACCAAATTTCGGATGATATTTTTTTTTTACTTTTGAATGTCTTTTTCATAAATTCTCATTCCAATTACAAGAAAAATATTTAAGTTTTAGATTAATAGATATTATAAGCATACGGGAGCAAAACAAATTATCAAGGCAATTATATAATTTATAAAATCAAAAAGCTATGAAAGTTAAATACTTTTCATTTAAATTAACCAGTGTTGTCACTTTCTCGGAAAAAAGGTTGCCAATGGGTTATTATAAATGCAATTAATAAATGCACATGGGTCATTCTTATACAAATCACATACATTCCAGGACTTGATGTCTCAAATTCAGCCTAAAATTTTTTCAAATTTTCTTTACGTAAAATAAGCTTACACGTGTATCGGGATTTATCTCGGAAACATTTTTTTAATGGAACACCGTTAGGTTTTCAAAATTTCAAAATTAAGAAAAATGGTGACATCTTGGCAATACCTTTGCTACTTAAATCGCAATATCTCGGGTTGTCCTATTCCTATTTAGTGCGTTTAGTATTCCCGTTAGATAATTTGTTGTTCTCTAATTCTATAGCAAAATTTCTTTTTTTACGATTTAAAATAAACGTATAAAAATTGAATGAACTTTTCAAACTTTTTCATGCCCTTAACCCAAGTAAATGATATTTTTGACATCACCAATCAACGCGCCATACATTTTTACAAAAATGTATGCAAAATTCTCAAAAGAATGGAGCAATTTTATATAGATGTTATATACATTTGTGTTCACTGCGCACTTTATACGTATATAGCCAAATAAACGAGCTAGCGAGCACAGCATGCATAAACACATGCATTTACCATAAGCTTGAAATGTTTCACATACCTAAAGGCTGTTTAAATTGTGTGCGTTTGGCCATCGCTGTCATCACTGTCAAAATTATTGACTTGCCTTGTTAAAGAAAGAAAAGACCATACCCGAGAAAAATATACTAAGTAGAACGGGGCTCGAATATGGACTCAAAGTAGTCTTAAATGCCTATTTGGCAAAACACTAGCCGAACAAGGGTCGAACGTGGTCTAAAATTATCCCAAAAGGAGAACTTACCTAGGCAGTGGCTGATCGAGGTACAGAAAGCTGCCGTTTTAAAGTAATATTGAAGCAATATTATTAATTTCACGCAAGAGTTTATGTAAAAACAACCTCATGAACACAAATAGATCACAATAGATCGATCACAACAAATACTCGGTTAGAAATCTTGTACTAAAATTGAAACTTTTCTGTACTACATATAAGTCTACACCAGCTTTGCTTTCAAATCTAATATTTACAAAATACTAAAAAATGGTTTTAATACAGCTTTGGTTTCAAATTTAGTACAAGCTTGGGTTCAAATATTTTAAAAAAAAATAACCAACAACGCGAGATTCGATCACACGACATTGAGTTTGTAAACTCACTACTCTCACCACAGAGCTATTGGCTTATACATAAAAAGCGCGATAAACAAACATATGAACCGAGTCGCCTAATATTGAGTCGCGCATTGCCAGGCCAACTTTTTACGGGTCTTAATCCAAATTTAGTATTCACATGTACTAGAATTTTGTATTATTTGTATTAAAAACAAAAAGTAATACAGAGTTGTACTTAAATTGAAACCAAAAAGACTAAAATTGAAACCAAAAAGCTAAAATTTAAACCAAAAAGCTAAAATTGATGCTGTAATATTTCTTTTGGTTTCAATTCTCGTACAGAAAAGTTTTTAATATGAGTTAGTATTTGAAAGGTTTCAATTTCAAACCGCAAGGTTTAAAAACATGCAGTAATATTTTAGTGGGACTAAAATTAAGTCCAAGATTTCTAACTGTGTACATGCGCAACAACAAAAGAAAGCTCACTCTATAATGACTGATGTTGAGAGCATCAAGGGTTGCCAGATCTAAATATCAACACACTTTCAATTTTATGACATCGAAACAGTACTTTAAAAAAAACTAAGCACAAAAATTTACACACAACAAAAAATGTAAGGGAGAACGAGGTCATTGGTCTTATTTCATAACTCTGACCATATATCGAATCGTATTGACATTCAAATCAAAACTACTTTGATTAAGCAACTTTCGATCACCGACACTTACGATGTATGGCCTACCATTTATAAGTTTTCCATTTATAAGGATTTTCTGAGGACCAAAAATTTGGAGTAATTCGGCGCACCGTCATTTTCAGTGTATTTCACGGAAATTGATGTGATATACATATATGAAATAATCTGTATCAATTATAATCGCTTATGATAAATTTGTGTTTTATTTTAAAGTTGGCATTATTTGAACAGTTGCTTTTCTAGCTGCAGTAGCAGATTATTTTTTTTTTTCGCACTTCATCGCTTCATCGATCTTATTGAAAGATTTGACTTCTGACTTCTGCGACTTTTGAGCCTTTCGCGTGCTTGTGAGAGGTTATACTTGTGCGCGGTGGTGCTCGTGCCTTGAAGACTTAAAGAATATTTGACAAATTTGAAACTGAAACGCAAAAACAAGCCAAGCCAAATTGTTCCGAAGAAAAAGCGCCGGTTTACCCCAGATCACGTTTAAGCACTTCGACTCAAAAATAAAACTATATGAATCAACTCGGACAATGTGGTTTTACCAACCATTAAATGGCATTTTTTTTTTTTAAAAAAAAGATCAAAGCACCAAGGCATGTGCCTTATACAAACAAGGTTTGGTCTTTGACCTGAAAGGAAAGGGATAGATTATTTAGAGGAATTGATTGGAACTATACGTGAATTATTGATTAGGGGAAACAACTGCGAAAGACAATTTGAATTGCTTTTTAACCGAGGCTAGTGTTATGCCTTAACCTCGGCAAGCATTTCAAGCCCTTAGTTGTTCCATTCCTTCACATTTTCCACAATTTAGTTGTGGATTTTTAGTTTTCCATAATTCTTAAATGTAGGACAAAGAAAGAACAAAGAAAGTGAAAAGAACCATGCCCGAGCCCGGATTCGAGCCAGGGACCTTTGGGTTGAGAGTCTAGCGCACTCTCCACTAGACTACAAAGGCCGACAAAAACAATATATTTCAATAAATTGCATGAAATTGCAAATAAATTGAATACCGGAAATAAAAAACAAGTTTTTCAAGCTCTAGTGTAAATAAATAACTAAATAGTTGTAGGTTGCTCAACCCAATATAACACAATGTTTACACGATCGCTTTTTCCACAGGTTTGCCGTATCTTATGATATTTCGTTCGCCGATTTACCCTGTTCTCCCCTATTTATGTTGACAATTGAAATAAAAACATTTCAAAGCTGTACAAAAACATATAAAGTATACATAAAATATAGTGCCTATTAAAAATTACAAAATCAGTTCGAAGTACATAAATTCAAGTATATTAATACAAAAAATAAATCAAATATCGTACGACATACTACGTTTTCAGAAACTACTTATTTTCCAACGATCAATGAATCAGTAATTATTTTATTTAAATAAACTTAGGTATACATATTATTAAGTGTACTAGCACAGAAGTGGCACCCGATTAAATTAATGACAGTAAAAACCTCTTGTCCCATTTTTTGCCAAAAGGGCCAATTTTTTGACAATTCTACGAAATATGCTTATCAAACAAAAAGGCGTAAGTTTCACCAAATTTTTTTACCAGTTACTATATTAAACAATATATTGAAAATTATCTTAAAATCGGCCATCAATGAATCATTTTATATATTTATAAAACAGCTATCTAGTATTAATATAAGAGTAAATCAGATTTCACAATTCGTAAAAGACAGTACATTTAAGTTATTTTCTTTTAAAGTCAGTGCTTGTTCTGTTAAAAATAGTACGTCTGGCAAGCCTTAGGCTGCAGACAGAGTGAACGCCAATTTAAAGAGACAGGCAGACAGGCGCAGGCAATAACATGCAAGGAAACGAGAAATAAATAACTTTTGTCTCGCTTGTTCACATAGTTTGCCTGCGCCTGTCTGCCTGCCTGTCCGCTTCGGCAAACCCGCCAGAGGACCTTCGGGGAATCTGCCTGTCCCAAGCCAGGAATAGAAGCGGTGAGGGTTTGTTATTAGATGGGCAGTTTATGGGGCACGGCCCATGAACTGATCTCATAACGAGTTCTTTCAGGAGGCACGGCTCCTGAATGTTCGTCTGATAACTGTAAAAGAAAAAGGTTTACCTAGAGCCTTGGATGTTGCTGCCAAATTCTTGGAGAAAGCATTGTTTTGATATTAAGTTATCATAACACTGTCGTTGTAATATGCTTTCGATGGACGATCAATCAAAAGGTTATTATGTAGGAAACATTTAACCTTCGGACCGTTGTATAAGCAAATTTGTATACAACGGCTCATGCTTCTTAGTTTTCTGTTAAGGCTTTTTATTAAGTCTTAATTAGGATAACGACGTTGCATAAGTAGAATTGAGGTTTACCTGGTTTTACTGGGAAGCCTATGGTTATTTTTTAACCTAGCCAAGTACAATTCGAGTGGCTGAAGGTGTCACAGTCAGATATAAATGTTCTAAGAACTTTTGGTCTGTAGACGGGATGTTGAAGAGCCTTGTCAGGTGGAGCCTTTTTGCCCGGGTTTTGACTATCATATGGGTTAGGCCCACGTGGGGTTTTAATAACGCTCTGGCTGTGGTTAGGCCAGAAAGGCCGGTGTGAGTTACACTTTAGTTGAACTCGGGCTGGTGATTCCCTTAAATTACTAAGAGAATGATGGTAGATTGAATCTCGCCGATTTCAAACAGTAAATGTTAGGAAGGTAAGCAACTACCGGATCAATATACTGTTACCTTTGGAATTTGAGTACAGGCGATGGGGAAACCTAAATAGTCTGAGTTGTGTCCACTCAGATTGAGGAACTTGATAACATGTTTACGGTTCCTATGTAGTTGCCGCTTTAGTCTTCGTGTCAAGGAGTGATGACCCTTGATGCGACGTTGAATGATTATTGCGGCTGAAAAAGTAATGGGTTATATTATTCGTATTCATACCGAGATAGCCCAAGGTTATTAAAATAACCAGTCAAGTACAAATTTGAGTAGCTAAAAGTGCCACGGCCATGTATAGCGTCAATCTGACGACTTGCAAGAATGGGGTTCTATTGCATGTTATTAGGGGAACCTTTCAGAGTGGTCTTTCTTGAATTTCAAAGAGGCGTTGACCGACGCTTCATATTTGTCCCAAGCATTGGAGCACCGTTGAATTAAGCCTTCGCGGCAGGGGTCAACGTTAAAAACATAGTGGCTTTCTGTCCGCTTCGGCGTTCACTCTGTTTGCAACCTTATAGCATCGCTACTTTTGGATTTTTATGTCGTTTAACTGGAATACAACACTAGCTTGAGTGAACGGTAAGCATTTCAAAAAGATGTTTCGCTCCTGAATTTCTAGCACGACAAATAGCTTCGTGAAAGTGAGTTGTACCAGCATCTCAAAGATCACGCTGGACAGAGTTCGAATTCAGTGGTGCTCGGTTATTTTCGTAACAGCATGTTTAAGTTGTTTTTATTTAATCCGAATATCAGGTGACTATTAAAAATTTATGTGACTATTATTGCCAAAAGAGTGTTTGTGAAATTCTTATACAGTTTTTATCAGCATCAGTTAACCTGATCAGGATAAATGTCAGAATGAATCTACGATACGGTGTTTCTAAATAAAAAAAATTATCTTCAAAACTTCCATATATAGTAGAGAGGATTAATTTTTTTGACATGAAAATTTTCTTCCTTGCTTCACTAATTTTCGTATTCTACGTTAAATTCTAAGAAAAAACTCCTGGGGATCATAAAAGTACGGTCAATTTGGCTTCCACAATTTTTCGTTTAAGATTTTGATACCTGAATGTCTTAGCTACCTATACATTTCATGGCATTTATAAGACATTTTTCATGAGTTTACCTCCAATAACTGAATCTGGGAGTTTTTAGGTATGCAGTGTTTATTTTTGCCTAGAAAAGTCACCAGAGTGCGCCAAGTGGATCGTTTATTACAAGGCAAATGAGAAAAATTCTTTTGTAGACTTCAGTGATTGTTTTCGAAGTCTTAAATGTAAAAATGATAAAAATATTTTCAGGAATTTTTATAAGTTCCTGAAGTAGGTGTGGCAGCTCCCATACACCTAAAACATATTTGATGCTATAGCTTGTAAACAGGTAAAACTATGGTAATTGTTAATATATATAATTAATATAGCCTTTAAGATATATTCAGAATATTTAATATTCATAGAAACGAACAAACTTATTGCTTACAATATTGAGCATTTGTTGATGAAGTAGTAAATTGCTTTATTTCCTATTCAATTTAAGTTCTTTTACTATCGCCAACAATTTTGTTTTGTGAACAAATCAAAATGTCAATTGGAATTAATTTCGCGCTTTTTTACCCATTTTTGTCAAATCAGAGAAATTGTTGCATTCTGTTGACGAACAAAAAAAAAAAAAGAAAAAAACACCAATAATAAACAAGAACAGGCACTTTCGAATCTTTCATTTACAATTCAATTTGCAATTTCATGCTTCGTAATTATTTTGTGTTGTTTTTTTTTTTTTTGTTAGTTTTTGTTTTGTAATTTTGTTGTTATTGTTTTTTCTAGTAACGTGGTTTTATAGTATGAAGAAAATTACTAAATAGTGAAAACAACGGTAACATGCTAGCGAATAAGGCAAGGTTTTTCATTGATTTGTTGTCAAAGTCGTGCACAACAGAGGCTTAGCTTAATAGAAACCAAGAACCCATTGGACCGGAAGTTAAGATATAGTAAACAACCTGCAAACGTGAGTCATTCGTTGTCACTTTTCTAGATAATTTGTTGCTGTTTCTGTTCTGGCAAACTAATCACTGAATCAATTTCAATGAGAAGAATCTTCTTTTGAGATTAAAATCTATAACAATAAAAACACACAGCAAAAAGTTCGAAATTGAATTAAGTTGTTCGGACAATAAAATCGATGAAATAAAAGAAATGCACACAAAAAACACAGACAAACAGACAAACTTACTAGACAAAATTTCTTTGGGCAAACTTAAACACATACAATTTGTCTGAGGAGCAGAAGAGTAGTTGCTAAATAGAAATCTTTAATTGCTCTTATGTAGAGAACAATTGAAACTTTATTCGATCGAAATATTAGCCAGAAATTTGGAATAAAAGTTAACGGTACTAAACGAGAGTGTTACAACTCAAAGTCGTTGAAGTTAAAGCTCCGACATATCCGGCACTCATTAAAAATTGAATTAAAAAAAGGGTGGATGGAACTCTTATTCAATTAGTAACAAAGTAAAGTGGCCAAATGAAAGCAAATACAAATTTTAAAATATTCATTGCAGCAGCTTTGGATTGCAAAATTTTAACTGTAACTGCACAAAAGCTAACTGCAAATATTGTGATTTTTTTTTTCATTAATATAATTTGGTAACGGTACGAGTAAAAGAAAATTAAAGCACAGGTAGTAAGTTGGTAGCTTTGCCGCTTTTAATCACACTTAAATAAACTTGGCTATATTTGTGAGATTTTTTGTTTAATGTACAGCTGTGAGCAGGTAGGTGACTCTGAGTGTGTGTGTGTGTGATTCTGTATGAGTGTGTAAATGCGGTTAGTTTTCCGTTTGAATTAAGCTTTGTTTTAATTTTTGTATATTTATGATATGTAAAGCTGTAAATAGAAGAATTTATAACCTGACTCTGTATGTGTCGGTATGCGTGTGTGTGTGTGTATGATAGTGTGTGAGTGTGCTTCAATTCAATGTCCTTGTGTAGCTTTGTGTTTGCATTGCGGCTGCTTTATGCTGGCTTCGCTAATAAATTTTTGGCAAAACAAAACAAAACCAAAAAGCAAAGCCAAGAAAAAAAAACACCAAAACAAAAAAGGAAGCTCAGATGTTATGGTATTTTAGGATTATGAAATTTTATTTATAATTGAATTTAATTTGAATTTATAATCCGATTAGGTGGGCACCAGCTAATTTTCATTGCACCCAGCATGAAGTACGTTGGCAAGGATTATTTCAAGGAGAGAATGAGCATAACGTAAATGGTTGTATTTTTAAGATAATAAGAAATCATTAAGCGGGTGAACGGAATTTCATTTATTTTTGTATTTTTTTTTTGTTAGTTAAAATTAGTTGATTTTAACTCAGTTAAAATTTTGATTTTTCTTTTATATATGGAGCATTCAATTCTGGCTACTGGGGCATTTGACTCCAGAATCTGACGATGTTATCATAAGTTATATAACAGTGAAAGTTATTTTAAAACAGAGAGAACAGTTTCTATATTTGTGTTACTATTGTTTTAATGAATGTGACTACTGGGACACTGAAAAATCCCAATCACTAAACTCTGGACACTCAAGGAAGAATTTTAGTCAAACAAATATTCAAGTCCGTTTCTTCTGTGTTGCATAACATACACTAAACGATTCCATTTTAATAAAGAATTAGTATGCTTTTTTTTAGTAAAAGTAGACAAATATGACAAAATATGTCTGCTGGGACAGGTCTTAGTGACTTTCGGGACAATTAAAAAATATTTGTTAATGTTTTTTCCTAAATGACCTCTATATTTATTATGTTGACTTTATATGATTTAAATACAAATTCTAAATGTTTGATAGTTTAAATCATACTTGATTTTAAATACAAATTCTTATTTTTTGATAGTTTAAAATCGTTTATTGAGCTTAAGGTCAAAGTTAGAACAATTAATAGTTCTAACGAATCTTTCTAAAGAATTTGTATTTAAATCATATAAAGTCAACATAATAAATATAGAGGTCATTTAGGAAAAAACTTTAATCAAATAATAGAGCTCGACCAAACGGAAACAGCTGAATACAAAATCAGCAAAAGTCTAAAAACAACTTCAGTAAACATGCTTTGTTAGTGCAGACTTCCAGCTGTTGGACTACATATAATAACATAAGCATTGAGACTAAAGTAAAGCAGAAATACAACAACAAATGTGAAATTATGAAATTGAGAAAAACTGAGAAATTGACACTTCAAATCTCATCGCCCCGATGGTGCAGTGCGTTAGCGCGCGCTTGCACGGGTATCACAAAAATTTCTGATGACGCCCTTAGCTAGGCAGAAATTGCAATCAGATCAGCTAGTGATTTTTTCCTTTTCATATTGAAAAAACTTTGTTGTTGTTGTTGTTTCTTTGAAAAGATTCGTTAGAACAATTAATTGTTCTAACTTTGACCTTAAGCTCAATAAACAATTTTAAACTATCAAACAACTAGAATTTGTATTTAAAATCAAGTATGATTTAAACTATCAAACATTTAGAATTTGTATTTAAATCATATAAAGTCAACATAATATTTGTTAATAATAAGTTGTTTTAATGAGTTTTTTTCATTGTTTTAAACAAAATTAATGTAGTTATTTTTCTGTAAAACATAAAAAATAAATCAGAAGCTATGAAAAAAAATTAACTCTAACTCTATTATTTTTCACCAAATTTGTAAAATTTTACCTCTCAACAGTCTTATAATAAGACATAAAACACATACGTCTCCTTTGTTGCGAAAAACTCTGCTTCATTGCCCAAAGTCGATTTTAAAAACAATTTATTACTTCGGTTTCCTCTTTTTCATTTTGAGATATTCTTTAGATTAGACGCCTTGAGATTAGCTTGCAGTACCTATATTAGCTTTTGCGTTTATACTTGGCCCAGCATTTTTTTTAGATTCAACATCAAATTCCTGTTCTCTGTCTTTTGAGTTAAAGGGCATGATTAATACATTTATCTCCTTGGTATTTAAAATGGTGGTGTCTCTGTAAGTGTAGATTTTTGCAGCCATTTACACTCAATTTAGACATAAAGATGCTTTAAATATTTAGTTTTGGGTCAGAAATGTAAATTCAGCTATAGAATAGCATTGAAATAAAATAAGGCTGTTCACCGTGACTACTGGGACACATTTTAAAACAGTCTCGAAAGCATTAGATGGTCGCCTTAACTATTAAAACAAGTTTAAATAGTACACCACATAGTTATTATTACTTCAAGAAAGTATTGAATTTATAAAGTCGTGTTTCACATCAGAAAAACCACTTTAGTTTTTGTTTTTGCGTGACTACTGGGACATGCGACTGAAATTTGTTCAAAGAAAAAATACAGTAAAACCAAAACTATTTTTCGCTTTATTTCTATATAAAAAATTAAGTTTTTTCCTAGCTTTCCACAGAAGACACGCGCCAAGTTTTTAAAGTTGACAGCATGGCGGAAAATAGTGTGGTAAACATAATCAATATTTGACCCCTAGCAGCTCTATAGGACTTAACAGTTTTGAAAACGTGAAACAAGGATCTTTTAAAGGATACCAAATTATTTGTGGACTTCATGCAATTACTACGTGTCTTGATCAAGTACATTCAAAGTTATATACTTTTTTTTACTTTTCTGATGTTTTTAAACAGGTTACCCCAAAAGATAATTTTTGCATAAATTTCTAAAAATAATAAGGGTTCTCATCTAAGCATGTTAACATGTATAGCATTTAAACTTTTGATGAGCGATAAAGTGTAAATAGCGTAAATGTCGACAAAATTGCGGCTACGACAATATTATGACTTTTTTAAATTTTAAACCTTTTAAAAACCTTCATTAACATAGAAAAATAAATAAAACGTGTTCATATTTACTTCAACTACTTTAAATATGTAAAGATTAGCGCCAAGGGCAACCCTCATTCACACACGTAGATTTACATGCTAGTTTACATTGCAAAATAGGCTCGGAAATGATGTAAACTCACGCCCATACAAATTTTGACAGATAGTTTACGCGCATGTAAGTTCACAAGGTTTACAATGTTTACGGGTCAGTTACATGCTTAGATGAGAACCCTTAATGTTTACACTAAATTGGTGATACTTCAATCTTTTCGAGCAGTATCGAGGTGATACTTCAATCATTTCTTCCCAACGAAAATTTATATAAGGTTTAAAGTGCATGAATGTGCTGTGTCCAGAGTTATTTCAAAACATCAAAGAAAGTTACCGCTTCAATCATTTCTTCCCAAAGAAAATTTATATAAGGTTTAAAGTGCATGAATGTGCTGTGTCCAGAGTTATTTCAAAACATCAAAGAAAGTTACCGATTAAAACTTTACATTCTGGGGTTCGTCCACGTAAAACAAATGAAAAGATAGAAAAAAATAATCAACGTAATTGAAACAGGTCCATTCGTCTATTCATCGGAAATGGCAAATAACTTTAATTTGCCGATAAGCTCGAGAACAGTCCGTCAACGAGCGGCAGAAACACATTTGAAAGCACACAGACCCTTAAAAAAGCTTCGACTATTCTCAAAACATCGGCAAAAAGGTAAGAAAAATATACTGATTAATAAGTTCCAAGTTTTTAACCTCTAAACTAAATTCAAGATTAAACTATGCTCGTAAATATGTAAATTGGTCTGCTGAAAAGTGTAAAACAGTATTATTTAGCGACGAGAGCAAATTTAACCTCTTCGGATCGGATGGGATAACTCACTTTCGCCGGAAGTCTGGTTCTCGGTTACATAAGAAAAATGTCGTGTCCACTTTTATGTGCAAAGTTGCGGTGCTATCTGCCAAATTAATGGAATCGTTTATCAATACATATACAAAAATATTTTTAAGATTACAATAATGTCGTAAGTGTGGCATTTCTAACACGATAACGACCCAAATCACACTTCAAAGGGTGTGAAACAATTAAACGACAAAAAAATGTCAGTACTTGACTGGCCAGCACAGTCACCTGACCTTAACGCAAAGAAAATCTGTGGGGCATCCTTAACCCTTCCGGCCCTGGCGGTGACAATTGCCACCATCAACTTCAAAGGTTTGCATTATATGCGCAACAGCATATTTCTAGTACTCACTGCTAGATGTCGTCTTCTCATGGTCTTTTCCTTTCGAATTTTGATATGCAAACGCCACTTTATTCGTGTCGTAAGTGAAACAATGATGTTGCCACCACCATGTTTAACGGGATTATTTGTGTACTTGGGATCGAGAGTGCTATTTTTGGGCTTCTAACATGCGGCTTACCATCGGATCCAAACAAATTTACCTTAGTTTCATCCGACCATAGCATATTTTGCCAATTATTTCGCAGATGTTTCTTTGCGAAAGCTATTCTACTACGAATGTTTTTTTTAAGAAAAGGTACTTTTCTTGTAGCATGTGTTTTCAAATCCTTTTCTATTTACCTATTTCGAATTATTCGGCTAGAAACTGTAGCATTTAACTCCTTTCTTAGTTCTTCGGAAGAAATAAATGGATTTTTTTTTACATTTCCGAATTTATCGTATTATCAAATTTTTCCGAGGTTCCACGTTTTCTTCCTCGTGTCATTTTTTTTAGTGCAAAATGAAAACTTTTAGTATCGCAGAGAAAACTTTTTAGAGCGTTTCATTAGTTGTGCTATTTCGCTCATTGTTTTGCCTTCATTTTTCAATTTTCGCATAATTTCCAAAATATGCTCCAAAATATGCTCAAAAGCATAAACAAAATAGAGTACCGTTATCCAACTGTCGTGTACAGTGGGTGACATTGATATAAATTGCTTTAAAATGTAATAGCATTGTTCGAAATGTTAAAGTGCTTACCGTTTCTATTATTTTTTCCATCACTGTATATACGCTAAAATAATTCTTTCTAAATAAAAACCCAAGTATCGAGCGAGACCATATGCGTTAGCAACATTCAAAGAAGAATTTTTTTGTTATTTTCGCATGAATTTGTTGTCATATAAGCGCATCAGCACAATTGATGAATAAAAAATCTTGCTTATGGACATCGATTGCTTTTGTTGTTCATGTGTGGGTATGTTTTTGTCTTGGCATAAGCTCGAATGTTTAGAAATTACTGCGAAATGGTCGTTCGACCCGTGTTCATCCACTATTCGGACGAGTGAGCTTTTCTGATTATTTTAAGACCAAGTTGCTTTTCTACCGATTATATATATTTACTCGAGTGGAATTTTAATCAGCACCTGAATTAACTGTTGCATAAGATTTGTTGTTTATAAAAACTGTTTTGCCAAAGTAAAACCCAGTTTTAAAAATTTGGCTTAGGGCCAGTTTTCCAGTATGAGTTTAAAGTCTAGCCAAATAAAACCGAGCTTACTCACCCAGTTAACAAACTGGATATGATTATTTAAGTCAATTTACCTTCAACGAATGCTAAAATATCTAAATAAAACCGAGTTTAAACGTCCAATTTTGGTGAGTTAAGCTAGGTTTCATTTTACTAAAGTTTAAACTCGGGCTGAAAAACTGGCCTGTGTTTCTTTTAAATTTTCTGTTTAGTCTTTTTCTTAACGTTAAATTAAAATTTTAATTATTAAGTGTATGTTATGTACACAAGAAAAGCATTTATATATATTCTGGACCACTCAAATGATGTGGATCTTTGAAAGATGTCTCACTTAAGCCCATTTGTGGTCTATGTTATAAGCCTTGTCGGAAATAATTCAATTTCGTATTATAGATTTTTTTGGTTTTTCCTTTATTGTCCAATTAGTAAAGGATATATCCATTTACATATATGGAGTGCACCTTAATAATCGATGATATTTTTATGCAATCTGCGCCATACACTAAAATTTTATTCTAGTATAAAACGAACCTTACTTATTATAGGTTGTTCAATAAGTTTCTAAAATAGAAACAAAAAACATAATTCTATGGCTTGAAATGCTTTTTATTAATCAGTGTATTTTATCAGAAGCTCGATACACGGTTTTTCCAACGGTCCTCTTATCTATGGATCCCATCACTGCAGTGGCCTTTCGCAAGGTCTTCAAAATACTCTCTCTTTAATTCACTGATTTTAGCAATGGTTTTTTGACTTTTGCGAGCAGGTGCGTTGTCCTGATGAAAAATTACTTGTTTCTTATATTAGGTCTTTGTTCACGAATCTTTGCGTTGAGCTGATCTAAAAGGTTTCAATAATATTCAGAATAAATTGTTTTTCTAATTTAGAGATAATCCACGACCTTAATCTCTTTTCCATTCCAAAAAACTGATTTTTGAACACGAACTCACTTAGTAGTCAAAGTACCAGGTTTATACCACTCTTTAGATTCTTGTTTGATTCAGGATCATAGTGGTAGGCCCATGTCTCATCCACAGTGATAAATTTATGTACAAAATCCTTTTCATCCTTTTTAAAACGCTCCAAATGTTGCTGAGAAAGACTCATTCGAATGACTTTTTGAATTCAAAAACTTCACTTAAAATATCGCTCTTACTGCCTATTTAGATTTCTATGGCTTCTTTTAAATCTCTCGCAGTTAATCGACGATCTTCCAAAACCATAAATTGTATTTTTGCTATGAATTCTAGTGTTTATGTACTATTTGGACGTCCTTGACGTGGATCGTTTTTAAGAGTAGTACGATCACGTTTAAGCTCAGCAACCCAGTTGATCACTGTTGCAAGTGAAGGTGTAGAGTCCTTATATACTGCAAATAATTAGTCATGAATTTCTTTTGGTTGTGCACCTTTAAAAAATAAAAATTTAATCACTGCACGATACTTGATTTTTTTTCCATATTAAAAAAACACTAATACGTCTACTTTTAACAGCTGTAAGTATAAGACAGAGTTGTTAGATCTACGTGACACTTTACACGTGTTCATACGAAAGTAGTACCATTTTTAGAAAAATAAAATGGCAGACGTTCTACTGCCATCTATGTGTGATTCTAGAAACTTATTGAACAACTTAGTATTAAGTGGAAATATATTTCTTTTAAACATAAACATTGTAAAATAAATTAAAAATGTTTCATTGCATACACATAAATTTTATGTTCAGCAATATACACTTACTCATGTTGACATTTGAAGCATATATTTGTGTTTATGACTTTTTTTTGCCCATAAATATATTTGGAATCTGTGTTTTTAATTACAGTTATTTCGCACAACACTTACTAGCTTTAGTTATTTGCAGATTCCGCGGTAAGATGGTGTAAAGTTGTTTTCTTTTTTTTTTAATGAGTTTTGTTAAGTGTTCATTGCGCTTACAGAAATACGCAGCAGCAACTAAGTAAAATAAGTGAAAACAAAAAAAGCATGCGTGTGTTTCGCAGTTACCTTTCATTCAACATGCTCCAGAACATCTACCTACATACGTACATATGTATATAAAACATCCTTGACTACTACAAATTTTCCTGTTCTGACTTTTTTACTTTAACTCAGCTTTTTTTCTGACTCTGCTTGCTGTTCGTGGCTCTTTTGTTTTAGTTTAATTTTTTGTCTTGTTTTTTGTTTTCAGTTCGTGTGCTAAAATCATAAAATTTTATGACAGATAAAAGAAAAAGCTAAATGGAAAATTTAACAACAACAAAAACTACAACTTAAACATAAACAAAAACAATACAAATAGCAAATGCGAAAACTTAAAACTTAACACCTGCATCTGGTGTGCTTTTTTCACATTCTTACCTTTATAATTTTTTTTTTTAACCTTAGTATGTGTAAATATCTTTTTTTGTGTGCATCGCTATTTGTGTTGTTTTCTTTTAAGTTAATTTAATGGGTTTTACGCTTCTTTTCTTATACTAACAACATCTAAAACTGTTTATAGTGCTTATTACGAAAACGAAAAGAACTTTAACTTTTATTAATAATATAACCGGAAGGAGTTTGCTTTTATGTGCATAGTCATAAATTAGCATCTACTTTATTAGTTTTCCTATCCAATTTCTTATATTTAATGTCCAGAGCTTAGTTTAAGACTTATGACAAAATCTTATTTCACGAGTTTAAAGAAACTACGATTATTTTATAACAGCGCTGTATTTCAACATTTTAGCTACAGTGGATGATCATATTATTAGAGCCACCTTAAAAAAATTTATTTTCCTAGTCTCGGATGAAATAAAAGTATTATAGTCAATGTTTTTGCATCACAATTATTTTATTAGTAAAATTCATATTATCATTAAGCATTTACTACTGAAGAAAAAAATATATTAAAAAAATGTTATAACCAATATTTGATACCTTCACTTTTTATGCAATAACTGCAGCTACTCGTTTAGGCACAGATTCTATGCATTTGGTGCAGTTGATTTTATGGAATAATTTCGGTGCCACACTTCTATCAAACGCTCTATTAATTGGCGTTTATTGGTCACGAATTCCTTGGAAACTTCACTCTTCCCAAAGGTTCTCTATAGGGTTGAGTTACGGAGAAGTTCCGGGCCAGTCAAGAACATTAATAGGACTTATTCTCATTAAGAAATTTTGTGACTTTCATAGCCTTATGACAAGGGGCACAGTCATGCATAGATATAAATTAGTGGGTTGGAAACCATTCCTGAGCTTGGGATAGCATTTTTGTCTCTTTGAGAAAAAATTTAAGTGACTCTAATAGTATGGTCACCCACAGTAACTGTATACCCAATTGAAATCGGTTATCTGATAAATCTAATTGAAGTGCAGATCTGGCTATGATATGGATACCCTTTAAAGAAAGCCATTTCAATAAAGTTATTTTGAGGTGAATAGCAGATTTCTCTGAGGCTATTCTTAGTGTCATAGACAAGATTTAAAGTAGTGCTAAGCTGACGTGCATATAATTGATTCCCAGTCTTAACTAGTCTGAATATTTTGTGATTATTATTCATTGCCCTACAATCTATATATATAAAATAGGATGTGTGTATGTATGTAACGTATGGACTCCAAAACGGCTGGGCCGATTTTGATGAAATTTTCAGGTAATGTTCATCTTGGTACGGTGGGTAACATAGGCTATATTTAGACCCGATAGGTGGCGCTGGGGTGGACTTATATCGAAAATTTGAATTTATGGACCAATTTAACTGAAATTCAGAATGTATGTTTGTTTGATCATAAGAAAATAATTTGTGTATAAATGGACACGGTAGGTGGCGCTGGGGTGGACTTATTTCGAAAATTCGATGGCGTGAAAAATATATAAATACTTTTAATTTTATTTTATAACGAGGGGAGTAGCGAAGCACACCGGGTTCAGCTAGTAACCTATAAAAGAATTAGAATCATAACATTTTTACCATGTCATTTAAGAACTCTTTAAGTGACAAAAATATAAACAAATGTATCTACAGCTGAAGTCAGAATTTCTTTTTCTAGGCATAAAAACGTATGGACTGGTTTTTCAAAAGAAAGCCAACACATTTTAGGTTATATAAATAGTAGGTTAGAAACGGTTATAAATGTTGGAAACAATTTTTAACTCTTAAATTTATTAAATTATAATATAAAATTAAATTATATACAAATATTAAAATTATTATTTAAGATAAACCCTGTCGTTAAAAAAAAAATTTTTTAAATATGTTATTGATTTTATTTTTTAATTTTGATTAAACTTTGATGCTCAATTATAAATGTTTGATTAAAAAAAAAAAATGCAAATCTTGTATGATTCCAACGAACGACGCACAAGCTAATTTAATCGGGGGGGGGGGGGGGCAGTACAAATGGGGGTCCAAAAAAAATCACCAAAATTTCTTAAAAGAAACATGAGTATCAATTAACAAATTTTTTATTTCAGTTACAAAATAAAAAAAAATAAAACTAAATAAAAAGTATTAAAATTACATTATTTTTAAAAGTTTTTCCAAACACGGTTGCCACTTGCTTATTTTTTGTTGTACCAAATTTTCAGAAAAAATTACCAAATAGGAAAAAATGTACCAATTTTTTTTTAATATAATATTTTGATAACCTTTATTATAATAATTCACTGGAGTATATTTGTTTACATACCAAACATAACAAAAATATTAAGGTTCTCATCTAAGAATGTAACTGTCCCGTAAACATTGTAAACCTTGTGAACTTACATGCGCGTAAACTATCTGTCAAAATTTGTATGGGCGTGAGTTTACATCATTTCCGAGCCTATTTTGTAGTGTAAACTAGCATGTCAATCTACGTGTGTGAATGAGGGTTGCCTTTGGCGCAAATCATTACACATTTAAAGTAGTTGAAGTAAATATGAACACGTTTTATTTATTTTTCTATGTTGGTGAAGGTTTTTAGAAGGTTTGAAATTAAAAAAGTCATAATGTTGTCGCAGCCCCAGCCGCCATTTTGTCGACATTTACGCTATTTACACTTTATCGCCCATCAAAAGTTTAAATGCTATACATGTTTACATGCTTAGATGAGAACCCTTATTAAGTTATGTTATACGCTATTAACAAAATACTAAATACATCAAAATAGTTATTTTGCTGGCTAAATATAAAGAGATTCATTGCGTTCGACACACAATTTTTTAGAGAGCTAGATGTTGTTAACTGTTTTATATTCCAATTTATTTCTTAGCTGAGTGTTAATCAGGCTAAAATAAAAAAATATTGGTTCAGCAGCTGCTGAGCTGTGTGGAAGGCACATCAGACTATTTACAAAATTGATAAAATCATTAAAACAAATTCCCCCAATCCATTCTTCACGACCCAGACTTCTTCTCAAAATACCCATATTTTTTCCCAACGTCATTACAATTTTAAAAACTAATATTTGAAACCTGAACAAGATTCCTCTGAGTCACAATAACGTCAGGGTAGCATTCTATGAGATGATATTTCAATATGAATTATTGAATTATGGTAATAAAGAAATTTTGTTTTCTGACATAACTTGTGAAGATGTTATTATATTCAAAACATTTAGATCTTCTTTACCTAAATCGAACTTGTCTTTAATTTGTTTTAGGATATCTTTGGTAATAAGAGAAAAATTTTCTGATTGGAGATATTTTTCTGCTTTAGTGGAAATTCTCACAAAAAGTCCTCAAGTCTCAAAAAATGTCTCAAAAAATGCGATTTTTAATATATATGACAAAAAATGCTTGTAAGCTTTCAACTTTTAAAACTTAATGCAATGAAAGTTCCACTAAACATAAGTCTGAACATTTCTCCAGTGCTACCAAATTTCGCTTTTTGTAACATTGTAACAAGTTGTTAAATTGTAAATCTTTTACAAAATGTACCAACTCGGAAAAAAATATACCAAGGTACCAAATTAAAATAAATGTACCAATTTTGGTACAATTTTACCAAAGTGGCAACCGTGTTTTCAATTTCGATATTAGAGATAATTTTTTTAAAGGATCTTTGATATGGTAATATGAAAATATAATAAATAATTGTTGCTTTTACAAAGCAAGACTAAGTACATCTTTACATGGTTTAAATGCAATAAGGTACAAAAAGTTATATCAATTTAAATTCTTCCAAAATGTTTCTTTCTGTCCTTGCGAGAAACAAACTCTTTCACCACCTCCATCGAATTCAATTCTTCGGTTTTATCTTTATGAATGTATATAAGTGCCGCATGAATGAGTCGTTTCTGTTTCATAGTTGCTCGAAGATACGTTTTAAGGCGTCTTAGTGCACTAAAAGAACGCTCAGTGCACTAAGCAAAACCAAAGCAACAAGTTTTTCAACTTCATTTAATAGTTTTTTCAGTGTATCCGAATTTTTTTCAAATTGGAATTGCAGTAGAAACTCTACATTTTGTCCTATCTTTTTTGAAACAGTGAAAGAAAATGGTTATCCGAAAGCATATTTATGAAAAAGAGAGGTAAATGAGCAAAATATATAATACAAAAATATTATCATTGTAAAAAAAAACTGATATTTTGAATAACTTTTGAAGTTTTCTTTTTAAATTGTTTATCTAGCTAAATAAGCGGGAGCAACTGCCCCCCACCCCTTTCCCACTTCTTGCTACGACAATGACGACGCACAATGGTTTCTTTTCTGGCAATATATTTTATATTGGCTATATAGTAACAGTGCATAAAATTTGACAGTTTTAATAATTAAAACCTTAAGTTTAACAATGTGTTTTAAAACATATTTTGAAATAATATATATTATATTTTATATCTGCTTTCGTTAATATAAGAAATTATATGCAGTTCAGTTTTTATTAATAACACTATGCATGTTTTTGCAAACAAGCTAGGGACATATCATTTCAGGATAATTCGAGGACGCTGAATTTAATGGCGTTTACCGTTTTTTAATTCTTCGGCCCGTTTTCGAGAAATTGACAAGGTCAAGTAAATGTTAATGCAGTTTTTGTTAGAAAAACGTTTTTCTCGATAACTTTATCGACTTCATGTCAATGAGTGAAACATTTACAGCCCTTTTCAGGCAATTGTTAACCAGTATTTTTATACTTCTATATGTTTGTTGTTTTCAAAACAAAATTTCAAGCACAAAAAACGAAATTTTTGAATGAAATTGTCAATAACTGAAAAGCAGTTGACAATTTTTAACAAAATTCATTATTTTTGAGCTACAAATTTTGTTTTGAAATCAAAAAATTACAACAAACAGATTGAAATATTAAAAATACTGGTTTACAATTTGTTAATTTGCCAGAACAGGGATGTAAGAATTACCTGGAAAATAATTTCTTAAAACAGCTTAGCCCTTGAAACCGAACTCTTATGGTCAAAATTGACCTCATAAATCAAAAAACCCTTTTCTTCATATAAAAGTTTTTTTCAAACCAAAACAAATAAGCTTTTTTACGGAAAAGTATTCCCCTGATATAGTGGCGCTAAATGAAATTACAAATTAAACCAAATTGGCTAACCTTCTGTGTCCCTAAAACGACCTGAAAGGTATTAAAAATAAGTTTTTCATACATATTCTTCTTTATTTTCTCAGATAGATTCATGTGCTTCTTCTGCTTCTTCATGTAAATTCCAACAAATGTCTCCTAAGAAAGCATTTTTTTATTGTTGGAATTTACATGAAGAAGCAAAAGAAACAGATCAATCTATCTGAGAAAATAAAGGAAAATATGTATGAAAAACTTATTTTTTATACCTTTCCGGTCGTTTTAGGGACACAGAAAAATGGTTAATTTGGTTTAATTTGTAACTTCATTTAGTGCCACTATATCAGGGGAATATTTTTCCGTCAAAAAGCTTACTTGTTTTTGTTTAAAGGGTTTTTTTTTTATTTCTGAGATCAATTTGGACCATAAGAGTTGGGTTTCAAGGGTTTAGCTGTTTTAAAAAATAATTTTTCAATTAATTTTTAATGTTTCACTCATTGACACGAAGTCGATTAAGTTAATGAGAAAAAAGTTTTTCTAACAAAAACTGCATCAACATGTACTTGACCTTGAACCTATAATTTCTCGAAAACGGGCCGAAGGATTCAAAAACGGTAAACGACATTAAATTCAGCGTCCTCGAATTATGCTCAAATAATATGTCTCCAGCTTGTTTGATATTTGGACATGCACAGTGTAATTAATGGACACATTAAAGATGGGTATAAAATCAATCTCTAATAGAAATTTTCTTTGTTAGCACTTGTTACCGATCCGGACTAGTTAGTCCCAAAATGTAGTGCTACTGCTCGAAACTGCGACCTCGATAATTAAACCCTTTTTTCCAATATTTTATATAATTTTCTATGAAAATGTTCATTTTAAAATGCAAGACTGTAAGTATGTAATGTTTTAAACAACTACTTCCAGCAACAACTTAAGGCAAAAAGTAACTGTCAAGGTAGATCAAGATTGATGTTGTATTGTGTTTTGTCATCATTTATTTTTCTTTTCATGTTTTCCAACTATGTTAACAGATATTTACTTACATTACTTAAAATTGAGCGTAATGAAATTTGTTTTAAAAAGGGATAATTTCTTGAGAAGTTGCGTGTAAAAATCTTTCTTTTATTAAACAGTAGGTATATTTCATTGTTATGCATAAGTACTGTTTTTCATGTAGAGAAATTGACCTGTACTAATTAACTACTGTCATTTATTTATCTTTAAATAATTACTCAATTGTATTACAGTTGCGAAGTGAGCTATGCCTATAGAGGGTCATCATTTCTACTTGTTTCCCCACAATATCTCCTCATGTTTTCCTCCCGCATTTCATAAAATAAATTTAGTCGAAGGAAAATCAAATAAATTATTTTATTTAATAATGCAAGAGTTTAGAATTTTAAATCGAATTTTGTGCGAGGAGTTTTTAAGCAATGGGTTTTTTGTAATACTCCTTTTTTAAACAAAAAAAAATATATTTTTAGGACGAAGTGCGAAAAGTTTTTTTCAGTCCCTAGTTGTATAATATATTTACTTTGCTAAACTGAAAGAAGCGGCACATATTTTATTGGATTTGTTTTATTTCTATCAAAATATGCTAATTTTCATGATTTTTCATACGAATTTATGAAATTTTGCAACCACTTTAATATTATAATTTTTCTATTTTCAATAATATAATAAATTTTTCAAATAGTTCCACAATTTTTTATAACAATGAGCTTTGTTTGGCTTAGTTTCGTACAAAAATGGATTTTTGGAAATTATTTTTTTAAATAGCTCAAAAAGCTATATTGAAAATCTGAGTTTGTTAAAAAAAATTACTCAACTCTAAAGCGCAGTTAGTTGTTTTGATATAACTTCAATACGCAAACAAAATATATTGTTTTAAAATGTTGTGTTATATGGGAGGTAGGCTAGGTTGTTGGACACGTTGAGCGATTTTTGGTAGAGGATAAATCTTTGGTTTGCGTCATCATTGCAGCGAGTAGCTTTCGTCATCAATACAGACATCGAGTAACTTTCTTCAATAAGCTTGACACTGATTATTACTGTGCTTCTACAACGTAGATTGTTTAGTTACTCCAATGATTCTCAAACTTGTCGGATTCGATTTATTCCAGTGCTTGTCAAACTGTTACTCCAGTGGATTTTGATTTGTTGGTTGGAGTGACTCTCAAACTGTTAGACTTTTCACTTTGTGAAGGGTGTCACGGTCTAATTGACGCACTTACGTTTCTGTAGTGTGATTTTTAGCGCTTGACTCTTACTTTTTTCAGGGTGAGTACAATATTACGCCTAAAGGCGACCCCGGCAATTTTCCAGGCAATGATGTTCCTGCTTCAGGAAAACATTTAATTGGTATTGGTATGGGTGTAAAAGAGTAGTGTTAGTTGATGGTAAATGTAAGCCCGGGTTTCGTCCAGGTGTGGGAGTGTCCGGCTTTCGTACAGGCCAAAAGTATGAGGTGTTGGTGTGGTTGTTAATACTTGTAGTTTTCCAGTAAAAGGTGCCCCTTAAAGGCGTGGCAGCAAAACGCCGGGTTTCAGCTAGTCCACTTATATATTTTAGATTCTTGATAGGAATGCAGATACAGGCCTTGCGATGTACTTTCACGGATGTTCTAAAAGTCATACTTTATTTACCTTTATTAGAATGGCCAGGGAGGAAACTACCCTCATAGTCCAGAGGCTAAAGTAGTCTTGATTCTGGTACGGAAATTAAAGCAAACACAGAAAGTAACTGACTTTACTCAACACACATTTAAATACAGACTACCTAAGATAACTTTTGTTACGAACTACAACGTTCGCATAGCCTAACGACAAAAATAAGAATATAAGCCTCACTACACGGAGTAGGCTAAAACATATTAACCAGTGGCTCTGAGCTTGCAGGGCAGGAAGAGGAGTGTCTTTTAACTGTATCTAGGAATTCAGACTTCCTTCCGACTCCCCGATCATTGTAGTGTATACCAAGTTGAGGTATTGGCCAGTTCGGATAAATCTGTTTTCATCGATTCATTAAATCTACAGATTAGTTCAACGAGGCAGAACTCTTTTAACACCAAGTTAAATGAGTTTAATTGATATCGTAGTGGACCTGCGCTGATATTATTGAGTGAAGCTTTAGTGCGTGAACTAACTGATTTAAATTTGTATTTAAAACCTTTGTAATACTTCGCTTGTTTTCAAATCTATACCAGGACTTTTAACCGTGTAGACATAATAGCAGATATTTTCAGATATAAAAAACAATCCAAAAAAATATCAATTACATTAAACTATTAATGCACTTGAGCTAACATTTGTAATCATTCCAAAAATTCAGAAAAAGAAAAACGCATTAAACAAAAGCAATAGCTGGAAAATATCTTTCATTACTCTTTCCTTACTAAAACATTATTTTGAGTGTAATATGTTGCTATCGCTCGCGAGCCTTTCATCTCGACAGTTCCTTGCATTTTAAGAAAAAAATAAAATTATGCAAATACTTTTTTGTCGTATAAGAATTTATAAAATGAGTTTCCTTGTAGGACACGTTAAAATTCTGACGGCTTAAAACCACATGTTAACCCATTGCATGTAAATAACTTCCAACAACAACAACAACGACAACTCATCGCTTGATTGTCAAGCGTTGGCGTGGTGTAGCGGTGGCTGTCAAAGCTGTGTTGACACCTTTTTGTATTTATTTTTATATATATTTTTATATGTATTTTTGTTGTTGCTGGCTATGGGTTTATTTTAACTGAAACATTTCTTTTGTTGCGATGTGTGTATCTAATAAATTCCATGGCACGTTCTTAAGTGTTTCGTTCCAATTACTTTTAACAGCTTTTCTTTCACTCACACACTTAAATATAAACTCAAAGATGATGATGATGATGATGATGATGGTTCATGATGAAATGCACCACATTGTTAAAAATACCATTTTTTAAATGTCAAAAATAGCAACTTTTTAAAACTCAAATGACAGTCAGTGTAAAAATAACAACACTTGCAACATTTTAACATGAAGCCAACGAACAACTAGAGTTATCAGCACAACGTCAGAGTGTTCTAAAAAAAAGAATAAAGTGCACCAAAAAATTTTAAAAAAAAATATATATTTTAACCACCGCACAAAAAACTAAAGCGTCAACAAGAACAGCAAACAAACAAACAAACAAATAAACAGTAACATAGAAAAGCAAAATACAACAAAAAAACAGGTACTGAAGCACACACTAGGATCCTACTTAACCCAGTCAGCCAAGAAGACAGAAGTGGCAACTCCTGGTTCCGCGTTCACTCTAGAGCTCTTTTGTTCCATGAGAGCTGCTCACATGTGCTGCAAATGTGTCGGAGTACCTTCTCCCAACACAGCTTAGCAGCAGCGACCCATGCCTGGTTATGGGTATGACGTCTGCTTCGTTGGTTAAATTTCCAAAAGGGAACTTTTTTGAAATTCATTTGAAATATTAGGCAGCAGCTTGACACTAGCAGGCGCTTGGGAGGTATACCAACTTGTATGTCTGGCAGGGGCTCACATGATGTAAATATAAACTCTTTTCGAAATAGCGCACAAAAACGTGCTTCTGCCCATGTTGGGGAGCAAAAAATTGCTCTTGTTTTATTTCTTTTTTTTCACAGATTATAAAATTTGGTTCGTTTAAAATGTTTGTGTTGCAGATCTTGAGCGATAAAATTTATTTGAAAAAACTAACTTAAAAGACCCTTAAGCTGAAAATTTCAATGGCAAAACCATTAGTGGGCGGGTCGGGGACGTTAGTGGTCTTAAGTGTTGGTGGAGGCGGCAATAGCGGCTGCATGTGGTAGTTGTGGCTAGGTCACATGCTGAGTGGCCGCTTGGGAAGTTTGCCATTTGCACTAGAGCTTTAAGTTTAAATGTTTCAAAAAAAACAACAAACTAACATTAAACTTTTTTTTCACTTTCGGGCATTAACCACTGTAATAATTTAGCTACACTCGAACGAATAAATTGGTATAATTTTAAAAGTTTCCTTCAGTAAAGTTTAAAAAACCTGAGGTATGAAACAATTCTTATATAAAGCTTACTGACAAAAACTTTTTCATGTAAACGTTCTATAGAGAGACTGCACCAGACCATTAGGAAGCCCATAGAGTTTTTGTACTTGCCTGAGTAAAACTAAAATATTTTTACTAAGGGCGAACATTGGTCGAACAGCGACTGAAAGGCGAGAAAACAGCATTTTTTTTTGTAAGACTTTTTGGTCGAACAGCGGCCGAAACAGGGTCGAACCATGTATATATTAACCCAATAAGGACAATGATGTCATATGGCATCACTAAGTCAGATGTCATAAAACTAACGGTATCACTTAAAAATTAGTAAAAATCAACATTACGTCAAAATTAGCCCAGGTATGAAAAAAGTGTTCCGCCTGACACTGAAGAGTTACTGACTGATGAACTTTTAGAACTCGCTCAAGAGCCCAATAGTTGAAGAAGCGTTTAACAAGAGTTTTCTTAATATTTAATCAAATAAGTAATAAAAACAAGGCTTGCAGTTTTTTTTAAATATTTTTATTTTTATTTTGTATTTAATTGTTTTTTTATATCTATTCTTTATATAATAAAACATATAAATTGCATAAAACTCCGATAAAAAGGACCAGAGTTGTGATACTTTAGCTGTTGTAATAAAAAAAATCGTTAAAATTCAAATTTGAAAATATTGCAGTGAAATGTTACACGTATTATTTAATGACATTACGTGAGAGAAACATTTCAATTTTATTAATCTAAGCAATTTATACATCTAAGCAATAATTCATTTACGATGATGAAATGTAGTTTTTTTTCGTAAGTTATAGTAAATGTTTCGTAAACTTTTTTTTCAGTAAAAATTAAAGACATTGGCTACAGATAATGAAAAAATAGTTGAGGCAAGGAAAGCACAATATATTAAATTTGTCTTTTAAAATTTGTTTTTTAATTACTTATTTTCATAATTACTGAATTACCCAGTTAAAATACAATGGAAAAATGTGTGACGTCCGACGCATAACGTCCGAACAAATTTAATTGTTAACTTTAAATACGATATTTGAGATGTTGTTGACCTTTTTTAAAACTTTTTTAGTTTGCAATTTCTTTGTTCCTTTAGTCTTTCGAGGTGCGATCGTCTCCCAAGGACTTCCTTTTCTTGTAACGTCCGAACGCACGAAAAAA
Source organism: Dichetophora obliterata (assembly GCA_963920525.1). Taxonomy (NCBI): domain Eukaryota; kingdom Metazoa; phylum Arthropoda; class Insecta; order Diptera; family Sciomyzidae; genus Dichetophora; species Dichetophora obliterata. The sequence goes on along the minus strand of OY986438.1, from coordinate 129,419,821 downwards.
AAGAACAAATTTTAGGTAAAATGCTCAAGCGCGTCGGAAGCGAATTTCATCTGGGGGGGCAGTACAAATGGTGGTGCAAAAAAAGTTCACCAAAATTTCTTCAAAGAAACATGAATGTGAATACACAATTTTTTTATTTTAGTTTAAAATAAAAAAATATAAAAATATATAAAAAATATTAATATTTCATTATTTTTAAAAGTTCTTCCAATTTCAATATTAGAGATCATTCTTTAAAGGATCTTTCATATGGTAATATGAAAATATAAGAAATAATGGTTGCTTTTATAAAGCAAGACTAGGTATATCTTTACATGGTTTAAATGCATCATGCATGAGTGAGTCGTTTCTGTGTCATAGTTGCTCGAAGATACGTTTTAAGTCGTCTTAGTGCACTAAAAACGCTCAGATGAAGCTGCTGATGCAGGCACAGTCAAAAGCATAGCAATAAGTTTTTCAACTTCATTTAATAGTTTTTTTTACAGTATCCGAATTTTTTGCAAATTGGGATACAATGCCACTACAATTTGAAGGTGTTTGGCCAGGCAATTGCTTCAGCAATTTAAGTTGAGCGTGGAGGTCGCTCACATATCAAAGTCATCTGCATAAAGATCTAGTTTTGTTTTTAGATTTTGTTCAGAAGGCACTTTTCCGTTGAAGGCTTCGATTACAATATTACAGTATTAAGCTACATACTTAAGGGTGCTTTTAAACTGAAGTGGTGGGTTTGCAGTAGAAACTCTACATTTTGCTCTATCTTTTTGCAAACACAGAGAAAGAAAATGGTTATCCGCAAGCATGCTTATGAAAAAAAAAACTGACATTTTGAATAACTTTAGAAGTTTTCTTTTTAAATTGTTTATCTGGCAAAAAAAGTGGGGGGCAAATGCCCCCCGCTTCCGACGCCAATGAAAATGCTGGATGTTATAATTATTATAAATTATACTCATGAAGAGCTATTGAACCAGAGACATCTTAATTGAAACAACAACAATATGACAATAACATTTTCAATATGAAAAGGAAAACATCATTAGCTAACTTTATTGCAATTTCGGCCCTGCTACAGACCAGAGAACTGCAAAACTCACATTAAATTATTCAACACGTAATCAACACTGTAAAACTCATGCCTCTTCGTTCAAGCGATCAAACTTGCTCGAATGCACATATTCGCTGTTGAGTTCAATTCAATCAAACCATGTGCTTCGTGTTGGCTCTATGATTTTAATCATCGGTCGTCTTCATACGAACACATCGATTTATGTCGTCTTCGTACCGATATATTTCGGATGTTTGTTCGTTCGGCTCAACAACGATTATTTTCATCAGGAATGAAATGCAAAGAGAAAAAATCAGCTCGTATGAGTTTTTTCATATGCTGGCAGAAAGGAAGATAGAACGCAAAACAGAACCAAATGGAAGCAAAAGCAAAATATTTTTATGGCAACATAGCAATATTTATTTTCATATTACATGTTTTTATACACATACATAAAAAGAAAAACAAAGAATTAAGCAAGAATAACATAAATAAATTGTATTCAACAACAAGAGCATAAATGAAGGCAATATTTCAATTCTTATTAAATAATATTAAGAGATAAATAAATAAGTAATTGATAGCTCTTATGACGGCTTAAGTTTGATGAATTCTTTGGTGAATATTTGAGAAGTTTTGAACATGTTCGGCAGTATAAAAATCCCTCCAAAATAACTCCATCCTCCTTAATTACTTCAGATAATATGCTCCATATTATACTTCTCCTTTTGCATCGCGGCGACAATGTGTAAACACTTTTTGAAATTAATTCCAACACAAGAACTTCGTCGTTTGACATTTTTAAAGCAACTACATTTATCTATTTCTTTTCGAAACACATATGCATTGCAACATATAACTGTAATTCCGCATACTATTCAACGCCAACACTCAAACATGTGAGTTCGATCAGTCGATGAACTCACACGAACGAAGCCTACAGCAGCGTCATGCTCACGACGCCAATACTCGTTCGCTCAAACATGTCATTAGATCAGCCGATCAACTCAAACTCAAACTGACACGAAGGACGCGTTCGCCAGCGTTGTGCTGATTTTATTCAAGGCTAAGCTTTGTTGAGTGAGTTGAGTTGAGTAAGAATTTCAGTGAATGATTAAATCAAGCAAAAAGTGAGTTTTGCAGTTCTCTGCTACAGACTTCATCAGAACTCTTTGTGATGCCACCACCTGGGATCGAACCCGGGCTTAGAACGCCGTGCCATCGCATCAGCGCACTGCACCATAGAGGCGATGAGATTTCAGTGTCAATTGCTAAGTTTTATCCCTTTCATACTTTTTTCGTTGCTGTTATGTTTGCTTACTCTAGTTTTTTTTATGCTTATATTATAATGGAGTCCAATTATTTGTCGGAATTCGCCACAAACAAAGCATAGTTACTGAAGTTGTACTGAAACAAAACTGCAGTAAGCAAAAAGAACAGCAACGAAAAAAATATGAAAGGGAGAAAACTGAGAAATTGACACTGAAATCTCATCGCCTCTATGGTACAGTGCGCTAATGCGCTGGCGCGGTGTTCCACGCCATGGTTCGATCCCAGGTGGGTGGCATCACAAAGATTTCTGATGAAGCCTGTAGCAGGGCCGACATTGCAATAAAATCAGCTAATGATGTTTTCCTTTTCATATGGAAAATATTGTAGTTGTTTCTTTGAAAAAAATTCATTAGAGCAATTAGTTGATCCAACCTGACCTAAAAACAGCTTAATAAACGATTTTAAACTATCAAACAACTAGAATTTTTATTTAAAATCAAGAATGATTTGAACTATCAAACATTTAGAATTTGTATTTAAATCATAGAAAATTAATAATAAATAAAATAAATAATAATAAAGAAAAGGTCAAATAGAAAACTTTTAATTGAAAAACTGTTAATAAAGTTTGAGAAATTTTTGAAAAAATGTATGCGAATGTAACGTCCGAACGCTAGGATTTGCCCATATTCATTATTTTTAATAACTGTTTTTAGTCTATTTGGCATGTACACAATAGTTTTTTTACGTGTTAGTATTCGCCAATTTTGGTCCATTCGTCTTGAAGCTTAGCTTTTAAATCATAAATGAAAGTAATATGGTTTTTTCGTATGCGACTGTCCAATTCATCCTATAGATTCTCAATTGAATTCATGTCCGGTGATTGAACTGGTCCAAATCTTGTGCAAAAATCTTGTCCAAATAGACTTCTAGTAAAATTATTCAAGGAACATTTTCATAAGATATTTTAATACTCTACGACTATGACTGATAATATTTCATTATAGGCCAGAGAACACAACAACTATGTAAAAGATATGAATTTTCTTACTTTTTGTGCTAGTACGTAGGTAAATTTAGAGAAAACTTAAAACCTTTATTTAAAATTACTTAAAAGTAAACTTTTGAAGCGCTGATGCATAGGTAAATTCTTTTTTGTTTTGTATCTACTGCCAGAATCTGTTGATGGAATTCTGTAATTTAAGAAAAAAGTTCAAAATTAGAGTACTGTGTAACAAGCAACACATACTCAGAAACATGCCTTAAATTCTTCAATATTTTTTAGTTTAAACACCTTTATCATACAAACTGATAAAATAATAAATTGAACAATAATAATAAAATAAGAATAAATTGAAGAGAATCATTCGCGGACAATTAAACTAAAATGGAATTTTGAGAACACAGTTTTTCATAAATTCTTTGATCATATTCTGTAACCCTCATCATAAGTAAGGAGCTTGCATTTTTATAAGTAAAAGCTTCAAGCTAAAATTTATTAAGTCAGCTGAAAGTATTAGCTATTTGTCAAATTTGTGAAAAGCGGCTTTCAGAATTCTGTTAAAACTAATTTGATTTGAGAAGGAATGATAAGAAGAGTTCTGAGAAAGTATATTAATAATATGTTTCTAGTACTTTATAATAAAAGTTCTTTAATATAATAACTTGGGTTACGCAATCCAACACTTAACTTAAATAAGAATAAACCACAACACAAGAAATTTTGGAGTAACATAAGCGTAAGGTGATGAATTTCTATTTTGTCCACACTTAGGAAGCCCTTATCTCTAGTCTTTAAGTGGAGAAACAGTAGAAATATGTTTGGTTTGCTTATTACATATAATTCGAGACGGTTTGATTTGAAAATATGACTTCAGCAACTATTGATGACTATTTTCATATCATTATACACCTACACAATCTGAGCTCAACCACAATTCTGACACAAATAATTAGGCGATGCATAAACTGCAGCTATAATTTTTAGTAAATATCAAATTAGTAACAATTACAAATCAATGGCAACCATTTGGCTAAAGCATAAAAGCCGCTAGGACAGAATCAAACTGTAGGCAGGCATCATTTAGCTCACACAAATACACATGTTTGTACACCTACAGTGACGCCTTTATAACAACTGCAGTAAAACTGAAAATATTTGGAATAAATCGAGCGAAACAAATTCTAACTGAAAAGGTTCAAATCGCTACAGTTTTCTGTCGTATTATTGGCGAAATGGGGCTAGCAGGGTAGTGCTTGGAATGATACTGAAAAGCAAAGCGGGTCGATAGAGGAATGAGTAAGCATGCATAATGGCCAAAACGAGCAGATAACGCGGACAACAACTCTTCGCCAAGCTCTGCAGTTAGATGATGTGCTCAATTGCCAGTTCGGTCGAGTGTAGTTCGGTGGGTGGAGTGTAGTTTAGGGCACTAGAATCACGGCAAGGAGACGAGTGATGATGGGCAATGATGGGTTGCTTGTAATGGGCTGCTGCAGAGTGTTTATAACAAACAATGACACGATGTTACCAAAATCGTTTATAATGGCCAAAGTTTTTATCATTGCGATAGCATGATGATGATGCGTCATGGAGCTATTACCCAAAGTTGGAGGGGAAGGGGGAATCACAATGAACAGAAGAACGACGCAGGATGCGGCAGCCTGGATAAAAACTGTTGCGACAAGACGATAAAAAGAAACCACAGTCAAAATTAAGAAAAAAGTGGAGGAAAAAAACGAATATCAGCCAACTTTTTATCGACACAAGAACCAAAAAAATGTGGCAATACAAAGTGTTGGTTGGCAATACTGAGTGGCTTTTGTTGAGAATCTAAACCAAATCATAAAATCTGCAAGTTTTCACAGAAAACTCTTTATAGCCTTGTAAAAAAAACTATTTTTTCCAACAGAACCTTGGCAAAAAAGCCATCCAAATAATAAAATGCTATATTTCTGGTCTATAATCTAAACACAAAAAACTGCAAATTAAAAACTAAAAGTAAAAAATTAAGTACAAAAAAATAGAAACAAGAAACTAAAAACCAAAAATTAAAAAATATCACTGAAAACTAAGAACTATAACTAAAAAAAAACTCTAGAACCTAAAAACTAAAAATTAAAAAATAAAAATACAAAAAAAAACAATAATAACTGAAAACAGAGCACTAAAAACTAAGAATTAAAAATAAAATATTTAAAACTAAGAACTTAACTTAAACTTAACTTAAAAACTAAAAATACTAGCAACCTCAAATCCACAAGATTATTTTTTACTAATGCCACTCGTCTTACGAATTCCTTACCGAGTCATGTAAGAGCTTTAAGGGAAATAACAAGATTTAGACTTGCCGTATTTCAACATTTCGCTTCTAATTAACGATTAATAAATTCGCTAGTTTTCTCTAAATCTATACTTTCTTCTTGTCACTTTTTTTATCTCTTAATTACTTCAATTTTATACTCTATCTTCATTTCTCTATTTCTACTTTATATTAAGATAAACTTTATAATAAGTATAATTGTTTAAATTAGGTTTAAGAAAATCTTTAATTTGCATAATCCTAAAAATATTATTCCAACTTGTACATTAAAAGAACTAAGTTGTTATCGTGCTATAAATAAATAAAACTAAAAAAAAAACAATAAAAGAAAATTATATATAAAATTATTAAAACTTAAAACTTAAAACTTTACCCGCCGTTAGTGTGGTGGGGTATGACTAATGTTACCAACATTTTCAAAGCAAAAATAAGTACACGCACAGACTTTAAAAAGTAGTACAAAAGAACTACATAGAATAAATATAGAAGTATAAAAAAGAAGTACACCACAAAAAAAAGGAAAACATGAAGATGCATGAATAAATTCATTGAACAAGAAGCTTAATTTATAAGAGGTTCAAAATTAGATTCAGATTACAATTCATTGCTTATTAAGGTCCAGTTGACGGATTCAAAAAATCAATTTTTGCTAGTTTTCGCAATAAAATATAAAAATTAGATCTTAAAAATATACTCTAAAATTTTCACAACGTAATTTAAAATATTTTTAAAGTTACAGCCAAAAGAAGAAAGCGCGCCGTAGTGTGTATGAAAATGCTGTATAAACTTCATACACGTTTTTCTCGAAATAAAGTATTCGAAACTTCGTGGAAGCACTGATTAATCACTGTTCTGCCGATTTTGCTAAAAATTTCACCCATTATTTAAGGCATACATAGCTCGATCCGGAACTTATATTAACGGAAGTAAATTTTTTTAAACAAATAAAAAAGTTCGACTTGACAAATTTTTGTTTTCACAAGTCCGCCATTTTTTTGTTTAATATACATATTATAGGTAAGTGCACTACAATTAAACCTGCAGAAAAATATTCTCTTTAATTTTTTTTTTATTTCAGAAGAATGCATAAGGCTGGGTGCTTCACCCAAACAACACACCTTTTTTCGAGGACACTATTTTAACATAAATAATTGTAAACAAATTAATGTAAAATCAAGTCAAAGAAAATTCTTTTGTACACTATAAGATACTAAAAAAAAACATGTTTAAATTACAAAACAACCGCATTTTATTTTCTTTTTTAAAAACATTTATGAAAAAAGTCAAAATTTCGTACGTCAGACTGAGCACTTCCTTAATATAATTAAATTTTGTGAAAAACCGTTGTTAATTAAAAGCAAAAATAAGATAAAGAAACAATACTGAATATATCTAAGCACATATCGCGCCCAAAGTAGATAACCGCCACAACTCCAAAAGCAAACATTTTCAGGGGAGTCAAAAAACTTATGAGCCGATGCAGAAACAACGAAACTAACATTAGAACAGACAAACTGAATGTTTCCAGTTAAAGAAGATAATAGGTCTGTTTCCGTAATCGATTCAAGTTTGAAGTTGCTTGAAAGGGTTATCTTAAAAAATTTTAAGCTCGAGAGAGAAGAATAACATGAAAAATGTCACTCTCAATTCTATTATAATTACTTGAAGTTTGTACGGAAACAGACCGAGTGATATAAAGTAAATTTTTGCAGTAGTTGGAGATGTGTATTTGAATTCATTTATGAAAAAAATGTCAAAAAGAAGTACAGCACGTAAAAAAATTTAATTTAAGCGTTATTCGATACAAGAAATATAACGAGCAAAAAAGAAGTAAAAACTCCCAAAAGGAGTACGGTTGACATACCCTAGAGACCTCATTTTCTTCAATTTCTTGTAAAAAGTATTTGTAGGTTTCAATAAAACTATTTTTTTGTTTTGAATGCAACGCATTAAAAATATTTTTTTGAATAGTTATTCAATCAAGAAATCAGAAGCGATCTGAACTTTTTCGATAATTTTTTTTTTTGTGTTTAAACGACTTTTAGTTTTGAAGTATGTCATACCCACCACTCTAATGGCGTGACTTTTTTCCACTACACTAACGCCGGGTTAACACTTAAAACATACAACTTAAAACTTAAAACTAAAAACTAAAAACTAAAAACTAAAAACTTAAAACTTAACACTTAAAACTTTAAACTTAAAACTTAAAACTTAAAATTTAAAACTTAAAATTTAAAACCTAAAACTTAAAACTTAAAACTCAAAACTTAAAACTTCAAACTCAAAACTTAAAACTTAACACTTAATACTTAATACTTGAAACTTGAAACTTGAAGCTTGAAACTTAAAACTTAAAACTTAAGACTTAAAACTTAAAACGTAAAACTTAGAATTTAAAACTTAACACTTAAAACTTAAAACTTTAAACTCAAAACTTAAAACTTAAAACTTAAAACTTAAAACTTAAAACTTAAAATTTAACACTTTAAACTTTAAACTTTAAACTTAAAACTTAAAACTTAAAACTTAAAACTTAAAACTTAAAACTTAAAACTTAAAACTTAAAACTTAAAACTTAAAACTTAAAACTTAAAACTTAAAACTTAAAACTTAAAACTTAAAACTTAAAACTTAAAACTTAAAACTTAAAACTTAAAACTTAAAACTTAAAACTTAAAACTTAAAACTTAAAACTTAAATCTTAAAACTTAAAACTCAAAACTTAAAACATTAAACTAAAAACTCAAAACTTAAAACTTAAAGCTTAAAACTTAAAACTTTAAACTTAAAACTTTAAACTCAAAACTTAAAACTCAAAACTTAAAACTTAAAACTCAAAACTTAAAACTTAAAGCTCAAAACTTAAAACTTAACACTTAATACTTAATACTTAAAACTTGAAACTTGAAACTTAAAACTTAGAACTTAAAACTTAAAACTTGAAACTTAAAACTTAAAACTTCAAACTTAATGCTTAAAACTTAAAATTTAAATAAAAAACTAACAGCTAAAAGCTTAAAGCTAAAACCTAAATCCAAAAACAAAAACTAGAAACTTAAAATTTAAAACTTAAAACTAATAAAAACTAAAATCTAAGAACACATATATAAAAACTTAATATTGAAAACTAGAAATAAATTAAATACAAGACATCATTTACAAATTTATTTATTTTTTTATATTACTAAAACTTTTTCTTACGTCTTTTCTTCCGTTTTAGTTTCAATTTAATTAATTAATACTTATTTGAATTTTTATATCATAATTTGACGCTTATTTCTTTTTTTTTACTATTTGAATTTTTGTTTTTAAATTTGAACTTATTCAAGATATTTTAAAACTTAACACTTAAGACTTAAGACTTAAAACTTAAAACTTAAAACTTAAAAATTAAAACTTAAAACTTAATGCTTAAAACTTGAAACTTAAAATTTTAACAAAAAACTAACAGCTAAAAGCTTAAAGCTAAAACCTAGAGCCAAAAACAAAAACTTAAAATTTAAAACTTAAATCTAATAAAAACTAAAATCTAAGAACACATATATAAAAACTTAATATTGAAAACTAGAAACTACAATCTTAACCCCAAAACCAAGGTTAAAAACTACAAGCTTAAAAGTAAAACTAAAAGTAATAAACAAAAAAACAAAAAAACTACAAATTAAAAATGAAAAATAAAGACTAAAAAACCAAAAACTAAAAACTAAAAATCTAATATAAAAAACAAAAACTGAGAATCAATACAAATGTAAGTACTTATTTTTATTACTAAAGAAAAAATATTAAATACAAGACATCATTTACAAATTTATTTATTTTTTTATATTACTAAAACTTTTTCTTACATTTTTTCTTTCGTTTTAGTTTTAATTTAATTTATTAATACTTATTTGAATTTTTATATTATAATCTTACGCTTGTTTCTTTTTTTACTATTTGAATTTTTGTTTTTAAATTTGAACTTATTTGAAGATATTTTAATTAAATTAATAATTTTCTAATTTAAGAAACTTTTTCTAACATCTTATTATTTTGTCTCTTAATATTTTGTTGTTTGTTAAAATTTTATAAAGTTTTTACAACTTTAATATATTATTTTAAGACCTTTGTTGTTAAAATAATTATAATTTTGGTCCAGCTCATGGTTAATTTTAAAAATATAAGGTTTTTTTTCAAATTTGAAAGTGCATTTTAATTATTAATAGTTACGATGAATTTTTTTCTGCACCTTTTTACACTTTTGTGCTAGCAAAACTATTTAAGTTTTTAAATAGTTTTGCTAGCTTTAAGTTTTTAAATAGTTTTGCTAGCTACTACAATTACTTTAAAATTTCATTTAATTTTTCAGTTTTTTTAATGAATTTTTCACCATTTTTGTATGCAAACTAATTGTGATTTATTCTTTTAATTTTTACATGATTTTAATTATGAGCAGTTAATATCAAGTGAGTTTTGAAGAAGGCTATAACAACCACTCTGTACAGAGTCAATCACACAGCAGACTAGACAGACTGTTTCGGAAGGAGCTACCCGTTCCATCTTTAGTAGTCTGGAGTGATTCAGCTGTGACAAACCCATTGTTTAAGTTTTTAATCAGCCAGATTTTGAAGAATTTTTCATGGGGATCGGAAAAGGGAGTTTTCATTTTGAAGATAGCAGATACTGACATACAAATTTTTTATTCACACTCTTGAATATTAAAGGTTGATGAACAAATTTTTATTAAAAATTTCCAAAATATTTTTAAACTTTATGTTAAAAATGAGAACTCAATTTTTCGATTCCCCGGGGAAAAATTATTCAGAATCGAGCTGAATGTATTTTTAACATATTTTTTTTAAATTTTTTCCTTTTTTTAATATTTTTCTTTTTAAATTTTAATTTTTTAATGTCTTAATGTTTTTTATAAAATATTTAAAAGAAGTTTTCATTGTGATAAATATTTTTATTATTTTAAATTTTCAACAGAAATTTTTTAAATTTATACTCCTTTTTATAATTTTTAATTGCGCTGCTTTGTAGTTTTTTTTAGTAATTTTTAGTCTTGTTTTTACTTTCTAAACTTTAATTTTTGAATGTCTCGAAATTTGGGAAAAGAATTCGAATAATTTTTTATTGTGAAAAACCTTTTCATTATATTTGAATTATTAACTTTTATTTTCAAAAAGTTTTATTCATGTTATATTACTTTATATTGGGTTACCTTTTAAGTCTTTTACTATTTAAATTTCTATTTGTTTTAATTTATACTATTTTGGAAAAAGCTTTATATTTTTCTTTGTATTTTTTTTTTACTTTTTGACAATTTTATAAACAAATTTAAAGGATTATTTTTATATATACCAGGGACCGAAAATAACAGTTATTTTCGAAATTTCTATTAAAAAATGCAGATAAAAAAGAGTAAGTCTTTTCGACTTTTGAATATAGCAATGTGATGCTTGTTAGCTAAGGAATAATAATATTAGATAATTTTAATTTTTCTGATTATTTGAATAAAGACAATAAATAATTGTTATTTTTTGACCAATTTTATTTCGATGCATATATTTATAATATTGTGTATTGTAATAAGAAAGACTTCCTCATAGAAATATACACAAAGAAAATATATATATATATATATACTGTGTACACTTCTAAAAATTACAAACAATAAAGCAGCAATTATAATAAGAGCATTAAATTCTTCAAGTCTTCTTATTTATTGGCGAAAATTCGAGGGCCTTTCGTCTAAACCTGAAGCGGCTGAGCATACCTCAGCCTTCGATTAATACCCCTTTACATAGTTTTTGGTACTATTTTTAGTTTTAAAGTTATTTATTATTTATTTTTTCTTAATGTGTTTTCAGTTGTGTTTGTAAATACGAATATTTTTCTTCAAAGGAGTACTAACTATTTTGTTTAAGTTACTCTTCTTAGTTCGATTACTGTTCACACGAAAACTTTTTCAGTATGAGCTTATAGCGCTTATTAACAGCCACAGCCAGTGAAGTGAGTAAAGGAAATGGTAAGTATTAATCACAATTTGCGGAAACATTAATTGAGCCAAAAATATATTTCCACAATTGAAGTGTTAGCATCAGAGAAAAGGCATATCCTTGAAAAACATAAAGAGAAAAAACTGCATTTTAAAGAAAGGCACATCATAAACTTTCACAAAAAAAAAGCAAAATAGACAAAATGGGACAAATTTTAAAAGGAAGTTTTTGCCTTCATGTTGACTGCAGTAGTAGAAAGCAAGTCATACGTAAATAAATCTCTCAATGCATGCATGACCAAAAAGAATGAAGAAAAAACAATAAAAAATTATACAAAAAAAAACATATCCTTGTTCTGAAAAAGCATGGCTCACTCTTGACTAACGAAGCAAATTAAAAAAAAAACATAAAAATGGCGCTCAAATTTAAAAGCGAAGAGAAATGAATAGGATTTCAACAAGCGACATCCTTAAAAGGACGTTAGTTGCAGAACCAGTGGATTTAACAGCTGCTGTTGTCCTACCGCCAGCCAGCAACAGCATCGTTCATCAGTTCAGGGCAATTAAAATGGAGAATTTCACAATGCACACTAAGAATCAGTCTTTTCTAATGGAGCAAGAGTGGGTTTGAGATGAAGTACGACGAGATAGAACACAGAGCTGGGATGAGCTGGAAGGTGTTAATTGAATTTTCGGTTTACATGCAAAGATTTAGGAACTTCATTGGTATTTTCAATAATAAAAAATTTAATATAAAACGATTTTATATACAGGGTGGTCCAACTTGGACTGTCTTATTTAAAATGAGTATAATTTTTTTGTTTTCAAAGTTTTCTATGTTATTATTTTTTTAAATGAAAGTATAAATCATAAAATTTTTTAAGCTAAGTGTGAAGTATGGCATCCTTTAAATTTCGTTCATTTTTGTGTTGGCAACCTCATTATGAGCGATGAAGTACATTTTCATTTAAATGGATATGTCAATAAGCAAAATAGCCGAATTTGGGGTACGGAGCATCCGAGAGCAGTGCATCAGCGACAATTACGCCCAGCCAGATCAACTGTTTGTTGTGGAATTATGGCTGATAGAGTTTCCATATTTTTTCGAAGATGAAGCTGAGCATCCAGAAACCGTCTCTGGGGTAGTATACCGAACCATGTTGGAAAATTTCCTTGTTGAGTTTAGTTTTTAATAATCATGAGATATGGTTCCAGCAATATAGAGCTACAGCTCATACCGCGGGAGAGACAATGGCGATTTTGCGAGGACTTTTTGTTGACGGAATAATTTAAAAAAATGCTGATTTTGCGTAGCCACCTCGTTCCCCCGACTTCACGGCTCCTGATTTATTTTTTGTGGGGTTTTTTGAAGGAACGGGCTTGCGGCAACAAACCACAAAACGTTTGGGATCTAAAGCAGAATATTTTCACTGAAATTGCAAAACTGGAGCCAGAAACGTTGCGCAACGTAATGTAAAATGCCTTAAGAATAGCCATCACCTGCCCAGATGAAAATGAAGGTAATTTTTCACACTTAAAAAAAATAAATGATTTATACCTTCATTTTAAAAAATAATAACATAAAAAACTTGGAAAACAAAAAAATATACTCATTTTAAATCAGTCAGTCCAAGTTGGCCCACCCTGTATAAAGCCAAATAAAGGTCCTAATGAAGAGCAATCAAGCCTGAAAAGCTATCGGGTTTTTATGTGGTGCAAGATAAATGTGAGGTGTTGAAAACTGTTTGTTGTTTTTCAATTTTAGAATATTGAAACAAAATGCCGACAAAATGTATGCTGCTAACTTTCACGACGAAAAACAGATGAAGTTTTCGGTAGCTTAAAATTAACTACGGAAATTATTTTTTGTATACATTAGTTTTAGTTTTATTTTTTTCTTGTAACGACGCCAAAAGGAGCTTAACAAACTTGAAGATCGACTTAGTATTCATATTTATGGCATAACAATGTCGTATTTTAACCCTTTCAGACCTGACGCTAAACTAGTAAAAATATACATGCCATTTCTTGGCAACCCTGGTACGATAAGAAGCGAAAACTTTGTGGAAATTATTTATGGGTATTACTATATCCGAAATTGTTCGGTTAGCAACACTTAAAACTAACGGTAAATTATTTATTCACTTAATATTTCAAAAAGCAATAGTAGCAAGTGGACAAAAAGATAGGGTCGGCGTCTGTAAAACCATTTAATTATTAATTTTGTGATTCGAATAGACATTTTGAGTATTATTTTTATTAATTCTATTTAAATATTTTGTTTATTGAGAAAAAATATATATTAGTTAGTTCAAGTATGGGCCGTGCTAAGCATTGCGTGAAAGAAGAGCGCAATATCATTTTTAAATGAAAAAAATAAAGGCAAAAGTCAACGGGAAATAGTTCAAACGATTGCACGTTCGCAAAACTTTGTATACAATGCTCTAAGACCAATGAAAACACAATTTAAAAAAGGCAGACCACGTAAAACGACAAAAAAGATGATGATCTTATCAAGTAGCCCATTTAAAGGCTCTGCTGCAATTAAAACTGAGCTGGGGCTGCAATTACTGTTAGGCGGAGATTAGTAGAAAAACATCTTTTTGGAAGAATATCGCGAAAGGTGCCGATGCTGATTTATAGGCATAGAAAAAATCGTTTGCTGTGTGCAAAATCCTATATTGATTGGACAGGAACTGAAAATAGCAAAAAGTGGCGAAATGTGCTTTGGTCCGACGAAACCAAAATAAATTTAGTAGGAAACGATGGAAGAACTTTTGTTAGACGCCAAAAAAAATTACCACTAAAACATGTAGGCATGGAGGTGGTTGTATCATGGTGTGGTGTTGCTTTTCATGGCACGGCGTTGGGCCCATATTTTGGATTAAGGAAAATATGGATAAGCATCACTACGTGCAAATACTCCAAAAAGTAATGCTCCCGTTTGCTGATTGGATATTGATTTTTGTATTATTTACGTAAAAAAATTTCAAGTCTCTTTGTGTTACTGTCTTTGCACAACATACAAACAGAGGCTATTCGTAGAATATACAAATGCTTTGTGCATAGTACGAACGTTTGTAGTGTTGGCCGCATGAAAAAAAATGTTTGGATTCGTAACTTTGTACATTCTACAAACGCTAGTGTAAAAATCTATAATGTATAAATTTGTGAACTGAACAAACATTGTTTGATAATATACGGTGGCAGCAGCGTTCGTATATTTGTTCGTATCTTTGTAGATGAAACGAATGCGTTTGTAAAATATACAAATATTTCTTTGTACAATGTACAAACGGGTTTTTTATTATTCACAAAGTCGTTCGTAGGCTGAAAAGAACAAACCGCTTTGTAGAATATAATAATTCAATTATTATTAAACAAGGAAGAAAAAAAACATACGTTGGAGCGTAAGACAAGCCGATCTCTCTCATGACAAGTTTTTCGTCTGGTTTAATAATTGAAGAATATAATAATTGTTTGTACGAAGCTTTTTTTTTGGGTGAATAAAGCCTTAAATTGAGCACTTTTTTTTTAAAATGTGGAATGTCACCTTGTCATGTATTTTTTGGTACACAATTGGTTCTCATTTTCGTCAAAACATGCTTTAGAAAAGTGGTCATAAAATCCTTGTTTGGAAGTTGTCTGACACCAAATTTCGGGAATGGCATATTACTGAAAAATAAAAAAAAAAACTTAAATGTAACTTTTTAATTTTATTAATTTAAGCAATTTATGTATAAACTCATTTACCATGATGATCAAATCGTCTGTATTGTTTCATATATGTAGTTTTTCTTTTTCGTAAATGTTTAGTAAATGTTTTGTAAACCTTTTTTTTTTTTATTAAAATGGAAGGCATATGCTAAAGATAATAAAAAAATGGTTGAGGCAAGGAAAGAAAACTATAATAAATTTGTTTTCGTTTGTAACGCCCATGGAAAAGCGGCATGGCAGGTATGAAAAAGTGCATATATTCTTGATCACCATCGTCACTTGAGCCAATACAGCCGTGTCCGTGTGTCTCTCTGTCTTTCAGTCATTTTGTATTAAGATTCGATACAAGCTTTTATCTAAAATATAAAGATGAAGTTCGAAAGTAAGCTAAGTCGGATGAACACTACTACCTCCAAAATGACATCATCATACCAAAAAAAAAAATTTTAAAAAGCACAAAAATTAATCTGTTCACCTGAGATTTCACTCGTAAGTTTTTATGCTACATACTATAAACGTACTCAGAGTTTCAGTAGAAAATTCAAAAATGAAGATATATAATAACACTGCCGTAGTCAACAAAATAACAGGATTCTGCTATATAGGCTATAGACACATTCAAATCAAAAAGTATTCGTATTCTTGAGTGAGTTGGTTTAATATAACTCCAATACAAAAAAAAACAATATAGCATTTTCAATTTTTGTGTTACATGGGAGGTAGGCGTGGTTGTGGGTGGATTTCAAAATATTTTTGCATGTGTTCTTATAGCGCTAATTCCAATTCATACTTCAAGTTTCAATGGTCTACGACGACTGCTTCTATTTACGTTTTATAGGATGAAATACTTGTCAACTTGTAAATACATAAAGTATTTTACCTCACTTGTCGGAAACGCCATAAAAAATACTCCTGCAAGTAAATCCGCAAGTAAATTCATTGGCGACGCAGACAACAATCCCGCCAATAGAGATGATATTCCGGAAACCCCAATTGCGGATGACAGCGTCGAGGTTCCGCTGCTCGACTATGATGAAGTTCTGACAGCTATAGCTCGGCTTAAAAATAACAAAGCCGCGGGAGCTGATGGCTTACCTGCTGAGCTGTTTAAGAACGGAGGCGAAGCTCTACTTAAATGCATTCACGAGCTTCTATGCAGAATATGGTCGGAAGAATGCATTCCGAACGATTGGAATCTCAGTGTGCTCTGCCCAATCCACAAGAAAGGCGATCCCACTATCTGTGCCAATTACCGTGGGATAAGCCTTCTTAATATCGCATATAAGGTCCTGTCGAGCGTTTTATGTGAAAGATTGAAGCCCATTGTAAACAAACTGATCGGACCTTATCAGTGTGGCTTCAGACCTGGAAAGTCCACCATCGACCAGATTTTCACGCTACGACAAATCTTGGAGAAGACTCAAGAAAAACAAGTCGACACCCACCATCTTTTTGTCGACTACAAAGCCGCCTTCGACAGCCCAATAAGGAAGCACCTGTACTCCACCATGTCTGAATTTGGTATTCCTGCAAAACTAATACGACTTTGCAGGATGACACTGAGCAACACCAGCAGCGCAGTTAAAATCGGGAAGGACCTCTCCCCACCATTTATTACCAAACGAGGTTTCAGACAAGGTGATTCCTTATCGTGCTACTTTTTTAACCTAATGATGGAAAAGATCATCCGAGCTGCTGATCTGAGACGTAGTGGCACAATATTCTACAAGAGTGTTATGCTGCTTGCGTATGCTGATGACATCGATATCATTGGCCATAATACGCGCGAAGTCAGTGCAGCATTTTCAAGATTAGAAAGAGTCAAGTCGAATGGGTCTGGCAGTGAATGCAGATAAGACGAAATACTTAGTGTCAACAAACAAACAGTCCCAGCGTCTTGGAACCCACGTTACCGTTGACAATACCTCCTTCGAGGTTGTGAAGAACTTCGTTTATCTGGGATCCAGCATTAATTCAACCAACGACATCAGCATTGAGATCAAACGAAGAATAACTCTTGCCAACAGGTGTTACTTTGGGCTCAGTAGGCAATTGAGAAATAGAGCCCTCTCTCGACGAACGAAAATCACGCTCTATAAATCGCTCATCATGCCCGTCCTACTTTACGCATCACAAACCTGGACGCTGAGCAGTTTAGATGAAAAGACTTTAGGAGCATTCGAGAGAAAGATTCTTCGTAAGATCTACGGACCAATCTGCGTCAATGGCGAGTACCGAATACGGTGGAATGATGAACTGTATGAGCTGTACGCTGACATCGACATAGTCAAGCGCATTAAAATCGAGCGGCTTCGCTGGCTTGGTCATGTTCAGCGCATGAAAGACGATGCTCCAGTGAAGAAAACATTCGATTCGGTACCCAGCGGCGGTCAACGCAGAAGAGGACGACCGCATCTTCGTTGGAAAGACCAAGTAGAGGACAACCTGACGAAGCTTGGAATTTCCAACTGGCGCCAGCAAGCGAAAGACAGAAATGGCTGGCGCAAATTCTTAGATGAGGCCAAGACCGACATACGGTTGTAGCGCCAACTAAGTAAGTAAGTAAGTAAGTAAATCCCGGAACTTAATTTTTGTTTTATTATTAGTCAAAGATTACTCAAACTCAACTATGTATTACTCAAATATTAGTTTATTGTAAAAGCAGCACTTCCCTCTTTCTTTTTGCTAAACTCACTCTTTTTGCCACAAATATGATGAATTGAAATTTGACTGACTCAATCCCGATGAACTAGAGTGATGTATGTGAATTTTACAAAAAATTACGAAAGTTTCCCTAACCGAAATACGCATAGAAATTTTTGTTTTCGTGTTTGTTTTATGAAAAAAATTTCCTTTTTTATTACATTATTTAATGTCACAGAAAATAAAATTGTGAATTTGTGGATGATATGGTGTCGCGATGGAAGACAATACATTACAGTGCAACTAAAACCAACTATTTTTTTCCGACAATAGAATTAAAATGTCTCATTTAACTTAATATTTGAAAATCTAATCTAAGCAAGTTTTTATTAAATTTTTTGACAATTCAATTTAATGCTAATCCTCTTACGATTTCACTGACAGTCATCTCCCATACTGCCAGCTTCCAGCATTCAACGCAAAGTCGTTTCATTATATTTGGTTGCAAAAATTCCCACCCATACCACGACTACATCTGCTGTATGGCATTTATTTGTATTTATTTAATTAACATTTCCTTTACCATTGCGGTGACGGTTAAGAGTGTCTGTCTGTTTTTTGTCCCTTTGTCGCTCTTAACCGCCGCAACACTTGTCGATGTTTTGGTTCTCTCTTTCTTGTTTTTTTTTTTTTGTTCTTTTGCCGGAGACAAATATTTGTCTACACAAATGTTTGAAAAATTACCTAATATCTCAAGAATTTCCTGCTCTGGCTTAATTGTTGTTGCTGCCACGCCTAATTATTTAACCGCCATACTTGAAGTATGCGAACGAACTCCAACACAGAACAAGTTCAGATACAGAACAGAACAGAACAAGCTGCTGCTGTTGCTTTTAAATATGTTTACACATTAAGGAACTTTTTACTAGCTATCTATCTATCTTCCTATGTATGAGTCGTTGTTTTCTGTGTGGGTGGTAGGTATGTTTGTAAATGTATTAGTGTGCAAGTCTTTGTGAATATCCTTGATTGATGTTCTGTTCTGATTGTCCTTAGGTTGATGTTTACCATTGCTGTAAAATGTTCTTAACTTGATTTTGTAACCAAGTCGTATTTAGCAACGCAATACTGAGGGGAAGCTTGGAAGATTTGTGTATAAGTTTGTGTGAGTTTGAGAGTGTGTGTGCGAATGTGTGTGAGTGTGTGTGTGTGTGTGTGTGTGTGTGTGTGTGTGTGTGTGTGTGTGTGTGTGAGTGGGTTTGTGCCGTGGTATTTATATTTATTTTTTATTTTATTTGTTGTTCTGTGTGATACGTTTTTGTAAAATATTTAGAATATTCATGGGCAATTATAAACTTTATATTAGCTTAGAAGCTTTTGGCTTGAATGACTGAGAGAGAACTTGACGTAGTTTTTTGAGAAACTTGAGAGCAGCTGAAAAAAGTAAATGTAAAATCAGATTTTCTTGAATCTTGCAGCATAAAATATAGAACAACAACATTTCAAAGCGCATATATCTTACAGTATTTAAACTGTAAATTGGGATTAATATGAATATTTAATTATTTCCTCTTTCATTCCGTTTGTTATCATCTATCTTCATTCTGTAAAGTTTTTGGTGTAAGCTTAAAACCACGTAGTTAAACTTTTATTTCGAGTTCATTTGGATTAAAGTAAATACATAAAAGATTTATTTGATAAAAGACGTTGAGATGGTAGTAGAATCATTTATTTATTCAAAAACGATTTTATTTACTCAAATAAACCAACTTTTAAGGAGGCAATATATTAATATAGTGGGGATATTTTTTATCTTTACTTTAAATAAATCACTGTTTAAGATTATCCTTATTTAAATAACAAGTTTTTGATAAAATATTGTTTGTCCACAATCAGAAATAAAAATTTAATAAAACCATTCAAAAACTTAATTTTTTTTTTATTTCTTGAAATTTTGTTGGTATTTATTTTTTTATGGTTTATATTAATTTCTTAATGATTTTTCAATTATTTTAACTTTTTGTTTTTTCAAGTTTTTTTGTTTGTTTCTAATTTATTTTTCTAATTTGTTGTTGTTTCAACTGATATAACCTGTGTTAATTACGAATTAAGTTTTTACAAATTTAATTTTTATTTTGATTATTTTAAAATAGGGAAGATTTGCTAGAGTGCGTAACAAAATGAGAAAAAGAAATGTATTTTAAGAAATAAATATTTTTATGCTTTGAATCCTTTAAACTTCTAGCAGTTTTTATTTGTGACCTGCAAATGGACCCTCTACATATGAAAAAAGTCTTTAGTTTGTGTCAAAAATATGGTACCTATAAACTTCTGCTGACATTTATTTTTTTATTAAAGCTTAGTATGCTGTAGGAAAGAAAAAAAATTTCCATTGAGATTTTTGACAACGAACAGGCAGCGAAATTTTTTTTTTCGCCAGCTAGTACGCTGTAAAAGCGAAAATTGTTGCTATGTTGCCAAATTTCCATTCGTGAGTGGAGAGTTTAAATTTCAAAATTTCGCTGTCGATTATACAAATAAATGCTGCCAGTACATTTAATTGGCGCGGAATTTTGCCTTTCAACAATAAAAAATAAGCAATAAGTATGTTTAAGTGTTGAATTTGTTATTTAACAAATTTATTTTTGCATTTATATAGTTTATTAATGTGTAGTCTTGCCTTTTATAGGATATAAAATTGCAGCAATAAAAATATGAATCTGTCAACGAGAACAGCAAGTGCTTTTTCTTCACACAAAAATTTTGACTCTACACCAAAATTTCGCGTGTAGAGTTATATGCCCAAAAATGTTCGTTCCTACAGCATACTAGGCTTAAAAATAAACTTTTTACACATTAGAGCGCAAAAACATGTTAGAGTGGCTATAGATTCTGGTAAGCATAAGAAATGAAAAGCGAAAGTAATTCAGGTTGTGAAACCTTTATGGTCTGTATTATCCCATTATTTTCTTTTCATCTTTTTTTAAAATTTCTCTATTGTTCAATATTATTTATTGTAGCAATTTTTGAATAAGCCAGTCATGAATTGTTTTTCTTCATTGTTGAAATAAAAATGTATTTTTTCATGTATTTTGAGATTTATTCATTAGCCCATTCCAGTCTGAACATAGTTCCTGCCGACCGATTTTGTCCAAATTCACATATTCAGAAGGGATACCTAGAATAGAAATAAAGTAAAATTTAGGTCTTCACCTGTCCGAACACCTGAGATAACTATGGAGGGGGGGATTGAAGCCCCATTTATTCTCTCTTACCACACTTCAAATTGCAAACAAAAAGCTTCCAGCTTTAAGTCTAGTACGTCAAAAGAAAAAAATGCCTGTTTGAAAACCCGAGATAACGATGAGACAAAATTTCACAAATTTCCGGTAAATTACTCATAATACACACATGAATGCTCCGATTGATACCAAAATTTCACGAATTAAAGTCCCATTCATTTTGCCTCACTTAACACAATTTCAAACAAAAAGCTGCCAGCATTTAGTCTAGAACGCCAAAAGAAAATATACCTATGATGTGGGGTGAAATTTCACCCCATCCTACTGAAATGGGTTAGAAATAATAGTCAATATTTTTCTTCCTATCCTACTTATTTATTTAATGTTATTATTTTACTTTTTTACGATACTTGGAAATTTGTTTGTTCTTATCATTTTTTTTAATATTTATGTCCATTTATTATATTCATATACATACTTATATAATATTTTATTCATCATTATATTTGAAATTTACCTACACATTTTTTTTTTTTTGTTGTTATATTTTATTTGTTGAATTTTTTAAGTTTAACTTTTTTCTGTTTTATTTATATAAAATTTAATTTTTTGTTAAGCTTTGTTAAGTTTTTTTCTTAATTTTTCTTAATTTTTTTTTTTTTTTTTTTTATTTTTTTCTTAATTTTTTTTTTTTTTTTTTTTGATTTTTTTCTAATTATTTTTTTTTCATTTTTTATTATTTTATAAATTTACTATAATTTTTTACATTGTATTCTAATATATTAAATTTTTTTGATATTTTCTTAATTTAGTGATAATTTTTAAAGTTTTGTTAAATTTGTAATTTTAAATTTTTTGTGTAATTATAAGTTTTATTATTTTTTTAGTTTTACAAATTTATTTTTTGTTAATTTTTGAATTTTATGGAAATTTAAAATTTTTTGTTAATTTTTAATTCATTGAATATTTAAAATTTTTTGTTAATAATTGAAAGTTTTCTATATGGCCTTATTATTTATTATGTTGATTTTCTATGATTTAAATACAAATTCTAAATGTTTGATGTTTAAATCATTTTTGATTTTTTGTTAATTTTTAATATTTGTTAAAATTTTTAATTTCTTGAGTAAGTTTTACTTTGTTTCATTTAGCAAATTTTTATATAATAAATTTTTTATTATATTTAACATTTTTTTATTTGTTTTTTTTAATTTTTCTTAACAATTTTTTATTATTTTAGCTTTTTCTTATTGGTAAGTTTTGAAAATTTTTAATTTTTTTTTATATTTTTTTTTAATCACCTAATCTTTCGTTTATGTTTTATTGAAGTTCCAAGAATTTTTATGTTTTTAATTTACTTCCCGTTTTTTATTTTTAGTGTTTACATCTTAAGTAATCTGTTTTCAACTTTTCTTTAAAATTGCCACTTTTTTAAACTATTACTTTTCTTACTACAAGTCAGTCCCATAGCCAAAGATGGTATTCTGATTTGGATCTATAGGTTTGAAAGATAAACACAAAAATTAATAAAAACGAAGTTATTAAAAACTAAAAATTGCAATATCTAAAAAGACAATTGAAAACATTATAAAAATATGAATTTTTAAATCGACCTTTAGATGTTTAAAACTTAATTTTTAAATATACTTCAAAACTAAAAAATTCACAATTGAATTGCAATCAACACAATTAAAAATATTCGATTGAGCAACGACCATTTTTTAATTATTTGGAATCTAATTTAAGCTCAGCTTCTTTTTGAGTTTTAGAAAATTATGTAAATGTTTAATTTTTAAACATCACAATTTTGTTGTTACCATTTTATTTTTAAATATCTATAATCTGCAGTCGTTTTAAGTATTTCGTTCATTAGTATTTCGCGATAACAATAATAAATAGCATAAATATTTTTTGTTTTAAAATTTTACTACTTAAATAGTAAATTGTTTTTAAGACGTTAACATATTCTTATTTTGATGAGTTTAATATATAAAATAAAACATTTTTTCAGAATTAAAAATTTTTAAAAATCATTTGATATTTTTACATCATTGTCTTAGGGCCGGCCAATTTTTCAGTGCGAGCTTAAACTCTAGTAAAATGAAACTGAGGCTAACTCACAAAAAATGGCCACTTAAACCAGATTTAACTAGATATTTTATGTGTTTCTTTTGTGCCTTAACCGAGTTTAAACGTTCAATTTAAGGGCCAATTTTTCAGAGCGAGCTGGTCAAATTAAACTGAGGTTAGTTAACTCACTAACTGAGGTGAAATTGTCTCTCTACAAAATTATACCAATTCCAGGCGCTTATTTGTGCTTCGTTCATAAATGAAAACATGGAGTTATGTCTTAACCTAAAAAGACTACGTGTTTAAAAAATTTTAGCAAATTTTAAGTGAAAAATAACTATCAATTGGAATTTTTTTATTGCATATATTTTTCAACCCTAAATGGATTCATTGTTTTACTTAAAGGAAACATATTTTTTTCAATCAAATTACGACATATGTCGAAATCGGACTTTTTGCTTATGCCGATTTTTTTAATATCATTTTTTACAAGATTTTGTTAATTTGCATGCAAATATATCTATGGTTAAATATATATCAGTATTAAAAATTCATAAATAAATTTGTACAATTACGTTTTATCAAAACTCTCTCCATGGAAATCTTGGCTATGAGCTTCCTGCAGTACTTTTGCGATTGCTTAAAAACCTTTTGCTTGTACGAATACTTTTGATGATACAGATATTTAAGACGGATACTTCTCCCTTCCCAGCTATAACTCTTTCAGAAGAAATCGTGCAAGTCGATGTCAGTTCAAAGAGAAACCAGAACAGAAAACTTAAAAGCAACAGCTTTTATATCTTAAGGTCATAGTGGAAATAAACGAAGGTCAGAGTAACAGTTTTAACCCAATCCTTGTTCACTTTCTACGTAGGCAAATTTCTAAAGATGTTAAATTTGCAAAGGTGGTTTACATAGTTTACCATGTACACAAGTATATAAAAGCAGCTTTCATCGACGGGCATAAAGTAAGCCAAGACCAAGAAAAAAAACCCAAACAAAAGAGCAGCGCCCAGAGCTTGTCCTACGTTCAAGGACTTCATCGTATTAACAATGTGGTGGTCGTAGATAAACTTATATAAAAAAAAATATATTAGCTTAAAGCTCATCATAAACTGTGTTGAATATAAAATCCATGGCATCCTTCTTGTCACTCATTTCATTCAGTCATACTTTAAACTTGAATTTATTGAAGCGTCTTTTAGAATTTTTAAAATTTTGAAGATGTAACTTTTTTTTCCTCCATAAAAGCAACCAAATCAGGACAAGAAGATAACAGCGCATCGCTGCTTAAAAGTACTTTTCTTTATTAGCGGCAACAAAAAAAAAATAATAATAAAGAAAAATAAACACAAGATGATCCTTTTATAAAAACTGTTTGTCTGACTATCTGTCCATTTGCCACAAATGTCCCTCGAGTTATACACTTCCGCAGCACAGTGCAAAGCAGCAAAACAGTTCAACGAGCAACACTCAACATTTGTTCGTCCAACGGTAAAAATTCACAAAAATTTGTTGCTCGATTTGCGGTGAAGCTCAGCTAAGCAGTTAATGTTCTGCAATAAATTGGCTTACGGGCCAGTTTCAGGTGGTTTGGCAAGGAAGCACCGATGGCATTCTTGGCCCACTTTAGGTCGGGTGTGTTCCGGTGTTTTTGTTCGGTGCAGGTGGAACAGGAACTCAAAGTTATGCTCAGGTAGGTAGCTTTTATGTTGCTACCTAAAGATTTTATTATCACTTGTTAAAATGAAGCTAAGCAAGACTAAGACTAAGTTGGGGTGAAGGAGGGACGATATGGTAGTGTATGTTTATTTATATAATTATAATCCCAAATTTTATTTCACTACCTTCATTTTGCGCGAAAGTAAACCTCAAGGAAGCACGTGATGAAGGTAAAAATTAAAGCAAGCATATTAAATTTGATTTTGTTTGGTAAACCACCCACCACTTTATTCAGCCCTTTGCTGTATATGATAATGTTTTGAAATTCCGGTCTCGAATGGTTTCAACGAGCTTTAAGCTTTAATTTTGAAGGTGGATTGGGGCTAGAATTTATGGGGCTAGATATTGTATATGAAGTAAAATTTAAGAAAAATTATTTTAAGAGCAAATTTTATTTGGACAGCAGACGGAAACGCTGTATTGATCACATTACTGCTACTTAATATCACTGAAGTATTCACAAAAGTTGCTGGGCACATGATATTCAATTCTCAGATAAAATTTAGACACAGATTTCACCTATTAATACTACACCAGCCAATTTTTTTAAAAATTTAGTTTTAATTTTTTTCTATACATAGTTTCAAGCATTATGTAGTTGCATGTAGTTTAATTTTTAAATTTTATTAAAATAACAATTATTAATAGTAAATATAGAATATACTGTATCCTTCTGAAAAAATTTAAATATTTTCTTTAGCTAGAGCTATAAAAAAGTTCCACAAAGTTCCACAATATTTCTTTATAAGTTCGAACAAATAACATATAATAAGTTTGAATAAGTCAAGTGTTGGTTCCCTTTTTTTTCCTTTTATTAAAAAATTCGATTTACTCGGACCAGGACCACACAACCGAAAAAAGGCTAAACAAATTAAAGCACAATTTCACAAAATTGTATTAAACATGCTTGGGGTGCCACTTTCTGAGATAATGATAAAATTATTTTGATAACGAGTTTGATGATGATGTTGATGACAATTAAAATATCTACAATTTGCATTTTTCTCAATTTTTATATTATTAAACACAAATTTTCGTTTCTGTTTTTCATTAATGTTTATTGTCACCGTAGGAACTTGCATCAGCCATTTTGAATTTTAAAAATCTAATGTTGAAATCATAATCAACGACCGCACAAACCTTTAGATACCAAGTTTCATTAAAATCTATTAAGTCCATATAAAAACAAGTTAGAAATTATCTTCGAATTAACCGAAGTTAAAATACCCACTAAAACGTATTTTAGTTTATTCCATGCTTTGAATTTTGTATTATTTTGATGACATCACTTTAATAGGACGTGGTTTTTATCCCAATATTTCAACTTTTAAACTCAGGGTGTGTTAATGTATAACAGCTTTTAATAATATGTAAAAGAATATGTGTAAAATATTGATTTTAAACCAACTTTTAAACTCAGGGTGTGTTAATGTATAACAGCTTTTAATAATATGTAAAAGAATATGTGTAAAATATTGATTTTAAACCAATATTTTTTTTGAAATTTTTTGGAATGAAAGGCATTGCTATAATGCTGACATCACTTTTTATGGGAGGTAGGCGGAGTTTTTGGTTTATGTAACAAACTTGAAACATCAAGAGCATATTTAAAATTTAAATTAATTTGCAAAATTTGAAGTCATTGTTCTAATTTGTGTTGAATTTATGGAGCTTTTACTGATTTAGCCGTGGTTTTCATTCGATTTTCACAAATTTCATACTCAAAGTACATATTACGGGTAGAAGCTTATTTTCAAAATTTGAAGTCATTAGATTAGTTTTTGTGCAATTGAAAGAGATTTTATAATCTTTGTAAATTCACTCTGTATGGGAGATATGCGTGCTTTTTATCTGATATGGTTAATTTTTTAACTTGATCTCTATTTTTTACTCGTTACGATTGCCCTAAAATTACGGCTTTTATCACTATCACAAACGGACATACGGACAGACAGACAAACAGACTGGCAGACAGGAGGTGATGCTGATAAAAAAATATACAATTTTCTCTAATTGGCACGCCTCCTCATCGGCAGTAAGTATAAAAATTATATTATAGGGGTATACAAATAATTTTGTCGTCGTATTTTTGCTATTCATCCCTGCCGCTCTGCATTTATGTCTGTTTTTTTTTTTGTTGCGCTGTGCTAGCTGATCAAAAAAGATAGCAGTAAAGCGCAACATGGAGTTTATTGAAACTCTCGCAATACAACTGCGTGAAAAGAAAATAAAAAACTAAACACTTTAATTATAGACAATTATTATTAAAATTTCGAAAAAATACTACTAAATAAAACTATTGCTACAATATGATATTTAAAAACTTTTTTATAAAAATTGGCTCAGTACTATTTGAGTAAAGTGGTAACATTAAATTTGCCCTACAATTTTATATAGTAGTATACTTACTTACATAGTTGGCGCTACAACCGTATATAGGTCTTGGCCTCATCTAAGAATTTGCGCCAGCCATTTCTGTCTTTCGCTTGCTGGCGCCAGTTGGAAATTCCAAGCTTCGTCAGGTTGTCCTCTACTTGGTCTTTTCAACGAAGATGCAGTCATCCTCTTATGCGTTGACCGCCGCTGGGTACCGAATAGAAGGTTTTCTTCACTGGAGCATCGTATTTCATGCGCTGAACATGACCAAGCGAGTGAAGCCGCTCGATTTTAATGCGCTTGACTATGTCGATGGCAGCGTACAGCTCATACAGTTCAGATTGGTCCGTAGATCTTACGAAGAATCTTTCTCTCGAATGCTCCTAAAGTCTTTTCATCTAAACTGCTCAGCGTCCAGGTTTGTGATGCGTAAAGTAGGACGGGCATGATGAGCGATTTATAGAGCGTGATTTTCGTTCGTCGAGAGAGGGCTCTGCTTCTCAATTGCCTACTGAGCCCAAAGTAACACCTGTTGGCAAGAGTTATTCTTCGTTTGATCTCAATGCTGATGTCGTTGGTTGAGTTTATGCTGGATCCTAGATAAGCGAAGTCCTTCACAACCTCGAAGGAAGTATTGTCAACTGTAACGTGGGTTTTAAGACGCTGAGACTGTTTGTTTGTTGACACCAAGTATTTCATCTTATCTGCATTCAGTGCCAGACCCATTCGACTTCACTCTTTTTCTAATCTGGAAAATGCTGCACTGACTTCGCGCGTATTATCGATGCTATCGATGTCATCAGCATACGCAAGCAGCATAACACTCTTGCAGAATATTTCTTCTTTTCTTAATTGTTTTCATTGAAATGGGTTTTTACGGGTGGGACCCGACGCACAACCTATTTTAAGCCTAGGGGGGCCCACCGCTCAGATTAGCCGCCAAACTAACGATTGTCAGTTTTGACGTTGCCCAGGAAACACCACGTGTAGGTTTGAGTCGACTTGAGGCGATTTCACAAAGATTATGCTGGCCTCGCCAGGTGGAGACAGTCAAACATGTTACATTGTAAAGGTTCGCCCTCAGATATAGTAGTATAGCTAGATAAATAATTGTGTCTAGTTCACTGGGTAAAGTGCGACGCCATTATACTAGGGAACCGCGATATTTTGGATTCAATTCCCAGTTCAGACTAAATGTTTTTTCAACAAAGTTAATATTTCTATTTCTTTTTAGAGAGTAAAAACTTTCATGTAAAGCTTCTTGAGAACATTAGCCGTTCGGAATCGGCATTCAACTTATAGGTTCAGTTTTCGATCATTTGCGCTTTAACATTTAATAGCACGCTCAACACCATTGATCAATAGAAGCTCGGCCACAGTCCATTCAAGTGCTTAAGTGGCCAACTCATTTTCTATTTTTTACTAAAAATATACCGAATTACCTTCTCCCAGTAAATTTTCTACAAAAGATTTTTTATTAGCTATAAAAATTTTTTGTGATATAGTTAAACAAAAAACTGTTTTTATATTTTTAATTACCTCTGAACTTCCCAAAGATATTGGCAAAAAATACATTTGTATCGAAATCCTAGTTTTTCCATTTGGTTAAATATGCATACATTTTTTTTTTAATGCATTACAGGATAAAAAAGTTGCAAAAGTTTCGGTTTCAGAAATGCCTATTTATGCACGTCTTCGGAAATTTATTTAACTCATATTGCCAATATCATTAAAACTACGGTATAACATTCAATTAAATGTAGTTAATTTAAATTTTTACTAAAAGTTGTTTAATAACTATTGCAATTGGTGAATTGGTTTAAAAGTTAAGCATAAAAACTCGCATTTAAAGACTCTCATTTTGAAATGGCATTTAACTTTTTCATTGTAAAAGTTGTTGAAGACACTTATTTGCCTTTAAAATAACTTTAAACATGAAAAATAAATTGTCTAGACGCCATGTCGATGTTGGTTGGTTCCTTGGTTTAGATGGTGATGCTAAGACTGGTAGAATGCAAGTAGCTCTAGTGAGCAGTTTGATACAATAACCTAGTGTTGCTGTAAGTAGAGTGAGTTTCGTACTGTTACTTTAGATGCACCATCCAGTGCTGTTGATGAATGTAAGAAGATTGTTAATTTTTGCTGTGAAGAGTTGGAGTGCTGAAGAGTTTGCCTAGCACTCTTAATCTAGACCTGACTAGGGCTGGGCAGGTGCACTGGAAGTGAGTTAGTGTTTTCTTTTCCGATTTTTTCGGCGTGTACACCGCTTAACCAATGATCCGTTGTAATAGCTGTTATTCTGGCTATTTCGTTCTGGGATCTTCAGAGCATCTTCTAAGTTCAGTCTAGGTTGTAATGGGGCAATAATTTTCTTTATATGCTTAAGTGGTCAAGCTTCCTCCCTACGACCGGCTTAGGTCAAGTAGTAAGAGTTAATTCCTTCATTAGCGGTGTTCATGGGAATTGCGACTGATTCTGCTCTTGAAACGTTAAGGGAGGAACCCTGCCTAGCCAGTTCATCTGCTTTTTTATTACCACAAAAATATTCCTATAAACGGGAACCCAGATTATGGTAATGTTAAGTTGGTTACTTAGCCCGGCCAGTTCATTCTTACACTGTTTTACCAGTTTGGAGTTGGTACTGATCGCAGCTTAAGCTTTAGTGGCGGCTTGGCTATCCGTCAGAATAGCTGCATTGAGGTGATTGATGTTGGCTCTACTTAAGGCGAGACAAGCTTCTCTTACCGCTAAAATCTCGGCCTGGAAGACGCTGGCTGAGTTTGGCAGACAAAAAGCCTCCCCCAGAGCATATACCAGCTCGCTCTCCGCACTCCATCTTGTAGCCAACAGTGTGGAAGGACACATCGAAGACAAAATCAGGTCACCCATTGCGCCATTCTACCCTGATGGGGAACTTGGTAGTAAAGGATTTCGTAAAGTAGGAACCAATTCTCTAGGTAGCAGATTTAGAATGTTGCTGTGTCCTTATGGCCTCTTCCGCCAGTTTTAAGACTCTCTGAGTCTTGATGTGTATATTAAATCGATTTGACTCAGGACACATTCGATAGGTATTGTTACAAACATAAAATAAACTGGCCATTTCAGCCCTTGGAAGGACTTTGACCTAGCTTCTATTGATCAGTTGTGTTGTGCGTGTTGTTAAATGTTTGATCACAAATGATCGAGAACTGGACCTACGTGTTTTATGCCGACTCCGAGCGGCTTATGTTCTCCAGAAGCTTTTACATGACAATTTTTACTCTCTGAGGTTTGCCATTGTCTGCAGAGAGGTGACGACCGAACAGAAAAATTAATTCAATTGAAAAAACTTTCTGTCAGAGCTGGAATTGAACCCAGGCTACAGCGGTTCTTTAGCTTAGGGGCCACGCACTCTACCCACTAGGCTGCGGTCGCCAATTACAAACATATAAACTACAAAACTTTATTTCGATATGATTACATCTTCCTGCTCCAGTTTGTCTTCAAAATTAGGAAATTTTTTAAAAACTAATTCTATGAAAAATTTTAAGAAGTGGTTCAGTTAGTTTTGGTATCATTAGTTTGAAGGGCCAATGAAAAAGATCATACACTTTTTCAAGATGCTATTGACTTTGGAGATCGGTTAAGAGATAAATAAAATATAGAGTAAGACGTAGTGACACATATTTTCAAGTTTTCACTTTCTTGCTCCGAAGAGGGGGAGAGGTGATCCTCACCCATGAAGTTTTATATACTTGCTTAATCAAGGCACCTTGTAAATAGTTCATGCAACTTTATTTATAAATATACAGGTGTCCCTATTTCTTTGCACATCACTGTATATAGGGCGTGGCTACACATTAAAGTGACGTCATTCGAAACTTCGTATCTACTTAAATACGGCTGGGACAATTTTTAATTCAAGGATAAATTCTTACTACTTTTGTATTATTTTTACATTTTTAAATTTGAATTTTTTACCTTAATAAAATTTTTATTAATTTTTATTTCAATTTTTAAAATTTAAAAAGATATAATAGAATAACTTTTTATTTTTTTTTAATTTTTTTAAAAAGATTTTTATTTTATTACTTTCAACAAATACATTAAAACATATTTCCTTAAAAAACTCGTTTTAAGTTTAGCTGCAGTTTAAAGTGCAATCGTATCTCAATTTGGTTTCAGTCTGCTTTGATACTTCAACGTAGGGATGGATATTCATATGTCGATATGTTCGTTATGAACAACAGATAACCACTTAGATTTTCAATGACATTTTATGTGCTTGAAACCTTGAGAGTGACAAGGCCGATATAAAATATAAGAACCTACTAAAACTCATTAAGAAGTGATGAAATTTACTCAGTTCTAAAAGCATAAAGACATTGATTTAAATAAAATTTTAGATAAACGTTATTGCATTAAATGGAAAAATGCATAAATTAATAAAAGTCAACTGAAACAAGTCATATGAAATTAACTCAAGACTTAATCGTAAAAAATTTTAAGATAAAATATTGTTGCAATACTATATATCGGTTAACTATCAGGAAAATTTCGAATAATTTTTAAAACTTTTGCTATTTTATGCGTTAAAAAATTAAAAAAAAAAATAAGAAAACAACAGCAGTAATAAACATGCCAACAACATTTGCATAAACTCAACTTTTCATATAAAATTCAGAGAACAACATTTATATTGAACTTCTAATGACTTTTTGGCTTACTAGATCGATGACGATGACGATGAAGACAACGACAACTGCAGCGACATCTGTGAAATGGAGAAAATTTTTTTATTGAACACAGTGAATGACTGAATGACGTTGGAAGTAGTGGGAGGAAACGAAAGAAAAAGAAGAAAATGGAGTTAGATTGCAGCAATTTCAGTCATTTTTTGAGATAAGCCCCGTGAGACGATGACACGATGAAACGTTAAGTCGTCATCAGCTCAGGGGCGGATGCAAACGGCGTTAGTGGGAGGTTACCACTTTGTTAAGGATGCGTTTTTTTCGATGACGTTTTAAAAAAAAAAGAAAGATTATTTCTGATATTTTTATTTTCTTCTTTCTTCAATTTTGACTGTTTTGTAGCCTGTTGCAACTGAAGCATAAGAAACGAAGAAATCTTGGCTCCGTTGCTTAAGTGGGCGTTGCATGCAACAAGATTGAAGCAAGTTTTTTCAGCCTTTTCTTTTTCATCCAAAACCGTTAATGTTTATTTTTTATATTCTATTTTTTTATTTGTATTGTTGTTTTGTATTGTTTCTGCTTGGATTTGCTTTTGTATCAACGATGAATCCACCAATAAATGTAACGCAATCCATTGTTTTATATCTCCAATACATACACATAGAGTTTCTTTGTGTACGTGCATGGGTGGATTTTATACGGGGTATATTTTTTTTTTTTGTAGATTTTATTATTTTCTATATCCTTTGATTATGCTAATTTCATGTCCTTTTGCAATGTTGTAACATGCAATTTTGCAACGAATCAGCGTGGGAAACATAGAAACTGCTTGGCGAGGGCGCGTTTATAACTCGTTGTTTGCATAAGAATGAGTATGCAAATTTGTCATTTTTACAAAAAAACAACAGTAATAACAAAAAAAATATAACGAAAAACTAACAGTTAGCAAAATTAAAGTGCTTTGTGCAATATTGGCTCTGTAGAGCAAAATCTGGTGTTGACACATTTTCATGTGTTTTACTTCGAGTGAAAAAAGTGTGATGTGATAACTTTTAAATTCCGAAGGTCTTTACATTCGATAGTGTTTAAGATATTTTTCAATTTTAAGGAATTATTTTTTTGCTTTCTACGCTATGCTAAAAAAGTAATGAAGTGGTATAAAGACAATGAAGAACAAATTGTTCCTAAATGGTGCAAGCCACCACATTGCCCAGAGCTTCGTCC
The DNA here is from genome assembly GCA_963920525.1 of Dichetophora obliterata. Lineage (NCBI taxonomy): Eukaryota > Metazoa > Arthropoda > Insecta > Diptera > Sciomyzidae > Dichetophora > Dichetophora obliterata. The sequence continues at coordinate 129,386,537 of OY986438.1, read as the reverse complement.
AAAACAGCATTACTGGGCTATGGTTTAGCGTAATCTTAAGTCAACAAGAGACTTGGCCAAAAATTAAAAACAATTTTCTGGAAAACTGCAGCCAATGTCAACGGAAAATTACACGAGTTTTTCAGAAATCCGGAAAATTGGCTAATGATTTGTTTATCGTTAACAAACACCAAAGAATCAAAACTTACTATTTGAATATAATCATAAAAATATTTCTGACTCTGTTCAGTAATTTTTCATTTGGTCTTTTTTTCAACAACACGAATTCTGCTATAACAAATTTTTTCAAACTTAAATCTTTGTAACAAGTTATCGAAAAACTGAAGTTAAATTTTCTCAAAATTAATCTATACAGAAAAAGTTTTATCTTGTGACAACTTGCGACAAATTTATATCGTATAATATCCAAGACGAAATGCAGTGATGAAATAAAAGGTTGCTTAATTTAGCTGGGCGAGTTTAAAATAACTTTTTTAATAGCATAAAAGTTAACTTCAATTAAAAAACTTTTACAGTTAACGAATAAATTTTGCACTTTTTGCAAATTTTCTAGAACAGCATCAGATGGAAACAGGAAGGAGAAAAAATAAGCAACGAGAGTAGCAGATATGCATAAGTTTTTGTTTTTTTCCCTTTATAGAAGGTCGTGCATTAGCCTGCAGTGTATATAAAAAATCGTATGGAACCGGGTTTTAACAATGGTAGCTGAATGAAAAAAAAGTACTTACAAAATTCGGTTCTTTAAAAAAACGTAACAAGTAACAAAGATATTTGCCAAATTAAAAAAGATGCAATGGCAGCAAGACAATAAGACCAAAATACAACAGCAGAAACTTTTTTTTTATTTTGTAGAACTGTGAAAATACGGGATAAAAGTGATCCTTTGAGAGAGTTGGTACGAGAACTAAAAGAAAAACTCAACAACAAAACAAAATGGAACGCAAATAAGAAAAAAAAAATAAAAAATATGCAACATTTGTGCAAACAATAGATACGAATGGGAAAGTAAAAATTTTTTATCAGCACGAAAAAAGTAACAAATTTTCATAGTTGGTGTTGTTGTTGTTGTTGTTTGAAAACGTGCTAAAAAGCATGGCCATGCTGCTGTTGGTCTGACACCCCAGTCCAACAACTGCTTAACACTGAATAGTAGTGATGAATGAACAACAACAACAACAACAAGAACGGTTGCACGCCTACCTCAGGACAACCGAATGATGATAATGGTGATGGTGGCAGTCAACTTTTTTTACTTTGCAGTGTATGCAGTCAGTGTTGCAGCGCCACCATTTTTATGATGGTAGCAAAACACTACAATTTCGAGTGCTGCCACATTGTTGGAGTGTGTTTATTCTAATGCGACCATGGATAAGAATAGAAGCAAAGTTTATTTGATATTTGCATTGCATAACAAAAAATGGCGCAAATTAATTGTAGTATTAATATTTTTATTTTTAATTTTTCTAGCTAGGCTGACTTAAGTCGATGAAGGTGTATGCTTCTTTGGTTATAAACATACATAGTTATACATAGTTATCGATAAATACGTATCAATACAGTTAATGGTGGTTCATTTCATACCGCATACGTTATTTCGAGAAAAATCCAAGATTATAAACAATTTCCCAACCTATTGGGCATACCTAATAGTCCATCTCATTTTTGCTAAAAAACAGGAGAAATCCACTAAATTGAATAAAAAAACAGGCTTAAAAAAACAGGCTTAAAAAACAGGTGGAAAACAGGAGTTTCATGTCAGAACTTATTTTTTGTTAGCAGATTACAATAATTATAAGTATTAAAAAACATTATAAGTATTAAAAGAAAAAAAGATATACGATGATAATTCTTCGTAATATTTATATTAAAACCCTGCGTCGGTGCATCTATTTGAACGTACACCCAAAAAAACACGGAGTACATAAAGTCATATTTGGGGTCAATTTAACTCTTTTCGTGCATGGTAATTTGCCAAAGCTGTAAAAACTATATTCAACTCCGTTTGTGTGTTCACTTACTTCGAAATGTGGATTTGTTTGAGAAGTCGTACTGATTCCGTTCTGAGTTGTTTTAAGGTTAGCGGACTTGCATTGAGATTTTTGAAATTTTGAGTTTACTCAAAAAAAACCAGAATCAACTCATTTAAATGTAGCAGGAAGCTTAAAAAATAAACAAATTCATCAAAAAAAGAGTCAAATAAGAACCCGTAATTTCTTTTGGGTTTAATTATTTTTATTTATTTTTTTCATGTCTGTATTTTTTTAAGCAAATTAAAGACATGGTTAACGCCGAAAACATAAGTACTTCTCCATACTCACAAAGCAGCTTATTCAATTTGGTAATTTTTAATCTCTATAATTTCTTATAAAACAAAACTGATTTTTCACTTTTGAGCTTAAATTGTACTCAACTCTCAAAATGTGTTTGAAAGGTGTTTCATAACTTTAATTTTAAGGAGAATTTTTCAAAAAAGGAATTTTTGTATTTGACATATCTGAAAAGAGGAATAAATATTTGCATTGCTTTTACAATTGGTTGCTGTAGTTTTGTTCGTTGAATGAGGGGAAAGATATTTTTTAAGATACTTATATCAAAATGTAGTCAGGATTAATCAACAGGGTGTTAATGTTAATGTTAATGTTGTGTGGTGGAGATGCGTACTGCGACCTTAATGAGATCTATTGTACCTCCTTCTCAAAGCTCCGCTGGGTTTGCGGATTACAGAATTTCAACCAGCCCTATTTCTCTAATGAATTTGAGAATATTCTAAGGTTCAAGGGATGAAACCTGCTCTAGACTCAGCTCATAATTCCCCAGTGCTAGTTTACGTCTGCGAGCCACGGCGTCGCAGTTTGTAAGTAGGTGTATTGGAGTCTCCTCTGCTTCTTCACAGAAACGGCAGTTACTATCGGTCTCTATGCCCAATTTCATCAGGTGGTATTTGAGTTTACAGTGTCCTGTAAGGAACCCCGTTAGAATCCTAAGATTCGGTTTGCCTAAGCTTATGCACAATTTTGCTCTCCGAGTGTTAAAATCTCTGAGGAGCAATTTGGATTGTCTTAGCTTTGGGAGCTTTTCCAAAGGTTTGAACGTTTATGCCTCTCCTCCCTTCTTAGTTCTTCTTTTATAGAATGTGTGCCCAATCCGCAGAATGGTTCTGGTCCTATAAATTTTGTGGCTGCACCCTGTCGCGCTAGACCATCGGCTTCTTCGTTACCCTGTATTCCTTTGTGTCTTGGGACCCAAAGTATAGTAACAGTGTTATTCTTGCCTAGTTCGTTGAGTTTTGTTAGGCATTCCCATGCTATTCTCGATGATATCTCATAGAAAACTAATGCTTTGATTGCTGCTTGGCTGTCTGACATCACAACTATATCCTGACCTTTGTATTTACGGTCCAGATTGAATTGTGCACACAGCTGTATTGCTAGGATTTCCGCTTGGAAGATACTGGGTGTTGTCCCCATAGGTTCAAAGTGCTTGGTTCTTGGCCCGTACACCCCTGCGCCTATACCTTCCAATGTCTTGGACCCATCTGTATACCATGCTATACTGTGTGGTTTCTTTACTTGCGATATCATCTCGCTGTCCCACTCTTTCTTGGTACTAAGCTTAATTCCGAAGTGTTTTTCGAAGTTATACCTTTTTACTATATCGTCTCTTGGTAGATCGATGTAGGGAGTGTGCTTTGCAATATCCTCCTTCTCTCTACTGCTGATAGTTTTACCTAAACCTGTCCCCTCTTTTGCAATGCACAACAGAGTTCGCTTGGCTACTCCCTCTATGACAAGGTGTAAGGGTGTTAGGTCCAGAATTACTTCTAGTGCTGCTGTAGGGCATGTCCTCATGGCCCCTGTTATGCATACACAGGCCAGTCTCTGCACCTTTGTTAGCATATTCCTCATTGTGGTTAGCTTGGTTCTCTCAGCCCATGCTATTGCACCATAGGTGAGGATGGGTCTCACCATCATGGTATACATCCAGCGGAGAATTGTTGGGTTACAACCCCAGCTTTTCCCCACCAGGCTCCTACATACCATGAGTGCGCGCGTTGCTTTGTTTATGGTTACCTCTGCATGTCTTCTCCAGAGAAGCTTTGAATCTAGTGTAAGGCCCAGATACTTTACTTCTCCTTTGAAGGGAATATCAGTGCCATCCATTCTCATTGTTCGGAGGTTTGGCAGGCTTCTGTTGTTAGTAAAAGGTACTATGGTGGTTTTCGCTGGGTTGATACTTAATCCCACTGTGTTGCACCAATCAACAGGGTGAATGCTAGGTTTATGAAAGTTGTTTTAGAGATGAGTTAGTTATGTTCATATACTATTGCAAAAGTGGAAGCGGCATTTATATTAATATGCTTAATTTTTATTATTAATATGCTTAATATATATTAATGCTAGAATAATTAAATTTGGAACAAAAATAGGTAGAACATTCTCAAGGTGATTTGTGTTAAGTGAGCAGGGTTGCCTCAATGTCGTGATACATACTTACATTTAAAATTTGTTTATTAGTGTATAATGTAGTTTCGTCAATAAAATATGGTACTTATGGGACTTAAACATGTTCCAAGAACTCATATATCCTTCTAAAAAGAATGTATGTATCTTGACTTTTATTAAAACAACAGTTGTATACCAAAATTTCTAAAATTTTTTAGTTTCCTAAATTTTTCTAAAAAAAAAAATACATCGTTGGTTGCTTCTTATAATTAAAAATAAGAGAGATTTTTGTAAAAAAAAAACAGGGAGAAAGAGAGAATCTCAAAAAAATACAATAAAAAATTTGCGTAAAAAAATTCTGTTTATTTAATATTTTCACTGTCATTGGTTGGTGCTTCAATTGGTTCAATACTGATATAAATGGTTGGTTATGACTAAAATATGAGATACATGTCCATGATTTAATATTTACGAGATAACGTGAAAAAATGCATCAAATAAACTCAAAATATAAAAAGAATGCCTTTTGTAGTTCACATCAAAAAATCTATAACCCCTAGGGGATGAAATATATGAGCAGTTCCTATTAATTTTTCCCCCTTTAACACTTCTTTTGAACTCACCTATTCTCTATCTGCCATCCTTCAAGGTGTCCCGATACAAAAAACACAAGATGTAACAATGTTTATTATAGTTAATATCATAAAATCTATAACCGTTATGGGATCTAATGTATGAGCTGATCAAATTATTTCTTTCTTATTTAACATTCCTTCTAAGTACACGTACACTCTATCTGCCACCCATCTGGGGGTCACCATACAAAAAACACAAAATAAATATCATTGCTCGTGCACACAATTTTTCGTGACGAGATTAAAAAATTTTAGTGACGAGATACGAAAAATTGTACCCTCTATATGAAATAACTGCCTAAGAAGTTTCACTTCAAAAAATATATACAAAAACATAAAACTCGTAACAGTAAAAACGGCCCTTTTTATCGTTATGCAACATTTAATTTTTGCAGCACACTTGAATATTTGAGTGCTTTCTCTTCATTCAAAGTAAAACAAACAAACGGAAATATTTCTCGAGCAGACTCTGTTTCGTGCTAAACATAACTCCGTTTCAGCCTTAAAATACAAAGACGATCTTTGTAGACGGTTGTAATAAGCTTTAATGGAGTTAAAAGGACAAATGTTCGGAGAATATGCAGTTAATTTGAAACTGCTTTAAATATACTTCAAGCTTTGAAAATGAGTTGTATCAAGCAATAAAAGTTTTGTATCAACAAAAATAATTTTAATGCAATTCATTTTGCGTTTTACGGTTACAAAATGTTTTTAACTTCTCAAAAACTATTTTAACTCACGAAAAAACTTGGGTTAACTACGAACATTTTTTTCGGTGTACACACACTGTGATTTATTGCATTGCTCACAGTTGACTGTGTTCTAATAACACTTGAGAGTTTGATTTGCTCAACACCAAACGAAAGCCTACAACGACAAGCAATACACACTTTCTCTCTCGGTAATCCATGCAGGACGGGTTTTTGTTCGTCAACACCACAAGCAATGAAATTTAATCATTAAGGGTAGGATGAGCAATAAAATAAGAAATAAAAAGCAATATATGGCAATAGATCATTTGGATCATTTTGATAATTTTAATCAGCGGTCGTCAGCGCCTAACTAACCTTTTTTTTACACCAACTTCAAGATTTTCAAGATTGACTATCCGTTGTTTTATAAAATTATAAAATTTTGAAATAATAGGGTTGCCACCTAATAATATGTATTTTTAAGAGTTTTAAACATCATTTATTAGTGTTAGGGGGTCGCTGATATCGAATCTGAAGTCAGAATTTTAATATTCAAGGTGGTGGATAGGGTTGCCACCTTAATTTTTTGTATTTTTATAGATTTTCATAAAAATGGGTCGCTGAATCCGAATCCGTGGTCAGAATTTCAAAATTATAAAATTTTGAATTTATAGGGTTGCTTTTACTTTTTAAAATAAAACTGAATTCGTAAAAATAAAAAAATTAAGGTGGCAGCCCTATCCGCGACCCCCTAACACTGATAAATGATGTTTAAAACTCTTCAAAATACATATTATTAGGTGGCAGCCCTATTATTTCAAAATTTTATAATTTTTAAATTCTGACCACGGATTCGGATTCAGCGACCCATTTTTGGTGTACCATTTTTTTGCCAGCCCCGAATTTATAAAAATGTAAAAAATTAAGGTGGCAACCCTATCCACTATCTAGAATTTTAAAATTCTGACTTTAGATTCGATATCAGCGACCCCCTCAACACTGTTAAATGATGTTTAAAACTTTTAAAAATACATTACATTATGTGGCAACCCTATTATTACAAAATTTTATAATTTTGCAATTCTGACCACGGATTCGGATTCAGCGACCCATCTTTGGTGTATCATTTTTTTTGCCAGCCCCGAATTTATAAAATACAAAAAATTAAGGTGACAACCCTATCCACCATCTTGAATTTTAAAATTCTGACTTCAGATTCTAAATCAGCGACCCTCTAACACTGTTAAATGATGTTTAAAACTTTTAAAAATGCATAATATTAGGTGGCAACCCTATTATAAAAAAATTACATTACTTTTAAATTCTGACAACGGATTCGGATTCAGCGACCCATTTTTACCTGATGTTCGCACCAGCATCGCATTTGTAAAAATAAAAAATAGGTGGCAACCCTATTACCCATTTTTACTTTTAAAATTCTGACTTCAGATTCGAAATCAGCAATCTCCTAGCACTGTTAAATAATGATGCGTGACCCATTTTTACCTAGTGTTCGCGCCAGCACCGTATTCGTTCTCTGATATAAATCATCTATTGCCAGTCAACAAGCTTTCGTTGCATTGACTGCAGTGAGCTCTCTGACAACGATATCTTAGATCAACAATATCAGTGATCTGTTTTTTTATAGCTCTATCATGTTTTGCTCGTCTTCGCTGCAATCACACACATGATTTCTTTGCAGCAAGCAAGACAAAGCAGTGTAGTGTGAAATGAACAAATGATTTGAAGCCGGTTTTAAGTGCACCTACGCAGGGCTCTAATTTATATTTGCACCTTATTATGGCGTCAAAATGTATATAAAAAAGGTTATTACGAAGGTTTATCATCGTAAATCATCAAATCATCTTTTTTATCATCAGAAAATTAAAAAAATTACTCACCTAAAAAAAGGACGCTAACAAAGCTTATTTCAAATGAAGGAATAACCTTACAATCTATTCCCACGCACTGAAAGCTTGATCAGTTGACAAATAAATACAAATCTTCTAAACTTTTTACACACACTAAACATTTTCCTGCTCAGTTGAGATAAGCATACCGCTACCTTAATATAGAAAGGCCCTAACTCATTTTATGTTACTTTACAGGAGATGGAAAAAACTTAATAAAAATTATAAATTTTGCGGGTCCGCATTTTCTTGAAATGGATTTTTTATTTAAGACACTAACCAATTCAATGCTGCAGCAATATTTTTGCAGCAATTTTTTTTCAATAGCAATTTTTTTTTTGCAAAAATCTGTACAAAAAATTTATTTTGAAAAAAATAAGTTAGGGCCTTTCCTATATACACTGACTGAAAAAGGGAGAAAGAAAGTAGTGTGTATCAGGGTTGATATTTTCGCTACAATTGCACTTTTTTTGGTACAATTTTGTATTTTTCCTACTACTAAAGCGTTTTCGGTACATTTTATTTTACTATATAATAAACACAGAATTTAGAACTCTAAGGGCCAGTTTTTCAGTACGAGTTTAAACTTTAGTCAAATTAAACCTAGCTTAACTCACCTAAACCTAGTTTAAACGACAAATTTTGGTTAGGTAACCTCGGTTTAATTTGACAAGACTTTAAACTCGTACTGAAAAACTGGCACTTAGTGAGCAAACAATTTAAAAGAATAAAAAAAGAGAGTAGATTTTCTCCAATTTATATAAAATTGCTTAAGGAAGGAATTTTTTCAATTTCTTATTCAACAGCAAATGTTAAAAGATTATTTTACTATCAAAGTTTAATAAAAATCAATTAGCGAAACAGACTGCAGATTGCAACAATTTATATACTTTAATTTAAACAATAATTTTTTAAATCTAGTAAACTAAATGCCACAATATTGATGTCAGAAGTAATATATCAAATGGAAAAATTTCTAAAATTTTACTGAAAGATTTTCCCATTAATTTCTTTCGTTACCTTGGCGTTATGAAAAATCGCCCCCAAAAAAATTAAAAAATGCCGAAATGAAAAATGGCCTAAAATAAAATAAAAAGGCCCAAAATATAAAATGAAAAATCGCCCAAAAAAGTTAAAAATCACCCAAAACTTTTTTAAAGAAAATGAAAAATCACCCAAAAAAAAATGAAAAATTACCCAATTTTAAAATAATGTTTTATTATGAAGAAGAACAATTTAACACAAATTAATATGATTATTATTTTCCTCAATTAGGAAGTACTGCTTTATCGACACCAAAGATAATTATATTCTTAAGTAATGTAGAATTAAGAAGAGAAAACAAAAATATTTAGTTTTAGTTTTAAGTTAACATTTTTTGTACAACTTATTTTACATAAAAAATTTGGCTATTTTCATATTCTTGAAATGACAATTTTTTGCAACCTTGGAACCCTATTACTTCTACACCAACTGAGAGCAACCTAAAATTTTTCCGGATTAATAATGCCTTAATACATATGATTAATAAAAAACATTTGAGTTTTTTTCCACTCCATTCTTCTTCAATTGTTCCATGTTATATTAACACGAACAATGGAACAAAAATTAATAGGGCTATTCCCGATTACGGGCAAATAGCGTGGCATCGTGGCATTAGCAAAATATGATGGCAAATATTTTTAACACAACAACAAAATGTACAGATTTGCATTTGCCCGACTGTGTCAAATTTGCAACACTAAAATCACATTGCATACAGTCGAGCATGGGCAACACTTATTTGCCAATCAATCAGCTGTCACATTTTAACCAAACGCCGCTAATAAAATAAAATGAGCAGACTCTGATATGGAACTCACTTTGATTAATAATACACTTTGATAAATAATAATGAAAAACGCCACAAATACTGTTGTGTTGTTTTTTTCTCCTCCAAAACAGCTGTGAGTTTTGTTTGCAACAGTGTTCTTAAAAGTGTTCTCACAGTTGATGGCAAATATTTGGTAGGGCATATATTTGCAAAGCTATTTGCCCGTAACTGGGAATAGCCCTAATATGTCAATCAATAAATACCGAAAGAAACAACGAGTATAAAAATGAAAAATTACTAAAAAAAAACAATAAAAATTACCCAAAAGTTAAATGAAAAATCGCATAAAAAAAATTAAATATGACCTAAAATAAAAAATGAAATCGCCCATTTGAACAATGACCCAATTTTGTATTAAGAAATGTAGGGTGCTTTTCCATTTTTTTTTTTGCGATTTTTCTTTGGGCGATTTTTCATAACGCCTGTTAAAGCTTAGTATGTTGTAGGAATGAACATTTCTAGGCATTTAATTCTAGATGCGAAATTTTGGTGTAGACTCAACCCTTGCACATACTTACTTTAAAGTGTTTTTTGAATGTGTTAGTTGTACATTATAGTTGAATGTCAAATTTCCACGCCAATTAAATGTACGGACATATAAAAGGCAGCGAAATTTTGACATTTTAATTCTCCAATCATGGTTGTGAACTTGGCTGCATTGAACAAATTTTTCGTTTCAACATAATACTAGCCAACGTCAAAAGCGCAATGCATTTCTTACGGAAGATTTCTTTTCGCTTATACAGCATACTAAGCTTAAGGTAGCCTGACTTAAGAAAGGCCTTGAATAGTTTAAAAAAATTTCGGCTGGATTGTGTTGGATTTCGGGTGGATGGGTGATTACCTAAAGGCATCTGCGAAGAACCTGATTTAAAAAATTGTTAGCGGCATTTCTATATTAAGGTTTTTATAAATTATAATTATAGAAGACCTCTAAACTTTATGTTTATACTTGCACTTGTGTTCCTTTTTGTGATTAAAAAAACTTTGTGATTAATTAAAATAAATAAAAACCTTTGTAATAAGGTTTATAAACTGAATTGTTAAAAGCACATTCACTCTAATTTAAGTAAAAATGGGGGTTTAGATACCCCTATAATATATTCTTAGTTACTCATTTTTTTGAAGTGACGTGCAAGGTTGACCACGTCACTTTGTATAGATTAATTTTGTGGTGTTCATCCAATTTTGCGAAAACTCAAATGTAGAACACGTTAAGATATGGAAGATTATGTGTTAAATATGCTATTAATACACACATTTTTGTGGAATTTATAAATGCTATACTACTTTGATGACGTCACTTTGTATGGGAGATTGGTTGAGTTTTATCAATATTGCCAAATTCCAAACTCAAAGTGAATTTTAATTTTCACATATTTTTAGCATATGTTCATAATTTTAGTTAATTATATTAATTTTTGCGAAATTTTTAGAGACTTAAACGCTTCATATAGTTACTTTGTGGAGGAGGTAGGCGTGTTTTTCATACTATTTTGACAAATTTGAAAAATATGGTGCATATATTAGACCAAAGCTTATGTGCAAAATTTCAAGCGTTGTTTTTCGATTTTAAAAATTTCAATTATATTTTGAATTTTTGAGGCCAAAGTTTATGGGAAAATTTTTAATAAGTCAGTAATTTTTGTGTAATTTTTAGATATTTTAAAAATATTAAGCGTTGTTTTTATTCGATTTTAACAAATTTGAAATATATGGTGAATATTTTACTTCAAACCTTATGTGATCAATACCAAGTAACTGCAAACATTTTTGTGGCATTTTTAGAAATTTTATTGTTTGATAAAGAAGGCGTGGTTTTCATCCGATTTGATCCTTCTAGGACTTGATCTGTGTTTTTTGTTTTTAAAATAAGCACATATACCAAATTTCAATACGATAGCTTTAAAATTGCGCTTGGACTCGTGTCGACTGACTGACTTTGCAAAGTCGGCTCAGAAGGTGATGCTGATCAAGAATGTAGATATACTTCTCTATACCTGCTACCCCTCCTTATCAGCGTTACAAACGGAGTAACGAAGTTAACGCAACAAATTTATTTCATACTTCTTTTTTTTCATTTAGTACCATTTTTTCTAAATGTGTATACCTTAATGAAAAAGGTATTTATCAACCTAAGTGTGTATAATGTAATGTCTGTAATTTTTGCTCTGTTCGCTCATTCACCGGAGATGCCAATGAATGTTTGTTGCATTCTCGGTTTGAAAATTTTAAATTTGATCCGTTTGAAATATATATGGTCAAAAACAGGTCACAGGTTTTGGTTCGAAAAACAGGAGTCTCCTGCCAAAAACAGGAGACATGGGACTATTAGGCATACCACAAGTAAAATTTAAAATTACAAAAAAAAATTATTGAATTATTAGCTTCAGGTACTTTTTTTAAATTTTTGGGAAATTAAATTATTTTAAATAAATGAAATTAAATTAAATTTTATATATTCAATGAAATGAAATGATATTTCAATGGAATTTCAATGAAATGAAAGAAATTATTTTCGGAATAAGAGTTTCTCTTTACTATCATTCTTTTTACTGTATATTTATATCTTCCTTTGATAACTGGAAAACGAAGAAAACAATTCTGGTATTCAATATTGTTATGAGTACCTAAAAAAGTTGGTGTCTGCATCTTCGTTAGCTTATGACTTACAAAAGTAATACATTTTTCGAACTTTGAAGATTTTTTTATGAGCTTAGCAAATTTATTACTCTGATTTTGAGCTAAATTTTCTTTAAAACGTTATTTCAAAGAGCACAGTAATGATGTATGTTCTTTTTCTGCATTTTTCATTAAGGTTTTCCACTAACAACATATTATTCAAGCCATTCTATCTTAAACCAGTCGATATGTGGTGTAGCCCGCAGTCTCTGTTTTACTGCCTAAACCCCCTCCTGACCCCCTCCCACCTTTTAATTTAGTACAAAACTTAAAAATACTTTCTTGCTAAGTAGGTACCTGCAATTGTATTGGCAGCAGTATCGGTAAGATTTATGTTGGTGCGAGGAGTGTGTTGCGAACTAAGTTGGGATAGCAAATTAATTAGTGTTCATTTGAAAGTATTTCAAAGCCTGTGTTAATGGCAGCCGGTATTTGTGCCGAAATGCAGTTGAAATTTATGTCTATTGACATCTTTAGTGTTCTGTTTCTGCTTCATCTTCTGCTTCTGCTTCTTCTCCTGGTTCGCTTGGCAATTTTCCAAAATGACGATATTCAATTTGGGAAACATCTTGGAACAATTACAAGCAGTTGCTATCTTTTAGGTTTTTGGGTGCAGTGAGGAGAGCAAGGATAGTGATTGTAGGTATGTACCTAGATGGTTGTTTGTTGGAGATTTTTTTATATCGAAATTATTGCAGTTTCGGATTTTTTATTTGGCAAACTCTTAATTAGGTTGCAGCAGCAGTTAATGTTTAAAGCACGTATAGGTTAGTTGAGAGCGGACACACACATAAAATAAAGGTGAAAACGAGTTTATAATGAAGTGAAGCTATTTGTTAGATGAATTTATGGTGAAACTTCTTGTTATTATTTTTTACCTCTTGTAATAAAATGCTTTTTTAATAGCCAAAATAAAAAGTTTATTTCTAAAACTAGTTTCAAATGTTTGTTATTTGCAAATTGCAAAATGGATGATATTATATATAAGATATTTGCTACCATCTAGAGTAAAAAATATCAGGTTAGCACCACACCTGATATTTCTGTACATTCTAGCAGTGTCATAACCTAAACTTTACTTGACTTGAAATGAAATTAGTTGATAAGGTAAGGTAAAAACTACTCTTTTGACGTCACTTCCAGAACTTCGAAATACAGCAGTGGTAGCAACCTGCAATCCTATTTCCTCTGATGTAGTTGCTGTTTAGTGTGGAAAATCTTATCAGAAATATTTTTGTAGAATATTTAAACCCTTTGACGCCCGTTTCCATGGTTTTTTTAACGCTTTTAGATACAGGTTTAAAATTATCCTTTCAAGTAATCAAAATGTATCCAGTAAAATTTTACTGTGTCACTTTGAACAAAAGTTTTCTAAAGATTATGGGAGGAAAATGGTAAGTTTTAAACTATTTAATGTTTAAACTGCCTTTATGTATGCCATGACCCTTTCTTGCGATGATAATGCTGAACCTGTCTTTAGACAAGAAATTTGGTTTTTCCTTTATTGAACTTTCTTTTCGGTAAGAATTGATAAATTATGCAAATTACATAGTTTGAAAATACTTTATTAGAAATATTAGCCAATTTTATATTTTCAACGGATGTCAATCATAAGTGTAAAATTTCGATAGGTAAAAAAAAATTTAATGGAATTTAAAATTTATAAATTTAAAAATATATTAATATATTTTTCTGTTGACTATTAATGTTTTTAACTGTTGTACGCTAAAAGACCATTTAAGATCTTACTGTACTAATTCTTAATTTAAATAAATAAATCGAAATCGAAATAAAAAAACTAGTAGAGTAGAAGGGGGTAATGTCGTGCAGGGGGTAATGTCGTGCATTGGCTTTTTTAGCATAAAAAATTGAATGATATACCAGCCGTTGGTAAGGTATGGGCCTACTGACCTACAGAGCTCATGCATACAATACTAGCAATATCCATGTGTAAGGGCAATATGTGCGACTTTTTTAAAAATCGCACGTTCTCGGGACGACGAAAGTGTTTTTTTATCGGATCAGAAAAATTATTTGTCTCGCAGGAAAATATACCAGGTAAGTGTTTTCTTAAAGCAAATTTTCCGCCGAAAAAAAAGATGTATTGTGATCGAAAAAATTTTTGTTCTTTACCGATTTGTCGAAGTCAACCTTGAAAACGACCTTTGGGGCAATGTCGTGCATTTGATGTGGGGCAATGTCGTGCACTATACAGAAAAGAAAAGGGAAGGAAACGCGGTCGCCCTAGTGTACCAAGGGAGTCGTGAAGCCATAACAAAACGCTACAATCAAAATACAATTTTCCAAAATTTTTTCTTAATGTCAAGCACTTTTTGAAAAAATATTGTTTTTTTTTCATTGTTTAATATAGCAAATTGCCTATTTTCACTTTTCTTTTCATAAAATTTTATTTTTTGATCATATTTCGGACTTGTGTATATTGCCTTATAATTAACAATAATAAATAAATAAACAATAATGCTATATCTTCTTGAATCGAACTACCTATCGTTTTTCACACATTCTGATACCTTTACAATACAATGCACGACACTACCCCACAAATTTTGAGGGGGGGTAATGTCGTGCACATTTTTTTTTTTAATTTCTACTAACACGATTTCATGCTACACGAATATTGTTATACATAAATGTTATCAACCAAATTATCCGTCGATCGGATGCTTACTCGCTGTATTCGCTTGTCATGTACGGCTTTACGAGCACTTTAAAGTTGAGTGCACGACATTACCCCCCTCTACTCTAAGGAATTATCTTCGACTGGACCGAAGTTAAAATACCGCCACGCCTTTAATTTAGTTTATTCGAAGTCTTTAACGTTGTATCGTGGTTTTTATTCAAAAATTTAACATTTGATATATAGTCCTTTTTATTTATTAAAGTTAAAAAGGGACGACTTTTTAATTTCATTTTACCGATTTCCTAGCATCGAGTGCGGAGTAAGCATTTAAGTAAGCATTTGTTTGTAGAATTTGAACCTATTGTTCTCAATTTTGTGAAACTTAAGGAGATTTTACAGTTTCTATAAAAACCATTTGTTGGGAGGTTGACGTGGTTTTCATTAGATTTTTACAAATTTCTTACCCAAAGTGTATATTTAAAGCACAATTCCTGTGCAATATTGGAAGTCACTGAATTAATTTTTGTGGAATTTAAAGATATTGTACCGTTTTGGTAAACTCACTTTGTATAGGAGGTAGACGTTGTTTTCACTCGATTTTTACAAAATTCATACTTAATGTGCATATTAGATGTTAAAATATCTGTGCAAAATTTGAAGTTATTACATAGGATGAATATAATAGCACTTATTGCCGAAAACTTTAGAATTACGTAGTTCTTTACAAGTAAGCATTATTTTTTAGTGTTATTATTTTTTACATTATTTTTTACATACTATTGTATTTTCCAAAGATTTTAATATTATAATTAAGGCTGTTTGCATTTTTTTTAGATAACTAGCTGAAAGCGCGTTGCTGCCACGCTCCCTTGAATATGTAAATTGAGGACGAATACAGAATTCCGATGCTGTACGACCTATAAATCCAAAGCTGCTCAATAGGTCGAACAAATTTGGTTTGTATGCAACTTGTCCAACGCCCATAAAATGTTACCAATGAAACTGCATTTGTAAATTTAGTCCGAATACTAAATTGCGACACTGTGCGATTAATAACTCCAAAGCTATTCGATAGCACAAATTTGGGTAGTATGGCAGGTGTAACGTCCCCCTTTTCAACGCCCATAAAATGTAATCAATGAAACTGCATGTTTACTTTGAGGTCGAATACTGAATTCCAAAACTGTGCGGACTATAACTCCTTAGCTATTCGATATCGAAAATTTGGGTCATTGGAGGTGCCACGCTCCTTGACAAACGCCATAATTGGTATGTTCCCGTACTCTAAAGTCTTAGTCCAATTTACCAGTTTAGCAGGTTTTAGTACGAAAAGCGTTCCCGTACTTGAAACAATGGTAAAAGAGAGTGCAATCGAGAGAGTAAAAAAGTTCCCCTCACTGTGAAAAGTTGCACGTTTTAGTCCGAGAAATTTCTTCTAGTAAAATTTTTTCGAGAAAATGGTAAAAGTGTCAAACTGCTTAAAATCAGCTGTTTACAAGTTAGTTAAGAAAATGGAAAACATGAAAAGTTCTTTGAAATAAATAAAAACAGGAATAGAAACTGGAAACATGGCAAATTGTATAAAAACTATATATTAATGTTAATTAGAGAATTAATTTCAATATTGTAATACACATGAATGTGAATATTTTTCTTAATTTCGGCCAGCGATTTTATTTGACAGTTTACACAATTTTAGTCTGAAAAGCGTTCCCGTACTTTTACTGTTTAAATCTATTTTTGAGAGATTTTTCTTATCTTCACGCTTTTGACAGTTTTAACATTTTTAGTCCAAAAAGTACGGGAACAGACCTAAAATGTTATCATTAACACTGCATGTGTAAATTGAGGTCTGATACTGAATTCCGAAGCTGTGCAACCTATAACTCCAAAGCATTTCGATATCGCAATTTTGTTGCATGGGAAATGCCACGCCCCTTTTACAAACGTCATAAAATTTAATCATTAAAACTGCATGTGTAAATCGAGGTCCAATACTGGATTCCCAAGCTGTGTGATCTATAACTCCAAAGCTATTTGATATCGCAAATTTATGTTGAATGCGAGGTTCTAAGCTCCTTCTCCAACGCCTATAAAATGTTTTCTGAGAAACTGCAGGCATAAATTGAGGTCGGATACTGAATTCCCAAGCTGTGCGATCTACAGCTTGAAAGCTATTCGATATCGTATATTTGGGTTACATGGGAGAGCTATTCCCCCTTAGCACACACATATTCCCCCTAAGCATAGACATATACCCCCTAAGCATACACATATTCCCCCATGCTACGCCCATAAAATAATATCAGTGAAACTGCATGTGTAAATTGAGGTCGAGTACTGAATTCGCAGGCTATGCGACCTATAACTCCAAAGCTATTCAATAGCACCAATGGTTGTACGGGAGGTGCGACATCCCCTTTTTTAACGCCCATAAAATCTAATCAATGAAACTGCATGTTGTACATTGCGGTCGAATACTAAGTTCTGCCGCTGTGTGACCTACAACTCAAAAGCTATTCGATATTGCAAATTTTGGTTAAAAAAGAGGTGCCACTCACCCTTGACAAACACCCATAAAATTTAATCAATGAAACGACATGTGTACATTTAGGTCGAATACTGAAGTCCTACGCTTTGCGACAAATAACTCAATAGCTATTCGATATCGAAAATTTGTATGGGAGGTGCCACTGTCCCTTGTCCAACGCCAAAAAAATGTTACCAATGAAAGTTCATGTGTAAATTTAGACCGAATACTGAATTTCTATGCTATGCTACCTATAATTCCAAAGATATTCGATAGCACAAATCTGGGTTGTAAGGAATGTGCCCCTTGTCTTACGCCGTTAAAATGTCATTAATGAAACTACATGTATAAATTGAGGTCGAATACTGAATTCTGACGCTGTGCTGCGACCTATAACTTTAAAGCTATTCGATAGCACAAATCTGGGTTGTATAAGAGATGTCACTCCCCCTTTTCCTAGGCTCATAAAAAGTAATAATTGAAACAGCATGTATAAGTGAAGGTCGAATACTTAATTCTTACGCTGTGTGACCCATAACATCAAATCTATTCGATATCGCAAATTTGGGTTGTATGGGAGGTGCCACGCCCACTTGTCCAACGCCATAAGATCTTATCAGTAAAACTGCATTTGTAGATTAAGGTCGAATACTTAATTCCCTTTTTCCAACGCCCATAAAATGTTATCAATGAAACTGCATGTATAAATTGATGTCGAATACTTTATTCCGATGCTGTGCGACGTGTAACTCCAAAACTATTCGATATCGCAAGTTTTGGTTGTATCGGAGGTGCCACTCCTCCTTAAATAACTCCAATAAAATGTCATCAGTGAAACGACATGTGTAAATTGTGGTTGAATACCGATTTTCGAGGCTAAGGCAAATTTGATATTGCAAATTTTTTATATTTGTGGGCGGTAAAAGGGCATACGGCAGTTTTTATTAAACCATCTCGTACTCGCAACAAATCCACTGCCAAAATTTGAGCTCAATCGGACCAGTAGTTTCGAAGTCTTTTTATCTTTTCTTAAAAGTAGGCGTAGCTATAGTGGCGCCACGCCTTTTTTAATTTAGTTACCGATAGATATCATACGAACTTAATTACCAAATTTTAGTTTAATACGTCAAAAACCGTCTGAAATATAGCATTTTTATTGATTTGTAGGCGCTAAAAGGGGATGTGGCAACATTTTTTTTTTTCTAAACCTTCTCACAATTTTCTTCCATCTCCACATCTAAATGAATTTTTATTTTTTAAAAAGATAATTATTTCCGAAGACTCTTACACTGTTTCCTTGTCGCTATTATTCGTGATATCTAGTGAAAAATTTAAAAGAACTTACTTGACTATTTTTATATATAATTTGTTTAAAAGTTAAAAATGAAATCACTTTCACGCACTCCAACCTTTATAATCACAATAAATATTTCAAGTATGTTTATATTGCTTGCTGCTCCCCAAAAATGCAGCAAGCTAAGCGCAGCAAGAAGGATATTCCTCGAATTTCGAAGCCAGCATTGCAAGCGCCTGCTTTATACAAGAATTACATTCACAAGAATTACAGGAACGCAGAAAAAATAATCTTTTATGAATCCGATTTAAGAGCACTCATTAGGCATGCATTAAAAGTATTCTTTTATGAGTCCTTTTTATAAGAACTCATGAAACACGCATTAAAAGTATTCCTTTATGAGTGCATTTCATGAACACTCATAAAACACGCATAAAAAATATTATTTTATGGCTCCATTTAATGTACACTCATAAAACATACATAAAAAGGGTTCTTTTATGAGTCCTTTTTATAAACACTCATATTTATAGGGGTCCTTTTTATGAGCAGTCATAAAACACGCATTAAAAGTATTCTTTTATGACTCCTTTTTATGAACACTCATAAAACATGCATAAAAAGGATTCTATTATCAGTCCTTTTTATGAACACTCACAAAACACGCATAAAACGGATTCTTTTATGACTTATTTTTATGAACACTCATAGAACACTCACATAAGTGACGCATTTTAGAGTCATATATTTTGAGGGCTCATAAAATGTTTGCTGGGAAGTTTTTCTATTATTAATGGTATGGATATTCATTTGTATAGTAGTTGAATTATTAATTTGTATTAATTCAGACCTTTTTCGTGATCCTAGAACCTGAAAGGCTTGAAAGTGCTCGTTAAATTCATCGATGAGAATGCGTGCTGAGAGTACTTATATATCGTTATCATGTAAAATTATTACGTCACGTTCGGTTAAGTTCGCACAATGCCGAAACTCAATGCCGGCAGCTAAAAAATTAATATATTATTTTTCTGCTGTATCTCACTTACTTTTGTACAATGTTTACAATTTAATTAATCGAAAACCTTACTTAAGTCAAAGTCCACCTTTTTTCTACAAAGTCCACGAAGCCTCCGTTTCTCAAACATTTTATTTGTATTATTATTTATCATGAAAAAATTTTTATCATGTTATTTATGAAAAAAATCAAAAAAAACTTCAGCAAAAAAGTTAAGCAATGAAAAACTGTAAGTAATAACAATTTTAATAACCTCTTATTACATTTTGAGTGAAAGTAACAATTTTTTAATAAAAAGGAATTAAAAACTTTATTAAATAAACCGCACTTGATTTTACTAAGTGATTTTTTCTTCAGTGTATGGCCAGTTCCTACAGTAAAAAGTATTCATGGAAAAGGATTGCTGCTGATAGGACGAAAGTATTTTGCAAGGCTTGCAAAGTTACGTTTTATTGTGGAAGTAGTGAAGTTTCTAAGCATCATCAGGGTAAAAAACATATTGTTTAATGAATTAAGATTGTGAGCTTTAGATCAAGTAAGTTTTCAAGAAGGCATCAACAACAACAACAACTCTGTATAGAGTCAATCACTTAGCTGACTAGACAGTCTGTTTCGGAAATCGCTACATATTCCTCTTCAGTAGTTTTTGAGTGATTAAGCTGTGACCAACTCACTGTTTAAACTAGCATATGAATGTGCAGATTCCGGAATTCATTCTTATGAATTGTATGGCTGCTAATCATATGACATTTCAAAGCAGTAGGCTATTTATAGATCACCGCCATCAACTGTATCAAGGGTTGCCATCTGTTCTAGTTGCTTCTTCATTTATTTCAATATTCATTGGTGTTCGATTGTTTGTCGAAATGCACCATAGAAATGAAACGAGTTTTTGCTTCGCCAGAAGCTAGTGTTCTAACTGAAAGGTGGCTATTTTCACAACCATGTTTATTTGAATGTAATAAGCAATTCAACTCGACTTGGGCAATAGTTTGCATCGAAACCAACTGACACCATACATTACATTACCATTCGGATTACCATTCGCAAAACATATTTTCACTTCATGAACTACGTATTAAACTGTTAATGAATTTAATGCACTGTTTCAAGGACGTACCATATTAATTCATCGCCTCGCTGAAGCATCTTAACAAATAATGTTGGAAATAGAAATAAATTTTTTTAAACTCTACCTTCTCGGTAAGAATCACCATTCCTCGGCTCAAATTGTGAGCTAAAATTAACTAAATTTTCGAGTGAAGGAGTCTTAGTTGTCCGCAGGCATTGCCAACCATTTTACATAACTTCCTTTTAAGAAATGCCAAAAAGTCTACCCGACAATAAAATGTTTTCAGAAATGCAGTTGTTGGACCCGAAAATAGCACTTAATATAAACAACAGAAAAATTTAATACATCTTACTATTTGACCAAACGACATAGATACAGTAAAACTACCTTTGTACTGGACCGATATAGGATTATGTTTTAGTACTGCCAAAAAGAACGACTATGTACTTTGAAAATTGACAAAATGTGGGCTGAAATAACAACTTTTAAAAATTTTAAGGATGACTTTAAATTTCCAAATTTTTGCCGTTTAGAAGTACATTCATATGTTCACATTACCTCTTTCTAACGCAGATGCAGAACGCATCTTTTCATTAGTTACTGATATCAAATATAAAAAAGGAAATGTAATCGGCCGATTTCTTCTACATGCTTTGTGCATTGCGCGATCGGCAGCACAAGAAACAAATTTTAAGTTTTTGGTACACAATAACCATATTAAAATGTATAACTCCAAAAATCTTTATTAAATTTTAATTTATGTGCGCTGTATAAATTCTTTGTTATTGAAAAAATTAATTGTTATTGTTCTGTTATATTTTCTTTTATTTGGTTATGTTTTTTTTTTATAAAAATATATATGCTAGCAAAAAAATTACAACAGTTGTAATTAATACAAAAAAATTTTAATTTTTTTTTTTTTTTGTAATAGGTAAATTTTCTCCGAAAGTGGTAAATTTTTTCCTAAAAATTGGTAAATTTTAGTTCGTCTCTCTGGCAACACTGCTGTATACACGCTATAATGTAATTTTTTCTTCTGTAAGCATGTCTTTTCTCACGAATGTTTTCATCAGCTGATTCAAAATGCTTCAATAATATTCAGCTTTAATTGTTTTAACTTTCTCAAGATAACAGCGTAAATTTTCTTTTGGATTCTTTAAGTTGTATTCTGTAATCCGAATCATTACAACGTATTCGAACATTCGTAGCATTGCTATCCACAATCCGAACGTATCAACTTTATACAGCTGTTTTTCGGATTTTGCCTCGCCGGAATTTTTTACGACAAAAAAAACCATTGAATTTTTATAAAATTAGGCCGCAAAATAAAAAGTATTTTGCAATTGTTTAAGCAAAAAATGCTAATATTCAGTTAAAGTAGGTCAAAAACTATAAATGAAAATCAATACGCACGGTTGATTCATTTCATGACTAAACATAGCGAGAGGCTTCACCAAGAATCAAAGAAAAATGTAATGGCGTGATTTTAAATTGAGGAAGCCTTAATGCTTGTTTAAGATAACATTTTTCTTAAACCTAAAAACATGTTATTTGAAGGAATTTATTAATTGCATTTCCAACATTTCGTTATCCATTTCAAAAGGATTGATGGAGTCTAACAATATTCTTCGATGAAGTTTTATAGCTCCTCTGTGTGAGGCATATTCTTATTTTCAAAAATTGCAATTGCAATGGAATCCATTGAAAATCACAATAAAAATATACAATGTTGGTCAAAAACACTGTAGTTTTTCAATTTTAATATTTATTTGTCTGGTGATGAAATCAGCTCTTTTCGAACTTTTCAAGAATTTTAAACGTCATTTATCAGTGTTAAGGGGTCGCTGATTTCGAATCTAAAATCAGAATTTTAAAATTCAAGATGGTGGATAGGGTTGCCACCTTAATTTTTTGTAGTTCTATGAATTCGGGGCTGGCAAAAAAAATGGTACACTAAAAATGGGTCGCTGAATCCGAATCCGTTGTCAGAATTTCCAAATGCAATTTTATTAAAATATTATGAAAACAATTATTAAACGATTGGAAGCAAGTATTATTGTAAGCTTTTTACAACTGTTTTAAAGAATTTCGAATGAATCAATTTGATGAGGCTCTTGCATTGATTCTTTACTTTTAAGTAAAAATTATATGACATTTTTTAATATCTTATAATATATAATTATAATTGAAAAACCCCCATAATAAATTAAGGATTCTGGCATCAAAATTGTTAGTGATGGGACTTTGTTGTTTATTGCAATTGTAGTTTTCAAAGCTTGAGGAATTCCCTTATAATGTGAAAGTTGTGAAACTATTACATCTGAAAGCATTTTCTAATCATGATTTAAAAATGCTTGTAAATTAAACTTCTTACTTTTGTCATATGTCGCTACAATTTTACAACACAACTTGAAAATTTATTATCGGGACTAGTATTTTGAAAGCATGTTTGGAAAAAGGCTTCAATCATTCTTTTGTTGGTAAGCTTACTACTAACACTTTGACAAAATGGCTGATTGGGTAGTTCCTTTTACATGTATGTTCTATAACTTTAATGACCGCATGATTTTCTAAATTTAGTTGAATTCAATTTTTTACGGTTTGTGAGATTTCTCAATGGCTATGGGAATTTTTTTAATTGCTGTGGGTAAAAGAGAATTTGTGTGGGAATATAAACTGGCAACTTTGGGTAGACTCTTTACTTACAAATTAAATACTATATCTTAGAAATTAAAACTTGCCTGAAAAATGCAATATTTTGCCATAACAACACCAAATTAAAAAAGGGTTTTCTATTAGTTTTCAAAATACCAAATACCAAAGCATTAAATGTAAAATAAATTTGAGATATTTACCAAAACGGGAATAACGCAGTAGACGCAGGGATGCGCTGCAGCAGCTGCAGCAGCGACGGTTGGCAAACTGTAACCGTTCAAGCACAGATGCTCCGTCTTAAAAATCTTTGTTGGCGGTGGATGGGCAATAATTGAAGATGCACACAACGCCGTTGAGAACGACGATGTCGAGGATGTGGAATAAGTGTTGGAGAACGTTGGCTGCTGCTGCAGCAATTGATGATGATGATGGCGCAACGGACGTGTGGTAGAGTAGATGGTGGCAGCGCTAGTTGAGGACGCTAGCAAATCCTGCGTTGCGGCTGCGGCTGCTGCTGCGGACAATGACAAAGCAAGAGATGTGGTTGGTGCTGTGTTCGTGTTTGTTGTAGTTTTATTTAATGAATTTGCCGTGGAAACAGCGGATGTGGCGTATTTGTTGTTGCTGTTGTTACTAGATTTGGATGTAACAACGATGTTGCTCGCTATGCTGGTAGCGGATGTAACTACGGCGTTGCTTGTTACGACGGCGACGGCGGTATTGGCGGCGACAGCAGCAGCAACAATTGATGTTTGAGGAATTGGAGCCGGAGACGTTTTTCTCTTGATTGACGAAATTTTAGTAGTTTTTAGTGGAGCTGTTGATGGGACAACAGCTGACGCAATGGTGAATGACGATAGATGAGATGAGAAGAATTTGTTGTTGTTGGTGGTTGGTTGGGAGGAAGAACTAGTTGTTTTTGTTGTTGATTCTGTTTTCTTTTCAGATTTATTTATGCTGTTTATAATTAGCTCAAGCTTGGCAAGAAGCTAACAACCGCTGGGCTGGCTTTATTTATTATTTTAACCTTTATTTTGTTGTTGTTGTACGATGTTTCTGTTGAAGCATCAATTTTTTTAACAATTTTTGAGTTAATAGCAAATATTTGTCTTTGATTTACTTGAATATACGTTTCTTTTATAGTTGTGTTTTAATTTTTTTTTTAATATTTAAAAGTTTTATTTAATGCAAAATTTATAATTATCAACAAAATTTTTATGTTTATATTAATTTCTTAAAGGTATTAATAAAGCTTTTTTTAATCTATTAAAGCAGTTCAAGCGAGCACGTTTTGAAAAGCTTTTACAAAGGTAGCTCTTGCAATTTTAAATAGTCAAAGGCTAAGTTTTATTTCTTTCAAGATGAACTGTTGTAAATTGGTTTATTTTTTATTTGTATGCTTTCAAACTTTTTTCTTTTAATGTTAGCAATGTTTAAAGACTGTTGCATTAATTTTTTTGTAAAATTATTTTATTTTTATTTTCAAATCTTTTTTGTGAAAAA
This sequence comes from Dichetophora obliterata, assembly GCA_963920525.1. Classification (NCBI taxonomy): domain Eukaryota; kingdom Metazoa; phylum Arthropoda; class Insecta; order Diptera; family Sciomyzidae; genus Dichetophora; species Dichetophora obliterata. The sequence goes on along the minus strand of OY986438.1, from coordinate 129,361,593 downwards.
TTAATACCACTTAGTATATAGATGTTTTTGACTTTTTTTTACACAATTTTAACTTCAAGAAAATTAAAGCTTAAAGCTTTATTTGATAGTTGTATATTTAATTTAATGCAAGTATTTGCAATTTTTTTATACGTTCGATTTTTTTTATATATATACTTCAATTCGTTTCACATTTATTATTTTTTAAGTTCATTTATCACTGGTTTTTTATGTACTTTTTTCGAAAAATTTGATTTACTTGAGCTTTGGCTTAGGATTTTCATTAACTTTTGTTAAAAAACTATCATCCAATTTCTTTTTAGTTCTTTTGCTTGCTGCTTATTTCCTTTTTTAAGCTTTTGCATAAACTTTTCTAGATTTTTTCTAGATAGATACTTTATCTAGATTTTTGGTTTTAAATTTCTGTGGTTTTGGGTTTTTATTTTTATATTTAATGTTATTTTGCTTTAGCTTGAAGCTTCAATTTTATGTGCAGTCCTTTTGGTGCTTTTTGAGAAAGTTTAGCCGTTGTTCTTCTAAATGTTTTTTTTAATACAGGAGCATTGCTTCAATACAGTTTGAAAAAGTAAAAAATATTTTAACAAAAAAATTTATATTATCAAATCATCTTAAAAAGTGTGGAAGTTCACAAAATAAGGTCAAAAGTTGCGATATGCTCATGCTCAAAGTTTAAACTTAAGATATGCTCATGCTCAAAGCTTGCCACTGAACCACAAGCGAAGGAAACTGAGAGTTTGGCCGATAAAATTGAGGCATTGCGGAACGAAACAACACGGAGATTTTTAGAAAAAAAAAGAAATTAAAAACAAACAAAATCATCAATCCATATATTTATTCTTGAGATATCGTGGAGACCAGAGTTTGTAAAATATGATTTTTCAGGAAACGCGATTTAAGATTTGGTTAACGATTGTTTCGAGTGCTTAAATGAAAATATATTTTCCTTTCATATGCGATAATTTGTTTATGCAATTGTTATCGGCCTAAACGCTACACATCATAAGCAATCCAAAAAAAGAAAATCTTAATGTGGCTCTTAATAGCCTTACTCGTGCCCACCCCTGTAATATATGTATGTTGTGAAAAGACGTGTAATGTTTTTGTTTGGTGTTTGATTTGAAATTAAAAAAAAAACAATAGACTTTCCTATTTCAATGAGTATGGACAGTGAACGTTAGCGAAGCTGAGTACGACAGCGATGATTCTGACGCCGATTTTGTCCAATAAGAGACAAAACAACTGGCTGTTGTTGATCCCAATATATTGCTGCTGTAAAAAGATATTCAATAGAATCCACGCCATTCAATCGTTCGGAAAAAAATTCGTCCATTTTTAATAAATTTCAATAGAATTTTTGTTTCGATTTTTCCCAATTTTTCAACTTTATTTTCAACTAGCTGAAACCCGGCACGTTTCTGCCACGCCCCCTTCTCTAAGGCCTATTAAATGTTGACAGTGAAACTGCATGTGTAAAATTGTGGTCGAATACCAAGGCTGTGCTGCCTATAATTCCAAAGCTATTTGTTATCAAAAATTGTGCCTTGGCTTGTTTAGACTTACTTTGTCGGTCAGAAAGTTTAAAAGCTTTAAACGATTGGCAAAAGCGTTCAGCTCGCAATATCCAATTAATTGAATTTAAAGCAAGCATCCAAAAAATTCAACGAGCTCGTGTAGAGAAAGCTTAAGCGTAATAGGACTTTTAAGTGTTCTGTGGACTCCGTGGTTAGTAGTTTTAGGGGTAACTTATTTCGGAATTGATGTCAAAATTTAAAATTCAAGATGCTGCATAGAGTTGCCACCTAGATTTTTTTTTGTATTTTTGCGAATTCTTGTAATTTTGAAATTCTGACAACGGATTTGATTTCGAATCTAATGTCACAGTTTTAAAATTTAAGATGGAGGTTAGGGTTGCCACCTAAATTTTTACCACAGTATTGCCAAATAATAATATGTATTATTAGGAGTTTTAAACATCATTTAACAGTTTTAAGGGGTTTCGAATCTGAAGACAGAATTTTAAAAATTGATATGATAAATAGGTGTCTATTATAAAAAGTCACATAGTTTCGAAACTCTAAAAACAGATTCGGATTAAGCGACCCATTTTTACCTAAAGTTCGCGCCAGCACCGAATTCGTTCAAATGAAAAAAGTTAGTTGGCATCCCTATCCATCTTAAATTTTAAAACTTTGACATAAGATTCGAAATCAAATCCGTTGTCAGAATTTCAAAATTACAAGTATTCGCAAAAATACAAAAATATCTAGGTGGCAACTCTATCCGCCATCTTTAATTTTAAATTTTGACATCAACTCCGAAATCAGCTACTACCTAAAACTGCAAACACGGGAGTCCACAGAACCCTTAAAGTCCTAATACGCTTAAGCTTTTCCTACACAAGCTCATTGAAGTTTTTGGATACTTGCTTTAATTGGGTACTTGCCTTCAATTTCAAGCTTTTTGCCGAAGGCCACAAGTTTTCCTTTACTTGGGACTTCGTGCCGTTCGCTTGTAAGCTAGCATACTTATAAGTCGCAAGCTGTCGTTGGCTTATTTATATTCAAGTTCATGTTATACTTGATTGGAAATTATTAAGCTCAAGCAAGCTTGAACTTGTATTTTAAGCAAGTACTTGAAATAGAATAGGCTTGTGCAGTTCTCTGATTTAAATTAGAACAAACTTAATAACAAGGAATGTATAAATTGATACGAGAGAAAAACCAATTAGCTCTGAAATATTAAAAATCAATATTTGCCCTAAATAAGATTAATTTTTGGAATGAAAAATCAGAAATCAAAACCGCCACCGTGGACAGCATCAAAAAGAAAGAAGTACAAAGAGAATTATTCCAGCAGGGCCCCAACACAGATAAAGATTCTAGAAAAGATCTTCTTTCTGAATTGCATCATGAAAAAGACATATTTATGCAGTTATTCAATTACAAAAAGAATGATTACGATTACAGTACACGCAGTTATAATTGTGCTGTATCACAATTACTGTAATCGTAATTGTAATTTTTTTATAATTACGATTACTGTAATTGTAATTAAAAATGTTTCGATTACGATTACAGTAATCTTTAATTTTTTAAGATTACGATTTTAATTTGTAATTGAAATTATAATTTATATGTAATCAATTACAAAAGTAATTATTGATTACGTCCCAGCTCTGGTATACATTTTTTCTTTTTGATTGTATATCGATAAAACTATTCATTTTTTACAGCTATGCCAGCAGAATTACACTCTTCCAATCTTGGGATTTTCGGAATTGAACTTTGTATGCGAACACTTTTCGGGATTCACATAGGGGTATTATACTGATTTAGGCTGCCAAAATCAATTTTATGGAACACACATTTGATAGATAAAACATATTTTTTTCAATGTTTTGAAGACGGTTATAATCAAATAACAGAGTTTAGTAGAAACTATTTACCGAAGACAACAATTTTGGCCGCCTGAATCGGTGCGCATGCAAGTCAAGTTTTTCGTATGCCTAAAAGCAGACACTAACGATTTCGAGACTCGTTTCGTTAATTAAGCATAAATTTAGGTACGTTTGAACAGATAATTGAAAAAGTTTGAAATGAGACCTAGTTAGATGAATTTTTGCCTCTGTTGGAATCTTCAAGGAAATCGTACGGGCCGTTTTCGAGAACTCATTTGCAAATAAACAAACAAATATTGCTGGTCTAATAGTATAATATACGATCAAAACCGTCTGATATGGGCATTTCCACAGAAAAATCTACCGTGACCAAAAAATTAAAACTTATTAAAAACTTATTCATTTATGATTTTATCTAAGAGAAAATGTTTAATTTTATAAATTCAAGCAATTTATGCATAAATTCATTTACCGTGATGATCAAATTGTAACCACTGTCTCACAAATGCAGTTTTCCTTTGTTGCAGTTTACACTTGTCAAGAATTGACGGTCAATTTTTCAGAATTTCCTTTTAAATTTTATGTTCAAGCCTATATGTACAAGCTTGTACAAGCTTATACATTAAGAATTGAGATCAATTCTTGTTATGATACGAAGCCGTTGATGCGCAAAACGAATAGAAAAAATAACGATACAATGATCGAATTGCCCAAGAAATGACGGTACGGTCAATTTTTTTCTTTCCCTTTAGTTACGATTCCTGCATTACAGAACAAAAGAACAATTCTTGACAAGTGTAAACCGGGACTTTTTCGTAAATGTTTCGTAAGCTTTTTTGTTTTAGTAAAAATGTTTTTTCTTTACCTTTAGTTACGAGTCCCGCACCACTGAACAAAAAACTTGATCGTCAGTTTGCACCCGGACAAGTGCAAACCGGGACTTTTCCGTAAATGTTTCGTAAGCTGTTTTTTTTTATTAAAAATGGAAGGCATTGGCTAAAGATAATGAAAAAATTAATAAAGCAAGGAAAGGACAATAGGAAATTTGTTTTTTAATTACTAAATTACATAGTTACTTAGCAACCCAGTTACTTAATAACCCAATTAAACTACAATGGAAATTTAAGTAACGTAACTCCAGATCAAAAAGCCTAATAAAAAAAGCAGAGAAAATTTTAAAATTTGATAACTTGGAAAATTAACTTATGTTATTTCATATCCTTTAAAAAAAAAAGTTGTTTACGAAAAGTCAGAGTTTTGCAAATTTTGTAATCATAGTAAAAAGTTAGTTCCGTTTTTTGTAACGTAACGACGGCATATATTTTTGCTTGCATCTTTAAATCCTTAGGGTCGATTGTTGCCATTGTTTTGACTTAATATAGTGATACTTATTAATATTTCGTCGAGCAAAACGTACGTAACGTCAGTTTGGAAATGCCCATATATAGAATTTCCATTGATTTGTGGGCAGTAAAAGTGGGAGTGGCAACATTTATATTTATATAGTGACCGTTAATTGGAGTATCTACATACCAAGTTTCACTATAAAAACGTGTAAAACATAAGGAATTAGCATGATTTCGGAAAAGTGATCTTAGATAAAGTGATGCCACGCCTCAATTTGCCGACAGTAACCATCTGAATAAAATTACTAAATTTTAGTTCATTATAATGAAAACCACCTGATATATCGGTTTTTGAGTCCATACGTGATATACATACGTACATACATACCCACATAAATGCATCTTTTTTTATGTATGGGCATTTTTAAAACTCGCGTTACGGACGATTTGTACACATAAATCTTATAAAAAAATAATGAAAATGTCTAATTTTTAAAAAAGCTTTTTTATATTTGAGTTGTAATTAAGTAGCACTACATTAAGTAAAACAATGACAGCAATAAGACCAAAGGATTTAAAGATCTAAGCAAAAAGATGTGCTGGCGTTACGTTACAAAAAACGGAAAAGTTTTTTGACTTGGATTGCAAATTTTGCAAAACTCCCTGAATTAAGCAGGTCTGTTTTTATACTATTTCTTTAAGAAGATTTTCAAATAACATAAGTTTATTTCCCAAGTGATCAAATTTTATCCTCTGGTTTTTTTTCTATTAGGCGTTTTTATCTGGCGTTACGTCACTGGCGTTACGTTACTTAAATTTCCATTGCAGTTCAATTGGGTAATTAAGTAAATAGGGAGTTAAGTAGTTATGAAGTTAAATAATTAAAAGACAAATTTCTTATATTGTCCTTTCCTTGTCTAAACAATTTTTTCATTATCTTTAGCCAATGCCTTCCAGTTTTACTAAAAAGAAAGTTTACGAAACATTTACTTAATTTAATAAAAACTAAATTTTTGAAACAGTGCAGACGATTTGATCATTATGGTTAATGAATTTATGTAGAAATTGCTTAAATTAATAAAATGTTTTCCTTAGATAATATCATAACATAATACGTTTTTAACAAGTTTTAATTTTTTGGTGACAGCAGACTTTTCTGTGGAAATGCCCAAATATAGATTTTTTTTTTACTCGATTAATCAATTTGAAAAGGGTTTACCTGTTAAATTGAATAAAATAATGAATGATTAACTTATTTCTACGATAAGATCGCATGCATTTCATACATCGAAGAATATATGGCTCCCGAAAAAACTGTGTAAAATTTACACACAAGGAATCTTTTCGTTTCTAGAAATAAGGGACCGATGAAGGTTGATGAATTTTAAAGAATTATTTCACTATTTTTATATTTTTGATATTGTCTTACGCGCTCAGGTGTGGCCAGGATTTGATCATGGGACCCCTTGGTGACAGTCAAACGCGCTACCACTAGATTAAAAGAGGCTGCTACCAACTTACATACAATATATGACTTTTCATACAAAAACCGTTGTACTGACAAAAACTACTGTTTTCGCGATATCGTCATAACTTTGATATCAAAATAAAGAAATTTTTTTAAAATGTCTATTTATAAGAAATTTTCCATCACACATGTTACAGAAAGAAATGCTTATTGTAGGGTATCCGTAAGAGATAGCGATAAATGTTTGTAGCAATGTCTAAAATTTCCTCTTCAACCATGTTCTTCCATCTCTTATAGTTTTGGTTTTATTTTACACTGGATGTGCCTCGTTAGTCGAATCGACTAAGAATGATTATATTTTTTGTGTTTTCTCTTAATGAAGTCACTAACATTTTTTTTCAAAAAACCCATAACTTTACTTCATTTTACAAACATGGTTGAAATAGCGATGCACATCCAGGTTTAAGAAATATTATTTAAGTGCTCATATTTCGCGTCAAAGGTCACAAAAAATAAGCGGTGCAATCCTATGCCCTACTCTTATTAATTATAAAAAAATTCTAAAAATCAGCTAAGAAACACGATAAAAATGGTACCGAACTGTTTCGACTACGAACTTTATGTACATATATAGATAAATGTTTTTGTTTTTTAAAAATTTTGTGTATTTTAAAATATAGAGTTTTAGGCCGGTTTCGATGGGATGAGAATCTTAAGAAGCTTTTAATGACAGTTTTTTTACTTTCTCAGGTTTGCCTGAGATGTATGTAGGTTTGCCAGGTCTGATGGGATTTGAACCTGGGCTATTGCGGTTCTTTAACATATAATCCACGCACTCTAACCGGTGTGCAACGGCCGCCAGGGCCTATAAGAATAAAGCTCTAACAAAAAAAATCTATTTGAATATATTCGAAAAACTCTCACTCTTCGGTGACTCTTCGCTAATGGTTAAGTGGGATGATATAGAATTCGCATTTTGAGCATTTCTTAAGCTTCGCTGTAGAAGCAAAAATAAAAAATGTTAAATATTAGGGAACTTTTTGAATCGTGAATGCGTGAGCCCATTAAATACCTTTACTGCTTTCCTTTGCTCCTGGTTCTATACAAACAATCGCACTGAGTTTTATTTTTAACGCAACTTTTTTGACTCACTTTTCTACAGTTTTGACTGTTTGGTTGTTTTGAAATATTTTAAAATATATTATTAAAACTTGTTTATTTTTGTTTACCGTAAGTAAAACTGTTATTATTATTCACATAAACTCTTTGTAAGCTTTGAGCTTTTTTAGTTTTTAAATATTTAAGCTAGTAGGAATTTTTTGTTTTTTGACGGAGCTTTTTTACTTTGATATTTGCAATAAATTTATTATTTTTTTTAATATTAAACTTTTGGAAACTTCCAATTTTGCATTAAGCTTTTTGCTTAATTCTTTGGTTTGAAGTTATGCATTAAAGTTATACTTTCTAAATATTAACTTATAGCTTAAGAATCGTGCTTTTTTTTACTCACATAAAATTTAGCTAAATATTTGACTAGGTTTGTTCTTGTTACGTTTCTTTTGTAAACATTTATCTTCTTTCTTTTTTCTTGAAATTTTTTGTTCACTTTGTTTTTATAAATAAATACTTGTAGACTGGTTATATCTTTTTTTTAATACTGCATACTTTTAGGCTTTTATAAATATAGTCAATCTCTCTTTAGTTAGTTTTGGCTTTAAGAAATTATTTTTACTTTTTTTTCTTAATATATGGTTGAGTTTTTTATTTTAAATTTTTTTAAGACTTAATATAATTAGCTGCGTTTAATATTGACTGCATTTAATTAATTTTATTATTTGAGCTTGAGTTTCAGTAGGAGTCTGGTTTTGCTTTAAAATTGAGCGGTATTCAGTAGTTTCGCAATGTTGAGTATAATGTTTGAATTTGGACACTGCGTGTTCTTTAGCGGTTTTTGTTCAACTAATTAACCAGCTTTTTGTATTTGTTGAACTTTTGAGCTGTGTTTATTAACTTCAGCTACTTGGCGTTGCTTGGTTTTTTGTGCAATATGGCTGACTCTGGTATGGTTTTCACGTGTATTTTTTTTTATTTTACTTGGTTTCCGGTTATTTTTTAATTTTTTTCTTTTTATTTAGCTTTCAATTTAAAACAAAGGAACGCACGACGGATTTCCTGTGACATTTATTGGACAAAATTTTAGAATCGAAATCAAAAAACTCGTTTCTTGAGCTTTTTCACATAAACAGCTGTTTAGCACAAGCTGCGACACGCCCTACGCCCACGCTATGATATTGCTTGGATTTGAATTTCTATGTCGGCGACGCTTGACTGACTGACTGACTGCTTGACTGGGTATGTCTAGAGCTCTCGCAGTTTCAAAGATGGCTGAAGAAGCGGCGGTTTTTTTCGGTGTGAACTTGACTTGACTGACGACGAATGGATTCTGTTTTTCGCATTGAGTAAGGTTTGGCCCACGATGGCTATCAAGGAGCAGCCAGCAGCAGCAGCCACTCATGAAGAAGAAGCAGCAAATGACTATAAAGACGTAGAAGGAGAAGAAGCAGCAGCAGCAGTGGCAGACGTACCAACACCAACGCAACACATTATTTGCCGGCTTGCAGGCGCTCCCTTATATTAAGCTACAGCACTTATCGAGCGTCCGCGCACTACATACTTTCACTCTCCTACCTTCGTTGCTATGCTCTCACATGCTCCCACACTCTCTCTCTCTCTCTCTCTTTTTTTGCTCTTAATAAAGTTGAGTTAAATTTTGTTTGAACAATAAATAAATTGTATTTATTTGCGCAGTGAGCGCGATTCAATTATTTTTATTCTTATAACTTTTATTTTCACTCGTGCCTTGAAGCTATCGCCATTGCTGAATACTTACAGAGTAGTAGGGCGTGGATGAAGTCGGAGGTGGGGTGGAGTGGAGATAATAGGCATGCGCACTTTTACACCGGAAGCAATTGTTATCAACACAAACTTATACAGCAGCATCGGCGGCAGCAGCAGCAGCAGCAGCTGTTTACATCGGTAAAACGCACACACATGCGGGCGGCTTTATGCCAACTCACACAATTGTACAAGTTTTATAATATTTGTTGTGTTGCTGTTGCTTTGTTTGAGTATCTTTATTTCTCAAACACCGGATGTGGTGAACTTATTTAGGGTGAATATCATTTGGACAGAGCTTTTGCTGCTCTCGTGCGCCGACTGACTGCAAAGAGAAATCAGACAAGTTGGCGTGGAAACTTTTCTCACTTGTAGAAACTGAGCGATGTTTGAGGGTTTTGAACTTATTCGGTCAACACCGACTAACCCGACAAATAATACGTTCAACTCAAAAGATGTATTCTTGATTTTAGGGAAAGTGAGAACAGGGTACATCTGAAAGATGTCACAACTAATAATCAAGTTAATACAGTGAAAGCTCCTATAGACAAACGCTCTAATAAGCGGAAATTTCCTATAAGCGAACACATTCTTGAGAACGATCAGGTTTTGGTTTTTTTTTCCCATACACGGACTTTCCGATAAACGTGCGCGGACACACACACATGTCTATTTATGACAAAAATATTTCCCATAAGCGTACGTGAAGCTCTAATAAGCGGACAATTTTGTCTTTTTTAGATCACAAACATTTCTACTTTTCTTCTTTATTTCTTTCTTTCTTTTTTTTTTTTTTTTTTTTTTTGTTTTAGTGTTTTCGACTTTTTTCACTTTTTACGATTTTCTCTGAATGAGAAATCAGAGTCCAAGAAACTAACTTGCATTGCAGCCAAGAAAATAACGCCAATATTTTATTATTGACAGCTTATGTCAAAACAAAAGCTATCCCATATCCCTTTCTTGGTGTTTTTTTTCCAAAACTTGGATTTTAACATTTTTGGAGATTTTTTCCATAAAAATCACCAAACTCAAAATTTCCAAAAAGGTACACATCTAACAAATAATTAAATAACGACTAGGTAATTTATCTGTTTTAAATATAGGGTGATTTCATTGCTTTTCAGCAACAGTCTCAACCTGACCCTCTCCGATTTGCTTTAAACTTTGTATTCACGTAGTGTTGGCTACAATTTAGAAAATAAATTTGTAATTTTTATTTTTTTCGAGTGGTTACTGAGTTACGGGTACTCAAAAATTGAAAAAATTCGGTTTTTTTCTGGAGGACTGATTTTCATTTGATCATAACTTCGGTTAAGTTTGAGATAGAGCAACGATTTTATATTCATATTAAAGATATTTTCAAAAGGCTTATTTTGTATAATAAAACTATAAACAAAGTTTAAAAAAAAATATTTTTGTGAAAGTCATTTTTAAAAATTATGAAAAAAATATATATTAATTAATGATAATTTATCTAAGTTCTCTTAAAATTTCGGCCTGGGACGACAATGGGAACACTATTTAAATAATTTTCGAAGTAAATTTACTTTAAAATTTATGCTCAACACAGCAGCTTTCGAGAAAGCAGCCAGAACTGAACACACCAAAGAATACCATGTGTGTGTTTATGTGCACAGTGCAACATCGGTGCTTCGGTGTAAGCTAAGCAAAGTTGATAAAATTCTTCGAAAAACTCTTCTAATAACAATTAAAATTGAAAAAGCTCAATTTTTTAAATTTTTTCTACATTTGTCACATATCTTATATTCAAGTGTTATGAAGGGAACTTTTTCTACCATCCCGTGAGAAACCGATCGTAAATTGCGCCTTTGAAATTTGTGATCTTTCTCATTAAAAGGATTGCAACACACAACTTTGAAATTAGACATTTTATGTAAATTGAAATTGCAGAAAACACTAACGTCAAAGTTTAATATTAAAGCACTTTACTTGCACTCACAGAGCTGGCGATTATTGGGATTTTAGGACGTTCGGTAATTTTTGTTAGGATTTTTATTTGTGTAGGTTTTTTCCTAAATGCGCTGCATGAATGTGTTGTGTGAAATTTAATTTTAATTGTTATTAGAAGAGTTTATTTCGAAGAAGGTTATCAACTCTACTTAGCTTAGGCCGCGTTCATAGTGGACGCTTTGGCTGAAGCTGAAGCATAAAGCTGCTTTGTCTAGCTTTTTTTGATCATAGTGAACGCTTATTCAACTCTGCACAAAGTAGCTTATTGAGCTTATTGGTGTTCATAGTGCGCGCTTTATGCTTGCAGCTGACTGATGCTTTGCTTTCATTTGTTTCTTTGGAAATATGGCCTCAATTGCGTTTTGTTGAGTCATTGAAAGATTTTTCGTTTAAAGAGTGGGGAGAAGAGTAAAGAGAAAGGGTAAAGAGAACTGTGTTGATTTTTAATGAAAAAACGAGACACTACGTTGTTGGTAGATTTTAAAATTCTGTTTTGCATTCCACGAAGCAGTTCGAAGTTTTATATTTCTGATTTGCATCGAAGTCAACAACAATTTTAAAACAGAATAGGAAAATAAGGGAAGGAAGCAAAGAGCTTGCATGATATTTTGTTTGTAGCTTTGTTGGTAGATTTTAAGCTCGTTAAGAATGTTGTGATCACGTGAAGGCAGTGTTTTTTTTTCAACGCAGACTACGTTTTGTCGTTACGCTAAATGAGTAGCGAAGATAAAAAAAGGAAGCGAGAAACTTAAATTTTCTTCTTTTTTAATGAACTTTCTGAAAATAAAATAAATTATCGGTTTTATTCTAATCTTAAAAGTTTTCCACTAAAAGTTATTAAAAAATTTGTATTAAAAAAATTTGTTCTTCGATAAAAGCTTTTCTTTGTATTTATATGTGTATTAAAACACAAAAAATTTCATAAACTTACTCAGTATTTTTATTTGCTGATTTATTTCATCCAACAACTTTTCAGTTATTAACCGATTGTGGTAATTTTTTTGACGTTTGTCCCATAAAGGATGGCGCGAATAAACTTAAGTTATCAATTGATGAATATCCATATCAATTTTATACTAAACTAGTCGTAAAGTAGATTCGCGATTATAAGCAACGAAAGATTAAACCAATAATAAACAAAAGTTCAAAGGAACTTGAAACACACAAAGCATAACAACGGTGGAAAGTTCAGCACAAAAAGGACACAAGAAAAACGAAAACTATGTTACAAACGAGATAGAATACACAAGTCACTTGTGAGAAGTGCATAAAACAGAAAAGCACCACAAAACGAAACAACAAAAACGCTACAACAACGCAACAACAACGCAACAACGGTTAAAACTTCAGCAGAAAAAAGATCAAACATATAAAACAAAATCAACGAAAATATTGTTAACAGGCAAAACTGATAAACAAGTGCCGAAATGTAGTTAAAAATTAAGCACGTCGCAATAAATAATAAAACTAAATAAAAAAATTTAAACTATGTGATCAAACAGAATAAAGCGAATAAAATTATTTTGCTGTGAGAGCAAGCGAGATGGAGATATAAGATAAGATTTATGCTGTCACTATGAACACTTTGAGCTTTTTCCATATGATTATACACAAAGCGTTTTTAAGCTAAACCTCTCTGCTAAGCTAAAAGCGCTTACTATGAACGCAGCCTTAGAGTCTAAGGCTTCGGTCTAAGGCTTAGACCGAAACACCGATGACGTGCTGTGCACACGCACACACATATGGTATACTTTAATGTCAGGGTTGCATCGGCAGAAAATAAAAAAGGACTCTCAAAATAATAAAATATATATGAATAATATAAAAAGGTCGAAACAGACAATGAAAATGTGGGGATTTTCTAAACAAAGATACCAGTTTGACAAGCAAAAAAAAAAAAAAGATCGCTACAAAACATATAAAATATTCTTGTGTAGTACGACAAAATATCCTTTTTGTAATTCCCTATTCTTCCTTCCTATAAAACATTCATCCTCACTTAACGTAGAACAGAACATACCTATAAAAAATTCATATCAATATCAAATGTTTTATCGTGATTTTATTCCATCTGTTAAGCTTTGCTATTAGTTTCGCTAGCTTTTTAAACTTTTTATGTAAAGTTTTTCATTTGTGCTTTATATAATCTCTTAAATGTGTTAAAGAAATAATTTGTTATTCTTTCATGCCCTGACGAAGGCCCACAAAGTGAGCCAAATATTTAAAAATAGGATAATAAAAAAGCAAAAAGTTAATAAAAAACAGTTCATGTTTTTATACGACCACAGCCCAATTTATAATAGCAACAAACGACAGAAGGCCGAAACAACAACATTTTTCATTGTTAAAAGTGCTTCTACACTATATGTTTCATACATATGACACGTCAATAATTAGAAATAGTTTTTAGCTACAGATAGTGTGGAACATATGAAAATGTCGTTTTGAAATGTCGTTTGTATTTGCGTCTGTAAATTTTTGAATTAGAACAGTCTCTAATTTCGTATGTTTTTCCATCTGTGCAAAATGTCAGTTTGATAAATTTTTTATGTGAAAATAGAAGAAAAGGCAAATTTTAAGATATTTATTCAATAAATTGATTTTTAATTAAATTCATTAATTATTATAAATTTTTCATTAAATTGATTTTTAATGAATTTATTCTTAGTTTGAATGGCCAAAGGTGGACACTTAAGAGCTTTACGGTTTACAAAAATTTCAAAGGTTGTTTTTTATTTTCAAATGACGTGTCAGATAGTGTGGAGACAAAAGTAAAAACTGAATGACAAAAACTAAATTTTGACACACAGATGAAATTCGTATGTAATTTTTTTGACATGTCATCTGTATGAAACATATAGTCTGGGGGCACCTTAAATAGATACATATATATAAACAATTAATTCTGTCACTCCATGTCCCATTATAACAAAAAATAATTGAATTTTTCATTTATCAATATGTTCACATCACAAATTTTTATAAATAGATTTATGGTTTTCTCGCCATTTAGCTGAGAATTAAAAAAATTATTTCAAACTACGCTCCGTTTTAGTTTGGTATAACAACTAGATCTGAATCCAATTACAAAAGCAAGTGTTTAAAAAGACGTTAGAAACGCATCGATAACATTTTTAAAATTCTTTTAGCTGTCAATCTTTTATTTTGTTTTCTTTAGTTTGTTTTTATCTGAATCAAGTCTATTTCGCTATTTCACATTTTCTTGAAATTTTTATAAGCAAACTTATGAAATTTTAATTGATCACTTATAATTGCAATCTAAACTAACGGTTCCTTTTTTGACCTAGGAATTATTTTTTGTGTGTGAAGAAAATTTCAAGAAATAGAAAATTTGCTCTACTTGCTGGCTGACATGAAACCCCTCTTTTATTCATTCCAGAATTAATTTGATAAGAAGAAAAACAGAACTTAAAGTTTCACAGAAAATGCTGATTGTTTTCCATTAATTTAAATGCCAACCATTTGCAATTTCAAATGCCTATTAATGCATAATATTAATTTCAGAACAGATTTGATAAGAAAAAAGGCAGAATTTCAAATACATTATAAATTTCAACAACAATACGCTTAGAAAAATTTTATACTGTGGTATACTTTACACCACAGAAGCAAAAAGCAACACATTATTTCAACTCAAACCCAATGAGATAGCATCCCTTTTTATTTCGCCCTAGTTGATTAAGAACATTAACATAATGACATGGCAACATCGTTTTTTTCATATATCTACCACTCTTGGCAGCTTAGTTTAGGAACAGTTAACTTTAAAAATGATCTTCATCTTCTAATAATTAATTTATTATCACGCTATACCTGCTGTCCATTCGAAATTTTTTAGTTTACTGAGGTTCAACAACAAATGGGATCGTTTAGACGCAAAGCTTAATTTTTAGTTATTCAGTCGTTCACCCAGGCTTGGCAACATGTAGTATCGTCTGAGCCAACCTTATAAAGTGTTTTCAGCCCTGCTGCTGTCCAAAACAAAGTTTACTGATTTCAGCGGTAAAAGGATACAAAACATATCTTTTGCAAAAATGAATGATATTTGGAAGTGATTTATCTTAAGTGTTTACAAGAATAGCACAATTAGATTATTTCCAACAAATTTCTCAGGTGCTATGATGGACAAACGATACATCTTGCACAAAAGCAAATCGGAAGATAAAAGTTCAGTTTGGTTTTTTTTTCTTACCAGAAATAAAAACTGAAACAGCGAAATGCAACCTGTATGTGGCCAAGCTATACTAAAAACAAAGGAAGGATCAACAAAAGCTTTTGTTTTTGTCGAATTATTTGTAAACAAACTGAAAAATAAAGCCATGGCAAATTGTTATGAATACCAACATAAAGCAAAAGTACCGACGTACTATAGTACCCTCTGATTTATATGAAACTTTCATACAAGCTTGTAGGTACGAGTACCATTGGTACCTTGGTACCATTCGCACCACAGATGTGATTCGCACTTTTGTTTGTTTGCACTTCATACGTAAACAAACAACCAAATGCTAGAAGTGCTGCCAAATCGCTATATTGCGAACCAAAAAAAAACGAGTGTGGCCACACCAAAGAAAAACATACAGAAAAGTAATGATAATAAAAGTGTACTAGTACGGAAAATGTGGTACCTCGTACGTGAAGAATAAAAACGTGTCCAAAATGGTACTAAAGTACGTACTTGTGCAACCTTGTTTAATGTGTTCAGTAGCTCGGTTCTGTAACCTTTCTCACCGTAGTTCTCATTAGATTTTCTCACTTTCTCATTAGATTTTCTCACTTGCACTGTCTCTGTAATAAAATGAGAAAAATCGGTGACTCGTCTCGCTTGTTTCAATTCTACTTTCAAAGGAATTCGATAGACGAAGTGTTTCTGTAAACTAAAATATGCGACTCGAATCGATTGAAGTTCTCACTATGTTCTAACTTGGTGAGAAACATTTTTGCTTGTTTGTGTCACAATCATATTCAATGAAGTTGTGGATATAAATGTATCCATGTTACAAATACTTCTACCGGTAACAAGGTATCAATTTAAAAATTTTTCATGTAGATTATAAATACATTATTAACAAAATATTATATGTACTACAATGGATACCTATATAATAAAATATATTAACTGAAATATATCATAAATGAGATTTATTCCATGATAAAATTTGTATAATTGCATTACGCAACCGCATTAAAAGAATACTCTGATCGCAATGTGCAGATAAGGTTTGTGCATTTAATATCAACAACACTAAGTGTTAAATTGCTTACCATCAAAACCAGTAATTGTCAGCATAAATAGCATAAACATGTACATTTGCGCCATATTCATAAATTAAGCACAAATAATATTTATATTTGTCTTTTATTTGTTGCTTATAGAAGAACCTCATGCAATTTCTCACAAATAAAAATTTCATATATTCCCTTTCACTTGTGTATCTTTTTCATCACGTACCACTATTTACTCGCTTATCAGTTACAGAAACACTAGTTTTCGCAAAAGTGAGTATTTTGGAATGAAATTATGTGACGTCAGAAAAAGTGACTATTTGTCGCAATAGTTACAGAACCGAGCTACAGTTCTTGTTTCTTTCTCGCAAGCTGCTGTGTTGAGCATAAATTTTAAAGTAAGTTGTCGTGCCAGGCTGAAATTTTTAAAGCTTTTAGATAAATTATCATTAATTAATACATATATTTTCAGAATTTTTAAAAATGACTTTCACAAAATATTTTTTTTTTTAACTTTTATGCAAAAAAAAATAAGTTTAATATTTGAGAAATTTTAAAGTTTTATTATTTAAAATAAGCCTTTTGAAAATATCTTTAATATGAATCTAAAATCGTTGCTCTACCTCAAACTTCACCGAAGTTATGATCAAATGAAGATCAGTCTTCAAGAAAAAAACCGAATTTTTTCAATTTTTGTGTACCCGAAACTCAGTAACCATTCGAAAAAAAATAAAAAATAAAAATTTATTTTCTAAATTGTACCCAACACTACGTGTATACAAAAGTTTAAACCAAATCAGAGAGGGTCAGGTTGAGAATTTAATTTTTTTTGTTGAAAAGCAATGGAATCACTCTATCTAGACTCCACAAAAAAACCACACTCTAGTAGTTTTTGTCTAATTTTAATGTTTAGTAGTTCATTTAAAAGAAAACCTAAATAAAAAACGGAGCGCGTACCGGTTTTTTTAAAAATTCTACTTATAAAAGTCTTAGTGGGATTTTTGGAATAAGAGCACTTTTTCCCATATAAATTAGGTTTTCTACTTAAGGTCGCAAGCGGCACGTTAAAATATAAATTTTTTTTTTTTGAAAATTTTGCAGAGAAATTCTATTTTGTGAAGGAACAAAACCCCGGTCCGTAATTCATTACTTTCGAAAGAAAAGTAAGGACCACTCTAATGTACGTATTAACATTTTAATTTTTTTTGTACTAGTTTTGTTTTTTACCTGTTGAAGAATAAAAATTATTTAAATTAGAATATCGCAATGCCCATTTTTTTTAATTTGAATTTTAATATTATTTTTAAGACACTCCCATAAGCGGACATCTCTCATATGCGGACAAAAAATAGGTAGCCATTAGGGAAGTCAATCCCGGGATCCCGGACGATTTAAGCCCTTTTAAATCCCGGGATTGTCTTTCCTGGATCCACGGATTTTTAAATAAAAAAATTCTATTACAAATTTTCATGTAAATGCAAACATTTCATTTTAATTTGATATGAATATAGACTCTTGATTTGAATATAGAGCCTTTTATTGAGGCTGATAAAGATTGTTAAGACGATGATTGTGAATCACTGGAGCAAAGACTTTACAGAGTTTTAGAAAAATTTGCAACATCGGGAAATCAGCTATGTATTTAAAATTTGTCAGATATTAATTACCATACGATAGTTTAAAAATAATTAAAATAAAAAATTTAATTGAAAAAGTCTTTTCCAACCTCTTTTCCAATCTCTAAATTTATTGTTATCATGTTGGTTCATCTTTTTTTTAATAGAACCAAACGATTTGATTTAAAAAAATGCTTTGCAAAAAATATATACAAATTACTTCCTGACGTGTCCAATATATTTGGCAAATCCCCTGAAACCGTTAAATTAATACAATGTGCTAGTCATTAATATTATTTATGTTTCTTGTGTTTATTAACAATAAGGGTATTCACAATTGCGTGGTATAGTAGTATGTTTTTTTTTGTCATAGTTGAAAATCACAATATGAGCACCCTTTAAAATAAAATTTGTGTTTGAGAACCTCCCACTATAGCTTTCTGTTACTATGCAGATACATATACTATCCAATTTGATATATATTATTAATATATGGCATAAAAAATTTTAACTTGCATTTTGAGCTTTTATTTTTTGTAAAATTACCACACTTTTGGTTTTTAGAGATTTAATGTAAAACAAGAAAAAAAATAAAAGCCGCTCGGTACAGTGTGGTACAACAACACGGATTTTTTTAACTAAACTAAGAAACCACGCAATTGTGAATATCCTTAATGTGTTTTGTTTTTGTTACTTTATAAATTAATTCATTTACATTTTTTAGTATCATGTAATATATAACAAAAAATTGTATTAAAATCGTTTTGAATTATTTACTTCTTAAATTTTTCAATCCTGAACTAATCCCGGGATTGAGATTTTCAAACCCGATAATCACGGGATCGAGAAAAGCTTCCGGGATTGGACTCCCTAGTAGCCATCGGCGTCTTCTTTTTTTTTAAATTATACATGTTCAACTAAGTTGTCAAAACTATCACTAACACCTAATGATTAAGCTCAAAACTAAAATTTAGACATTATATTTTTTTCATCTTTCATTTTTTTTCTTCTTTTACTTTTTTTAAATTTTTTATAATTTTTTTTTATTGTTACAGATTTTATTTTATTCTTATTATTTTTAATTTATTTATTGTTTTTTCTTTTTTTTATTATTTTTAACTATTTATTTTATTAAATATTATTACTGTTTTTTATTTTTGCCGTTTATTTTATTTTTTTACTTTTTTTGCTTTTTACCTTTTATTTTAACTTTTTATTTTTTTTAATTTTTACTTTTTTATTGTTTTTTATTTGTT
Source organism: Dichetophora obliterata (assembly GCA_963920525.1). Taxonomy (NCBI): domain Eukaryota; kingdom Metazoa; phylum Arthropoda; class Insecta; order Diptera; family Sciomyzidae; genus Dichetophora; species Dichetophora obliterata. The sequence continues at coordinate 129,342,397 of OY986438.1, read as the reverse complement.
ACTTTTTTTACTTTTCATTTCTTGATATCTTAATTTTTTAATTTTTAATTTGTCTACTTTTTAATTTTTTGAGTTTTTATTTTTTTTTTATATTTTTTGTTATTTTTTCCTTCTTACTTGTGTATATTTGCATTTTTACTTTTAGATTTTTGCATTTTTTCTTTTATATATTTTCTTTTTTAGATTTATTTTTTTATTTTTACTTTGATTATTCGAACATTTTCGAACAGTTTAAAGTTTGTTTATCACGATCACTCATATTTAACACAAATTAAAAGAATTTTATAGCTATCGCTTCAAAAAAATCAGTTTTAAATAAAAAAAATAAAAATATTTAAAAAAAATAAAAATAGACATATTTAGCAGGGACACGATAGGCACAGTTGTCATACAAAGCACACATTAAGCGCGGGGATAACTAAGTTGCAGATGTGTCGCAAACCAAAATCTTTAACAATTAAAATAATCGTTATGCATGTAGCAATAAAAAAATACAAGAAAATAATTTTGTCCAGCTAGCATGTTCTACACGATTTTCTGTACGGCGTAAAGATAAAGTCGTAAATGTAACACTTAATTAACAAAGACTACAACTCATATTTCTTATCAGGAGGAAATTAAATTTGCAATAGTGCAAAGTACGAATTTCACTTCTGATACGAATTGTGGTTGTTACTAACTTCTGATGAAAAGCCCTTATATCCAAAAAACAAACATGACGTTATATAAATACCAATGGACATAGATTTACTGCACCTTTTCAACGATGTTTGCTGACTTATATATGCAGAATAAAGAGTTTGGCAATTAAAAAAGATTTTAGTCTTGTACTTAGTATGGTCATTTGCAAAAAAATGTATCCCAAATAATATTCTCACTTAACTTCGTTACAGCAACCACACAAAATTAATTTGACACCTTTATTCATTTGGAAGACAAACATAATAAATAAGCCCCAAAACTGATAAAATATTTATCAATGTCTGTTGTGCATAGCTGTTATGTAAAGCAAAACAAATTAAATATTAGCCAGTCATTTTCGGTAAAGTTAAATATACTAGAATCAAGGGCGTTCATCTGGAAAACAGAAGAAAACTCAGCCGAAAAACATGTACTACAATTAGCTTATCATTCTTGAATTCTTAACAGCACACTGTCGATGAAGGAGCAATTGGAATGGTTTTGTGATCTGTGTTCATTTATTATTGTAAGTTTCTTGTTTCTCTGGCGATTTTATTTTAAAGCCAGTTTATTATTTAATAAATCAAAATCGGGTTTCTTTATCAAACATTATTTAGTTCTTAAACACTACAAACATAAATTTTTTGATTTTGTATTTAAGTAATAACCCTAATAAATATGAAACAGTTTGTTTATGAATTAACTCGGCTATGATACAGTTAGTTTCTGGATTCAAATTTAACAGTGTTTTTCTTTCAAGACCTATTCCAGCAACATTATTCCGGGATTACATGGTTTTAAAGGATAAATAAAGAGTTAAAGTGTTTATGGCGTGTTTTTTATACCTGGGAGTTGAATTAGAATTTTTATAATCTACGCCTTAAATAAGGATTTTTCGACCCTTCATCTCAACCGCAAATAAGGTATAATAATTAAGTAAGCTGAACCTTGTTGATAAACTGGTCACCTCGAGTATTTTTTTTGCATTATTGAAATGAATAAAACTTAGAGCATAATTTCCATAATTTGCAAACATTTTTTAACCGATACCATATTTTTAACCGATAATATACCTCATAATTAAAGCTACCAACTCATATTATTAAAAAATAAGTATATTTGCTACTAAAAATACTGAAAAGTAAGCATTAGTAAGTATAAGTAAGTATATCACCTTAGAAAAATAATATTTTAATATTTTCTTATTATTCTTTACTAATACAAAAATCAATAGAACCCACAATATTCCTTAAGTATTGTCACGCCCTCTTTTTGTTCACCTCAAAAAATTTTGTGTATGCCTTCTTAGATAGATTACACATTAAAACAATTTTTTTAAAAAGTCAAAATTCTTATATACCACTATATAAAGGTGAAAGTACTACCCCATAAGAGTAAAACCCTAGCGGGGTTTTTAAAGTTAGGCACGGAACATTTTTTTTTAACTCTTTTAATTTGGGTAAACACTGGATTTCTCTGCAATTCAACGCATAAGTATAGGGGTAAGCGTGTGGCTGCCTTTGAACAGGTTGACGTTAAAAGGTGAAAAAAAATTCCAAACATTTCCTACCAAAAATTTACACCAGTTGAAATAAGGTTTTACTTCACAGACTTTGTAAATTTATTAGATAATTAGTTTAAAAATGTTCAAACCATTTAATTAATTCAAGTTTTTTTAAAAGCGGAGCGTCAAGGATTGATCCTTCTTTATTCGTTTGAGTGGCACTGAAAACTCGTCTGAGTTCATCATTAGAATCTTTATAGCCAGAGGTGTCTGAAGCATGTCATCAATCGTATAAGATCATATAAAATTTCTTGTTTCCATGGCGTAGCTGCTTACGTTTTCTTCGTCTCAATCTTTGAAAAGATTTTTGGACCACCAGAAAATTTCCACTATACCAGCATCCGGTGTCCGTTTTGCTCTAAATCTGAGGATAATTAAGTGTTTTTAAAAAATAGTTATAAAAAGTAATGTACTCCAGTATAAAATTTACTTAACAGAACTTCTTGACAGAACTTCTCAAATTTTGCAAAGTAGGGTTTAATGAGCCAAGTAGTTTTTTTTTTGCTTCAGATTTTCAAAATACTTAACCATAGGAGGGGATTAGTACAAAAATGGTGGAAAATTACAAATAAGGGGGGTACGTTTTATTTCACGGAGAAATACCACTAGAATCCTTTTTTTTTTTTTGTCCTCTAACAGGGAAAAATTGTACAAACACAAATTTATCAATCCGACCCACCCTAATATATACACAAGAACAGGTGTAAAAACAAAGAAGGTTTTGTTTAAAAAAGCAAAAAGTTTGTTATTTTTTTGAGTTTTTGAAATAATATAATTTTCATCAACTTTTTCACGCTTACCCCAATACTGGACAGATTAAAGGCCAAAAACTTATGCATTGAATTGCAGAGAAATCCACTGTTCTCCTAAATTTAGTGTGTCAAAAAAAAAATATTTTCCGCACCTTACTTTACAAAACCCCACTAGGGTTTTGCTATTGTGGGGTAGTACTTTCAAACCTATATAGTGGTGTATAAGAATTATATTAAGTGTTTCACTGTGTTATCTAAAATCAAAAAGTATTCAAATAAAAACAAAATATTAATTTTATACATTTACAGTTTATATGTATTTCTAGAATATAAAATAGTTGGAAAACAAACGAACCCACAACAAAAAGTTTAAAGTAGTACGTACTTTCAAAGAAGTTAATTAAAAAAAAATATAATAATCACATTCAAATGCATACATCAGTATTCGCCCTCACTGTCGATGAATTGAAGAGCTCAATTTACTGTTTTTTGTTTTCTTTTTGCTTAAAATCGTATTTGTCTTGACTGTAAATGTTGTTTAATATGTCAGGTATTGTCTTTAAAAAATTTAAAATTCGATACAACTTTTACATTTTTTACATAAAAAAATTGACTTCAGAGTCCGTATTGACGCAGTTGACTTCAATTTCCAAACTTTATTAGCTTTTACAAACAAACGTTTAACCAGAGCTGAAAAGTAATCATAAATAAGTATAACTCTTAAATATAAGTATACTTATAAGTAATGAATTTTAGTAAGTATATGAAGCTGAAAATAAGTATGATACTTAGAAAGTTAGTATAGTTGGTAACATTACTCATAATATATTACCTAAATTTACTTCTGCAAAAGTAATCAACAGTTGATTAAGACACCGAAATATCAATTTCAGCCGCGGTTATCTTACTTACCACATCTTTATCTGATAGGAAAAATTAGTGGAGCTAGTTGTGTCAACTAACTGCAACTAACTGACTGCTGGATATTTAAAAGTTTTAAGTTAACATTTTTTTAAAATTTTTTTTTTTACCAAGAGAATGCACATTAGGGCGCAAACTTTTTTGTAAAATTTTTAGGGGGCGAGCGGAATTCGAAAGTTCGTCACAAAAAAAAAAAGTTGAGATTTTTTCGGATTTTTTGAAAAAGGTTTAGAGGTCGCTCAAGGTCGTTTTTTCCACAAAAGTAGTTCTTCAAATTAATACTTGTCCTTTCTACCCAGAATAAATGCATAACTGAAAAATATAATGTTCCAAAGATCTTATTTGGAAAGAAAAATGTTCAAATTTTATTTTCGGTGGCTTGAAAGAGGTGTTCTAAGTGTTATTTTGGACGGAAGAGTAAAAATAATAATTTTTTTTTTTAAATTTTGCTGTTTTTTTGTTTTAAACTTAAAATTCTACAAATTTTATAACAAAAAAATTATAAAATTATAAAATCTTAGTATGCAGTTTTAAACAACATTTAATATTAAGTAAGTTAAAGAAAAAACGTTAGTTTATCTGCTTTTTTACCGAAGTAATGTGCATTTAAGGTTTTGAAAACATGTCTTTTTTCGGTAAATTTATTAGTGTGAGCACCGATATTTTTAAATAGTAGTTATAAAGTCTTTGGTATGAGTAATGCTCGTATCTATACTATATTTCGCAGTATTATACTGTAATTTCAATCCAAATACTGCATACTGCATTTTTCCCCAAAATACTGTATTTTACTATACTGTTTTTTCGCTGGAGAAAAAAATGAAATTTTAATTTTTTTAACGCTCCGAAATTCAACTTAAATTCAAAATATCAGACACAACAATGGCAACACAGTCAAAGCGAATTCAAACGTTGCGAATATTGACACATGTAAACGGCGAAAATCGAAGCGTACATAGCAACATATCATATATAGCTGTCTCTTTCTTTCCCTTTTAATTGGTGCCTTGTCATTATTCTTTCATATTCAACGCGCGTCACTTGGAGTTTGCTCTCGATTACTAATTTAGAAGAATAAAAAATGTCGAAAACAAAAGCTAAAAATATATTGACCGAAAAACTTCGTGAAAAGTATTCCTTTCTCGAAAAAGCAGCAAAAAGTGAAAGTGATGTTTTTTGCAGCGTGTGTAGAAGTACATTTTGAATTGCATCTGGTGGTAACGCGGATATTGCGCGACATGTTACGGCAAAAAAACATAGACATGCTTTAAATGCTGCTTCTGCCAGCACGTCCATAAAATCACATTTTACGTCGGATTTGGATGCACATATAGCGGCAATGGAAGGAGTGTGGGCCTATCATGTGGTAAATTCCAATCACAGTTTCAAGTCGTCGGATTGTGCCACGAAAATATTTAAATCGTGTTTTCATATCAAAAAGTTTTCGTGTTCTCAGTCAAATGTCAATCAATAGTCGTCAATGTTTTCGCATCGCACGCCCAAAAATTGCTTGAACAAGATTTGAAAGAATGTAGTTTTGTATCAATCTACACTGATGCATCGAACCATGGAAATATTAAACTTTTTCCCGTGCTCGTTCGATATTTCATTCCGACTGTCGGTGTACGTGTTAGACTTTTGAATCTAACCGAAGAAGCTGGTGAAACTTCTACTATTATATCCGAGCTCATAGAATCGGCCGCCAGTAAATTCAATCTGAAGTTGAAAATCGTTTGCTTCTGCGGCGACAATGCAAAAGTTAATTTTGGTGGAGACACTCGAGGCGGCCAGAATAATGTTTTTTACCGATTAAAGCAGTGGCTCCCGCATTTGATTGGCATCGGCTGTGTCGCTCACATTACACACAACGCATTAAAATTTGCAAGTGACGAGATACCATTCGACGTAGAATGGGTTGTTGTTAAAATATGACAAATTGCTCGGATATGCAAAAACACGATTCTTGGCTCTTGCACCAGCTATCAAACGTATTTTGGAACTCTATGATGCTCTCCAATCGTATTTCCTTGCACATGAAAGAGGAGAAAAGCAGCTGAAGGAGTTTTTGAGAAACGAATCATCGAAATTTTGGTTGATGTTCGTGCAAGAACAGGTAAAAAACTTTTTTATTATGTAATTCTGACAACTTCACTTAACTTAATATTTTCCTTTTTTTTTTAGGCTGAATTGTTCGTTTAATACGTGCTAAAGATTGAAGGTGATGATGTCACGGCAATTGAAGTGGCACAATCTTTGAATGACCTTGAAAGAACACTGAAAATGCGGAAAGAAGATGATTTTTTGTCACCAGCAACAGCAGCTGAGAAAAAAAGACTTATTGACGATGGATACAATTCAGAAGAGATGGCTGCTATCTGCAACGAATTTTTCGGTAATATTTTGCCTGCTTTTGTACAGCTCTTCAATGATTTGATACTAATTTTTTCTACTAATTTGCAGACTCTGCACTCTCCTATTTCCTCCTTTGGGCAGCACCATTTCAGCCGCTGAAACTTTTTGCGTGGGCATCATTGAAAGAAACACCAAAATGGAGTGATGTACAAGAGGTTATGAACAAGTTGAGCGAAAACAATCTGTGCAATGCCAACGAAAATGCCGCAAATTTGCACTCGCAATTCCGATATGTTAAAAACTACTGTACGAGTGAGAAAATCTCGCAGTGGAAGGATGGCAACGTTTCGATTGTGAATCGTTGGGTCGAAATATTTACTCATTTCGAAAACGTTGATTGTGAATACAAAGAAATGGCTACGATCGTTGAATACATTCTATGCTTGCCAGCCACTTCAGCATCGGTCGAGCGAATCTTTGCTGCGGTAAACAAAACATGGACATCAGACAAAACTCGATTGGATGTGGAAACGTTGAAGGCGATTATGATCGTAAAATGTAACTTGAAGTATGAATGCGTTGATTTCTACAAATACCTTAAAACAAAGCCGGACTTGCTTCGTCAAATTTCTATAAAGGATAAATACAAAAGTTGAAAGTTACGAATTAGCTCTTTTCTGTAATTTTCATTGAATAAAATGAATAGTGTAAAAAATACTGTTTTTTGAAAATTGAAATACTGTATTTTTCGGATTTTTGAGGCAAATATACTGTATTTTGACCAAATCAAGATACGAGCATTAGGTATGAGTGTAGCCATATGTCAGGAGGAGAACAAGTTTAATTTAAGCCAAAAACAATTTCAATATGTTAATATTTTTATTAAGTTAGTTTTTTTCCTAAATGACCTCGTTTATTTATTATTTTGATTTTATATGATTTAAATACAAATTCTAAATGTTTGATAGTTTACATCATACTTGATTTTAAATACATTTTATAGTTGTTTGATAGTTTAAAATCGTTTATTGAGCTTAAGGTCAAAGTTAGGACAAATAATTGTTCTAACGAATCTTTCCAAAGAAACAACAACAACAAAGTTTTTTCAATATGAAAAGGAAAAATCGTACTCAGCTAGTGATTTTTTCCTTTTTATATTTAAAAAACTTTGTTGTTGTTGTTGTTGTTGTTGTTGTTGTTGTTGTTGTTGTTGTTGTTTCTTTGGAAAGATTCGGTAGAACAATTAATTGTTCTAACATTGACCTTAAGCTCAATAAACGATTTTAAACTATCAAACAACTAGAATTTGTATTTAAAATCAAGTATGATTTAAACTATCAAACTTTTAGAATTTGTATTTAAATCATATAAAATCAACATAATTTTTATTAAGTTTTATTCTTTTTTAACTCTTTTTTTTTGCAGCTGTAATTAACCTCCTGTTCATATTTGATTTTACCTTCAAATAAAGTAGTCTAATAGTCTATTTGTGAACACTATTTGTGAAGTTTATTTTCAACATACGTTGAATACATACAATATTGCAAGTAAAAGGTTTATAGTACCGCAAAAAGCAAATGCAATTTTTTTTATATTCGAAATTACAGAATTAAATTTCTGTTTTTTCCAGGATTAGTTAGGGAAGAAATACGAATCTTAGTTTTCCCAAAACAGGCGATAGCAAATAATTAATAAATATATATAACTTCAAAAAAGAACTCATTTTAGGACTTGGTTTTACTATGGATGAATTTTTTTTTTTTTGATATTTTTAATGGATTTTTTTAGCATATTATAACAGCAACACAAACAAATTTGCTCTAAACTAAGCCAGTAAAACTCATTTTGTGTGAGTTTTGGTGAATTTCTATACTTTGCCTTTTCATGGCAATTGAACAAGCGAGCCAGAAAAACTTACATGCTCAAGTGGATGAAAATCAAATATTTGCCATACAAAACTTTCTTTTATATTCAATCGACCAGAGTCCAGACATTTGCGAAACTAAGGAGTGAATGAAAGAAAACTAAAAGAAAAAAGGAAAAATGAAGGAACTTAAATAAAAGTGGCTGTGCAACAACCAAGTAACTGCGGTCAATTACATTGCAAATAACTGCATGGTTCGCCATTTAAGAGGGAGAGAAAGAGAGAGCGAGCGAATGCGACTATGAGCCAAAATATCAAAAACCAAAACTACTGTTGTCAAACCATAGCGTAGTAATAAGCGGAGCAGACAGACAGATAGACAAAAAGCCGAATAAGGTTACTAACTGAGTGGTCAATCAGCGAATTAGCTAAACAGATTGAAGCAAAGTAAATGCGTTTAAGTAAATTAATTTTTGATTAACCAGTTGTGGATAGGAAAAGTTCGATTTATCTTAGTCCCTGAATATTTATGAAAGTACGATTTTTTACCTGCTCTGAGGATTGAAGAACTTAAAGTCATAATGTATAATGATTGGGTCATGTAGTGAATTGGTTACGGATACGGTAGTGGTAGACAAGATCTGGAGACTTACTCGTTCAACTAAAAAAAGGCGAAGGCAAATCGAAAAGCTCAAAAGCGCTATAGGAACACGCTTGGTGAAGACGTCATGATTAGAGCGGTTACCAAAAATCACATCCTTGATATCAGGGACATGGATGAGTCAACAGAAGAAGAACCCACAACAATTGAAGAACCCACAACGTTCAAAATATGAAATTTTAGAACATCGTTAGGAGGGACCAAACAGTCGCTCGTTCAACTACCTGAGCACTTAGCAGCTCCACTACTTCGTGCGAAACATGTCAGAGTAGAATGGGTTATGTGTAGGTTGAGGAGTAGGATTAGAGTTAATAAATGTTTCAGGTGCCTAGTACAGGGTCACATTTTGAGCTAGTGTAAGGATACAGATAGAGCCAATCTATGCAGGAAATGCTAAAGAATGTAAAGCGGAAACGAGATGAATTCTATGCCATGAAAGTGGCTCAATAAATGTTCATCATTATATTGGTAGTACAGCATGTGCAATCAAGAGGAGAATAAAGCAAGAAATTGATCATGCAATTTCTGCAGATCAATAATCTAGGACGAGGTAAAGAAGCACAAGACCATCGCGCAGCCATCATGGTAAGAAACAGGAGATTAATAATAAGCGATGAAAACAACGTTGGCTTCGTATATGCCACAGTGGGCAGAATTAGAGTATATAGTTGCTAGTACTCACGAAATATGGATCTAAGTTTGTTTGCAGAAGCACTCAACGTACTTGATGTTTCTATCAGGTCCTTAAAATATAAAGTGATCATTGGAGGGGTTTTCAATAGTTAATCTACAGAATGGGAACTCCAATAAACTTGATAAAAAGAGTATCAATTGTGAAATGATTGATAGTCTTGGTCTCACGGTAATCAATATAGGAGACAAGGTTTCCTTTCGAAAAGGAACAGGTGGTAGTATTATTGACATTACCCGTGGAACGGCAAACCTCTACAATGAAAACATTAATGTGATAGTGCTGGAAGATATTTTCTTAAGTGACCGCCAGTATATTTCATTTAATATAGATAAACGTCCAAATATGACTGTAGAAGATGTAGGTTTCTTAAGATGGAACGTCAGAAAACTTGATGACAAAAAATTGTTTGAATATATCACTCAAGCTAAAGAGAGAAGTATTGTTAGCCAATCCGAAATTATAAATGTATAAAATGCCGCAGAATCACTGGCAAAGACACTCACAAAAGCGTGTAATGTTACAATGCCAAGAGCTCAAAAATACTATAAGAAGCGCCCAGTATACTGGTGTAATGCTAAAATACGTGAGTTGAGGGCAATATGTCTCGCAGCACGTCGAGCGTCAACACGAAACCATGGGCAAGGCTCATTTATAAAGTTTTGACACTTGAGAGTGAGCTCGGTCGAATTGTCAGAATGGATGAAAATAAATCAAGAGAAAATGTCAAAATTAGTGCATACAACAAAGAAAAGCACAGATGATAGTTAAAGCAAAGTCGGACAAGAGAGCATTTCTCTCAAGTGCCACAACCTTATAAATAAGTCTTGACTATGATAACCAACTCTTAACGGTTGAGTACAAAAGGACACGTAAAACTTTAATAACAGCCATAAAAGAGTATAAAATAAGGTACTGCTATGTAACGAAAAATATTCTGACCCTTAAAAATGGGTAAGAGCCCAGGACCAGACGGTATATCAAATGCGGTCATAAATGTGATATGTGAGATACGACCGGACTTTTTACTTGAAGTCCTCAATTTATGTTGAATAAGCGGGATCTTTCCTGCTAAATGAAAAATACAAAAGTTAATTTTTTTTACGAAAGGGAAATAAACCATTAAATGAGCCTAGTTTCTATAGACCACTCTGCGTGTTTAACTCATTAGAAAAAGTATTAGGTAATGCTAAAACTTTTGGAAGAGCGCATATATGACCTTGGAGGACTATCTGCTATACAACATGGCTTTCGCAAAGAGAAGAATACAGTTGATGACATTAGCGAAGTATATAATAAAGCTTTACAGGCCAAAATAACAGGAAAATACTGCGCAATAATAAAAAAACGCTTTCAACACAGTAAAATGGAAAGTGGTACTACAAGCTTTGAGAAACCGACGTGTAGACAACTATCTCTATAACATAGTAGCAGACTATCTGGACAACAGAATCTTAATTTATGGAACGAAAAATAATATAAAAAAGTACCGAATAATGGCCGGTGAACCTCAGGGCTCCAAATTAAGACCATTCCTCTGGATGGCATACTGTACGATGGCATACTGAATATGGAACTACAAGAAGGCGCAAAACTAATAGGTTACGCTGAAGATATCGGCTCTTGTAGTAAACCAGCCAACTGCTGAATTATTCGAGATTGTTTCAAATTATAGCTTATGTTGCTGTAACAGATGGCTGCGCAGAAACGGTCTTAAACTTGCAATTCCAAAAACGGAAGCAATTGTAGTGACAGATCGTGGGGTCTTCAAAATACCGATAGTACGACTACAAGATAGAGAGATACCCTTTAAACGAAGCTTATGCTATTTGGGTGTACGATTGGATGAAAAGCTTAGTTTTTGACAACACGTAGTATCTATTCGTGGCAAAGCTTTGTGAACGGCAGCATCATTGGCCGGAATAATACCATACTGTGGTGGCCCAAGGCCACAGATAAGAAAATTAATAAACAGCGTAGTGCACTCCCAGCTTTGTCAGGGCACTGAATTTTAAGTAAAATATTAGGGAGCTACAAAAAGCACATAGAGTTAGAGCTCTGAGAAAAGCACATAGAGCTCTGATAATTATATTAGCGTACCGTACAGTATCCACAAGTCCGGTATTAGTGCTTGCCGGTTTACCACCAATAGACCTATTAATACTGGAAAGAGGGGAAATATATACCCAAACTAAACTTATAAGTTGAGCCAACACTAATTCACAAGAGCGAAAGAGAAAAATCTGATAAATAAAAAAGAATTCCAGGGACAATATAGTGGCTAAATGATAAGAACGTTGGAATCAAGACATAAACGGAAGCTAGACATATAGCCTTATCTCCAATATAAAAGTCTGGATGGAAAGACAACATGGAAACATGGTCTATTTCCTGACTTAGGAGATGACAAACCGTGATAGTTTTAACAAATGCCTAAATAAATTTAAAAGGAAAAAAAGCAGCTGTGACTCATGCGAAGCGCTAGAAGAAGATGCAAAACACATTCTTTTCGAATGTGAAAAGTTGTTGGAAGAGATACGAGCATTAAATGATATGCTAGATGTTACATAAACTCAAGAGAATCTATTGAACGAAATGTTAAAATCTGATAATGCATGAAATTTGTGAGGAAGACACATAAATAACATATTAAATAACATTAACTTCCTTACTTAAAAAAGCACCGGCTTGCTATCACTACGTCCAACAAAAAAAAAAAAGAGGTAGAAGTAGGGGTAGAGGTAGTCGTAGAAGTAGAGGTAGAGGTAGAGGTAGAGGTAGAGGTAGAGGTAGAGGTAGAGGTAGAGGTAGAGGTAGAGGTAGAGGTAGAGGTAGAGGTAGAGGTAGAGGTAGAGGTAGAGGTAGAGGTAGAGGTAGAGGTAGAGGTAGAGGTAGAGGTAGAGGTAGAGGTAGAGGTAGAGGTAGAGGTAGAGGTAGAGGTAGAGGTAGAGGTAGAGGTAGAGGTAGAGGTAGAGGTAGAGGTAGAGGTAGAGGTAGAGGTAGAGGTAGAGGTAGAGGTAGAGGTAGAGGTAGAGGTAGAGGTAGAGGTAGAGGTAGAGGTAGAGGTAGAGGTAGAGGTAGAGGTAGAGGTAGAGGTAGAGGTAGAGGTAGAGGTAGAGGTAGAGGTAGAGGTAGAGGTAGAGGTAGAGGTAGAGGTAGAGGTAGAGGTAGAGGTAGGGTAGAGGTAGGGTAGAGGTAGAGGTAGAGGTAGAGGTAGAGGTAGAGGTAGAGGAAGAGGTAGAGGTAGAGGTAGGTAATCATTATTTTATATTTTAAATATTTAATAAATTATTCATTTTTAATTTCCGTTAGATATTGGTATTTCTGTTTTTTGTTTTATTTTACTATTTATTAACCCTTTTATTGTTTGCTTTTCAATTTAGTTTTATTGTTTTATTGCTTTATTTATTGGTATTATTATTTTATTATTTTCAATCACGCGGCCTGCGGGCGGTGTGATTTGGTAGAAACTGTCACGTAACATTGAGATTTCTGTGTATGTATGCGTGCGAGTATCGAGCAGACTACAAATGAATATTGAGATTCAAGCAGACTAACAAATGAGCAAGTGAGGTCGCAGCCGAGTCATGATTCAATTATTACAGGTTGTCCATTCGTTTGACAACACCCGTAAATTTGTAAAAAAAAATATATTCTCTCTCAAATATAAATGACAACCAGGGTTTTGTGGTCTTCTATGAAAAAAGTTATGTTTCAGTGTTTTGTTGTGTATTTTATTTTAAAAAGTAGTTATTCTATATTTTGCTGTTAGCAGGAAAAACATAGTTTGCATTGCGTTTATAATAATTATTGCTCTGATAATTATTATTAAAAATTGTTTTTAAATTTTGTTGCGAGTCGTTTTTTTTTCAATTGAAATATAAATCGCTACTATTAAGTTGTAATTGTTAAAATAACGTGCGGTGTTTGAAAAACAGTGTATTTTAGTGATAAAATTTGAAAATATAATGTGCCAGTGGAAAATATAAAGCCGTCAGCGGTGTGAATAGATTTGCACAACAAAATATTGAAATTAGTTTTTTTAAAACTTACTTAAATTTAATATCAAAACAAACAAGCAGTGCAGGACGTAGTAGAAAAAGCAGCAGTGAAATGTATCCTTAGGTATTTAGTACTGCAAAAAAGTATGATATTCCTGCAACTGATTACTTTGATGGCATTAAAAAATTACTCTTTTGCTCTCCTCTTCAATTTTACGGGTGTATATCTTCATTCTTGTGAGTAAACGTCAAATGAATGGACAACCTATAGTAATTGAATCATGAGCCGAGTCTCTCTTTCTCTTTCTCTTTCTCTTTCTCTTTCTCTTTCTCTTTCTCTTTCTCTTTCTCTTTCTCTTTCTCTTTCTTTCTTTCTCTCACACTCTCTCTCTCTCTCTCACTCTTTGTGTATCACTGTTTCTGACACGAAGAAATTTCGTTAAAACGCATTTGTTATTTTTTTATTTTGATTTTTTTTTTTAAATCATACGAGAGAATCTTTGTTTCAATTAAGTTTTAATTATTTTTAAGAAATGGAAACTCCAGCGAGTGTGTAATTAAGTGCAATCAGATGTCAAAAAGTTTTTTTGCCACTAGGGTGGATTCTAAATATGTTTTTTTTTTGTTTATACTCTTTTTAGATGCGCTGTTCAGAAGTTAATTAGAAAAAAAAAAGTTAACACTAGTTAGACCCTAAAAATGTGTTTTTTTAAATTTTTGTATATGTGCTAGCAGAATAAGGGGTCACTGATGTCGCATCTGATTTAAGAATTTCAAAAACTTTTTGGCACTAGGGTGGACCCTAGAAATGTGTTTTTTGGCTTTATACTCTTTTTTGATGCAAAGATCGTTGATTTCCAATTTGGTTTTACATTTCAAAAAGTTTTTCACACTAGAGTGGATCCTAAAAATGTTTTTTTTTTGCTTTTACCAGTGTAGGGCACATTTTAATTTCCCAAACACACGTGTTTGGAAACAAAATGCTGCTTGAGCGACGTCGACACATGAACACTATAAGCTTCTTCGTGTGGCTTTCAATCGTGTGCGTTCGGCTGTTGCTTTGTTTCGATTTTTGCTAAGCAAATCAAGTCAGTTGATGTTGAGCTCTTGCTGTAGTTAGGTTTGGCTGCGCAATTTTACAAATGCACAAATACAAATTATGCCTGAAGAATGGCAAAGTTATTTGTATTTGTTACATGCTGTCAAAAACGCAATTTACGCAAGAAAAGTTGACAAGCATTAAATTCGCTCTCATTAGCTTTCACATACTTAATAAAATTGCTCCACCGAGTAGACGAACGCAAAACACATCTGCAGCGATGAACTTCCAGCTTAAAACTTACGAACGCCAAGTTGCTCTTCGTTTTTCTCTGCTTCACACACAAGCAAAGAACATGATAATATATGTGTTCCCATCACTGCTTTATACTCTTGGGTATGTGCAAACAGTATTAAGAGGTCGCTGATTTCGAACCTGAGGTAATAATTTGAAAATATTTTTTGACACTAGAGTAGACCGTAAAATGTGTTTTTTGACTTAATTCTCTTTGTAGATGCGCTGATCGCTGATTTCGAATATGATGTTAGAATTAAAAAAAGTTTTTTGACACTAGGGTGGACCCTAAAAGTGTGTTTTTTTTTCTTTATACTCTTTGTAGATGCGATGATCGCTGATTTGGAATTCGATGTTAGAATTTCAAAAAGTTTTTTGACACTAGGGTAAACCCTTAAATTGTATGTAATGATTTAATTACATCTTAATTTTCAATAAATGAATCTTTTTTTCTAAAATATAAAACAAAACTTTTTGATTTGATTGTTCATTTACATTAGTTGCATTGAAAAAGATTCATAAAATAAAAAATTAAAAAAAACATAAAAATATACAGATTTTATTTCGATTTACATTCGGACTTGAAGAAAAAGTGTCAGGAACTTCGTTCTTCGATTTACATTTTCTATGTTTTTATAATTTTTTTTATGTTGCATTTTTCTTGGAATTTTTATTGGTTAGTGTTAAATTTTTTATTTTTGTTTTTTTATTTTATTTTAAGTTATTTTATTTAATTGTCACAAATATTCGATACATATAATAATAATAATGTTTATGTTAACAGTTGGGAAAAAGTAAAGAGCAGTGCTGAAAAGGATCTTCTACATTTCAACTTACAAAATCGGTGCGTCAAGTCAAAAAACGCATGTTCGAAAAAAACAAGAACATAATTATTATATTTGTTCATAGTTCTATATAATTTTTCAAGGATATCTCCGATTTTCGCTTCCTTAAAAAATCAGAGTATTTGGACTAAGAACATAAGATATAAAAATGAATATCATAAAAATGTTGAAAATTAGGTCCTTTCTCTCCAAACATAGACATTTTGAGCAAATTTCAAATTTTAAAAATATCACTTTTTATTAATTTAATTTGGTCTTAAATTTAATTTGGTCTTAAAATTTGTTTTTACAATAAATTATTTATGGGCTTGGGTATGCCCAATCGATTGGTTAAGTAAAAAATGAAAATTTTATAACACAAAAAAAAAACATATGTAAAAATTTTCTAAAATATTGACTTTGATCCAACTTTTTTAAATTTTTCAACAGCTAAAAGTACAGAATTAATAACTCGTGCTGTAAAGAATGCGATAAGAATTGGTCCGTAATAATATATTATTAGAATTACATTTTAACACTAATTCGATGGCTTCTTTGAGATTCAGATGTTTAGGATGTAATATGACTATTCTTATGTAAAAAATTTTTGAGAAATTTTCTGCTCTTGTTTTCTTTTCCATCCGACATTTTTGGACTTGACGCAACATTATTGTTGCATTATAAGTATGAGTATCTTTTTCTTCTTTACTCTTAGCATTTTCTCAATTGTTAATATTTGCTTTATTATTATAATAATAAGCCACGCTGTTCTAAAAAATTTTTGGATACATTTAAGACAATTTTAATTTTCAGCTTAGTTATTTTTTTTTTTATTTTGAAAACGACTATCTACTAAAAGCTTTCGGGGATCGACAAAACAAGTTAGCCATTTAGAAACAAAGAATGCTAGAATATATTTCACTTCAAACAGTCTTCTTAGTTTAAACTGGAATCTATTAAAACATTTTTGTTAGGGATTGTATCTAGATGACTCAAATATTAAATGGAAGCTTTTTCATACTTGCTTACTCAGTTTTTTTTTTTTTTTTTTTTTTGTTGTGCAAAGAAGTTGCCATGACATACAGATATATATTTATGTGTGACTACAATGACTACTACTGTCAAACACAAGCGCATAGACACACATCCATACATACAAACATGCGATCACATATGCAAATGCATGATAAATATTGCTGCATAAAAGTCATATATTAAGCATTCTCGAGAAAACGTGATTTGAGGGTTAAATAGTGTTGATTAACCTCAGGATCGGACCTCACCATGTTACAGAGAAAGCAGCAGCAGGTTGAGCACTATAGGAAAAGTACCTACAAATGTTTTGACAGGATGTGCCTCATGTTGCACACGAAAAAACAAACTGCTAAAAAGCATTTTTTTCCATTCTTTACAAGTAGCTTAAAACTGCAGATGCTTTCTTCATGCTCAGCTTAAAAGCATTTAAGAAGCTTCAAGCACTTTTTCTGTGTCATATTGCTCGAAATAAAAATTATAAAATATAAATTTTCGATTACTCATTTTATTGATGCAATCAACAATCTTTAAGTCTCAAATTTGTAATATTCACTTATTAGCAAAATTTTCTGTTTGTGTAAGTTATTCCTAAAAATTTAAACAAAGGATTTTGTCATGGTTTTCTCAACCTTCTTTTATACGAAATATTTCGCACAGACACCATCTAGCCTGCAGACAACATCGAGGAAAACAGCAGTAACAAAGGACAACAAACAGCAGCATCAGAGCCATCGGAGCATCAGCTTTAAATGACCACCAACAATGGTTGGCAAATTGCGGAGAAACTTACTTAGCTATGGTAAATTGCACTTGAATTCTGTGCACAAGTATACCGAATGCGATTACCTGGTAACTATAGAGAAGTTGTTATTGTGCTTACTTTTTTTGTTGTTGTTGTTTAATTTCGATAAATCGATGGATTTGTAGTTTAAAGAGATTATGTATTTGTTCGAAATTGAATACATTTTAACAGAATCAGTGTTGAATGCAATTGCAAGAACGAAATCTGTTTAGGTTAATGCTTTATAATTCTGTTGAAGACAGAAGATACACAAGTATATTTTAATAATAAAGTTTTCAGAAAATTTGCACACAATAGAAGGGAATCTATTTTCTATGAATTTAAGCTTAAAAATATAATTAAAAGGGGTTCCGGAAAAACAGTAAAACAAAAACAAAATGAATTGGTTATTTCAGCAATTTAAAGAAGATTGACCGAGGTTCTTATGATCAACTGTGTTGTGCGTGTGTGTTATTAAACATTTATTCACAAATGATCGAAAACTGGACCTCAATGTTTTATGCCGACTCTGAGCGGCTTAAGCCTGGTTTTCACTAAGTCACTTTCAATGACAACAATCACTGATGTCAGTAGACATCTTGACCATATGACGTCAAATGTGTTTTCATTGAAACTCAAAAACTGACATAAATTCGAATGTCAAAGACTGACGTTGCATTTATGTGTCAATTGATTGTCATACTGTTTTCACTTTCGATGTTATTTGTGAAATGTCATCGTTTTTTCAGTTATGTTTTTTTCATCAACAACAGCTGATGTTTTATATTTGAGATTGATAGAAAATGTTTCCTTGTGGTGAAATTTATAAAATACTGTTAATTTTATTAGATTTATAGCAAAAGTGCACTAAAATAAAGATTATCACAGTAGCCAGTGTTGGTCCTATCCACGTTCTATCGCAAGATACGTGTTCTAGATTCGCGCCGCTGTAGTTGCTCCGCCAGCAGCCTGTCTACGTCTTGCTCCTCCCAACTGGACAGGCTGCTGACAAGGCGACCGCAAGTGCTTTCCCTCATCCTTATCACAAATTGGAAGCAACAAAAGTCGACAAATTCCTTGCAAAGCGACCCCAACAACGCGAATCTCGAAAATACGTGAAACGAAAAAAAATTTAAAACAAAATTTTTTGCAGGCAACAACTGACACAAAATGCCAACATGTTGGCATTTCGATTTTTCTTGTCATACAACAATATATTAATTGACAAGCAAAATTCTATCTGTTCTCACTTGTTTGTGATTTTATATGACAATCAGTGGTCATATATGACAACAAATGTAAATGACAATACGTTTCCATTAGTTTGACAACATTTGTCATTGAAAACTGACCTAGTGAAAACCAGGCTTTATGTTCTCAAGAAGGTAAACATTGTAGTATTTTACTCTCTACACTCAAAAAATTTATTAGTTACATTTTTACGAATAATATAAGTAAACAAAATATTCGTACATTCTACAAATATTCAAATACAAATATGGGCATTTCCAGGGCCCCCAACGCGACATTCGCACGGCTTTGAAGTGAAAAAAAGTAAAGATTTCTTAAGAATTGTCAACGCGACAAAAAATAGAAGTCGTTTTCAACTGCATCTACATAAATGCAAAAATCTGCGAATTGGAATATAATTTCTTAAATTGATTTTTTGTAAACTATAATAGAATAATGTGGCTTTATATTGATAGTTGTCGTATTGAAATATTTGCATTCGTTTTTTTGTTCCAACCTCTAGGATGATTTCCCACGTGACATTCCTAACGCGACTTATTTTCCCGTCACTTTTGTAATAAGGATTAGTTCAAGTAATTTTAAATCAAAATTGCACTAACTGGCAAAAACTTCAGAATTATTATTTTATTTTATATATACAAACATATATAGAGTAAAATTATCTCAAATAATTTTTCAATGAATACGCCGTTTGAGCAGCTTTTATATAATTTCGACAATTAGTCTAAATGATAATCGTCTACAAATTGTTGACAAAGTAAAAAATTTAGGATTCTATGTCAATTCAAAACTTACTTGTCTTGACCATGTGAATAACATAATAAAAATAATATATTATTCGCTAAGATGTCTGCGGTTAACTTCTAAATTTACCCCTACTTTGACTAAAAAAAGACTTGTTGTTCAACTCATTTTGCCTATAATTACTTACTCTGAGCTAGTTTATAGTAACCTTGACTCTCATTCTGAGCACAAAATTCTTGTTGCGTTTAACAACTTGACTAGATTTGACTTAAGACGTTTTGACCATGTTACTGTTAAAAGCAAAGAAATTCTAGGATGTAGCTTGATTGGATACCTAAATGCGAGAAACTGCATACTACTGCACAAGTTGATTATTAATAAAACTCCGTTATACCTTTTCAAAAAACTGCGTTTCTGTGTGTCGAACATAACCTTCAACCTTATAATACCAAGATATACTTCTTTACAATCTAAGCGGATCTTTTTTATCAACGCCATTAAGCTCTGGAACTCACTTCCTCTAAACATTAAAACCATAACCAGCACGAACAAATTTAAGCTATCAATCAAGTCCTATTTCTCTAACCTTTCATTCTTCTACACTTTAATTTTCTTCTCCTTTCTCTTCTTTAATGTTTTAATTACTGCCTTTCCTCCTTCTTTTATTTTGTTAAGTTATGATAACCTAATATTTAGTTAAGTTGAAATCTAAAGCTAAATGGTTGAAAGCTAAAAGACCATTTAAGATCTTACTATACTAATTCTTAATTTAAATAAATAAATCGAAATAAATAAATTATATTCATATGTTCGTCACAGGAGAAATAATGCAATTTTCGGATGCCTGAAATATTTGGTATTTTCTTCCATTTTTCTGTTAATGTTTTAAATATATCTTTGATTATGTCAGCACCTTTATACATTATTGTAATTCCAGTTATGTGCTCCCGTGCGCAATTGAAAAAATAAAATCCATCACTTAAAATAATATTCTTGTTTTGGTTATACCCCAAATTTTTCTTTATATAACCGCTCCAACTCCATCGACTCCACCTTTCCCATACGAAGTTGCGAAATAGCTCCATTTAATTGTTTTGCAACTGAATTGAATTAAGAAATCAGATAAACTCGAAATAATAAATTTGTTTTTAAATTGGCTGCTACTTCCGTCCGAGAATAAAAATATATTTTGAAAATTGCCGTGTTGAGTTTTTATGTCCTGAACAAGTTTCGTTATGAAAACGTAAAAGTCGATTTTGCTGTGACTTAAACTATCACTGATTATAGGAAACGATTTCGATTTTTCAAACATCCACGCAACGCAAGTAAAAATCGTAACTTGCCTGTAAGTGCGCGCTCTGAACTTTATTTTGGCAGATCAGCCTATAATTTTCTGCAAAACCAATTTGCAAGACTAGACCCCGAGCTAGAACAGTTGTAAAAAATCTGACATTACCAAATAATTACTATGAGTAACATAATTGATAAAGTAGTTAATATCGAATAAAGTCACTTGTTAAATGTGCCTACAATACCAAACGCGACACACTTTGAAAATAAAAATTTTATTTAAATGTTTAGTGAGATTATTATATGCAGTTCTTTTTTTTTCACTAATGTCACTAAATTTTGATTTGAATTAAAATTTTAAGCCTATTAATTAGAACGATCGCGGAGTTCTGATAAAATATGATGTTTTAAGTACCCTAACGTGACATTACAACATGAACAAAAGAAAATGAAAAATTTACCGTTAATCGAGCTTTGTTTGGTATGTTTTCATTTTTTTGTATTAATTTGTTATTGATACAAAGATTTCATAAGGTGTGTGCAGTCATAATATAAATATGTCCACAATAAATACTAAAGAGAAAATGTCATTTAAAGTACCTAAGAACAAGAAAAAATATATTTTAAGTTTTCAGGCGAATTTTCTCATCATAACAACTGAGATAAGCTGCAAATACATTATATTATAAAAATTTTGATATTATTTTAATATAATGTTAGAAAAAATCATTGGTTTATTAACATTCTACTTTTGGGTACCGGTTGTCGTTTCTGTGGAAATACCCATATGCAAAGTATTTTTATGGTCATATCTTTACGAATTCATTCGTAAAAGCTTTCTATTTTGTTTCTATTTTGTATTGTTATCATAAATGTATTAATTGCTATATGAATAAAAATCTTTAAAGCCGTAACGTTTATTTTATAAAAGTTTGATTATATAAGCGCCGACTTTAAAGGTTTTTTATTCATGGAGAAATTAATGTTTTTATGATAATAATACAAAATAGACAAAAATTATAATAATAAGATTAATTAATTAATTTATTATTAAATTAATTAATTAATGTGAAAAGTCATTTAAAATTATTTTTTACTTTGTAGTGGTTTTGAAGTTGGTTTTTTTTTTTGTTAAAAATTTTTTAATTTCTTCCTTTTTAGAGATTATGATAACAATTTTTCCCATTCTTGTAACGAATTTTCGTACCCTAGTGTCAACATTAACTGAGAAACATTATCTGAGAAACAGTATTTTTCTTATATTGCCACGCCCTTTTGTCCAATAACGCATATTTTTTTGACAGTAAATTTTCATAATTATGCCTACTCTGTACCTACTCTTTAACTAATTTCAGTATCCTAGTGTCAATATTATTCGAGTTACGTTGTTTTTCTAATATTGCCACGCCTTTTTCGAACAACGCCCACTTTTTTACCGTAATTTGTAATAATTGTTCCAACCCCTTTACCAATTTCCAGGACCCTAGTGTCAATATTAACTGAGATACAGTATTTTTCTTATATTGCCACACCCTTTTATACAACGACGGCTACTTTCTTGACAGCACATTTTCATAATAATGCCTACCACTGTACCTAATTTCAGTATCCTAGTGTCAATATTATTCGAGTTACAGCGTTTTTATTATATTGCCACGCCCTTTATCGAATAAAGCCTACTTTTTGACCATAATTTGTAATAATTGTTCCTACCCCTGTACCCTAGTGTTAATATTTACTGAGATACAGTATTTTTCATATATTGCCACGCCCATTTGTCCAACAACGCCCACTTTCTTCACAGTAAATTTTCATGATTATACCTACCCCTGTACTTAATTTCAGTACCATAGTGTCAATATTATTTGATTTACAGCGTTTTTCTTATATTGACACGCCTTTTATCGAATAACGCCCACTTTTTTCACATAAATTTTAATAACTGTGCCTACCCCTGTACTAAATTTCAATACTCTAGTGTTAATATAATTCGATATACAAAGTTTTTCTTATATTGCCACGCCCCTGTGTCGATAACCGCCCACTTTTTTGGACGGGCACCTCCTAATAATAATTCTAGTCTTATATCTCTATCTGTTGACAAAAAATTTTGATAATCAGGCAATTACTTTAGGAGTTATAGATGTACATACATTTAAAAAAAACCAACCAACTTGAGAACCTCCTCCTTTTTGAAGTCGGTTACAAATTTGATATACCGCAAAAGGGAACAGCAATGACGCAATTTTTTTTACAGAATGTAACTAGATTGTCCATGATTTACGATTATCAAAACAATTTCCCTCAACTTTACTCAACTCACAACTATATATATATTAACTTATTTTCAGCTATTGGTGCATTTTTGCATCAGTAACTTTAGAATTTTCGCGCGAAAGTTTTATTACCTGGCACTGTCGAGATTAAGTTAGTATGGACTTTTGACAATATACATTATTTTTGGTTAGAGTCGATTCGGTCGTTTACTTGGATTTTACGCCCACGGCACGTCGCAATTTTTGGGTATTTTTTTTAATTTTTGAGAATTCCGGAAAACTATTTCAAATCTCAATATCGAAAATTGCTTTTCAATAGTAACTATTATAAGTTTTAAATTTTATGTTAAAATAAGCTTAGAGCCCGTTTGTTGTTTTAAAATGGGCAGGTACGGCTGTGAAGGTATATGATGCAGCTAGTGGTGCAAAAATGCATCAGGCCGCCCAGCCCTTACCTGTGGAGGTAAAAATTTTTCCATATAAAGTTTAGGGCCACATATAGACTCTGGACGAAGTTTCATCGATTTTAGTAGTTCGATTTTAGGCCCGGTAGTTAAGGAGCTGCCGGAAATGGGTTAACATAGTAAAAATACACATTTGTTTAAGGTAAATTAAAGTTAAAAAAATAAAATGGATAGAAACACTATTTTAAAAAAATTGATTTTGTGTTGCTTAAATACCTAAACAAAAGGGTTTCATCTTAGTTTTATGTAATTTTTTTAAGAATAATGCACAAACAAAATTTGAAAATTGCAGATAAACACGTTTGTCACTGTGGCCACTCAAAGTGAAAAAAATTATGACTTTCAAAGTGCATTGCGGGTTAACGGTACAATATTATTCAAAAAAATTGCTTACCTAGTTTTGCATAATTTTATCCTCTTTCATAGGGTACTAAACACTACTATGACCTTTAAACTATTTTTTTTAATTAATGCTCACTTTGGCCTATTTCATATTCCCCATTGTGCGACGCACAGTGTAACGAGTTCTTTGAGATGAGGGACAAAAATAGAAGGAAGCATTGTAGGCACATGAAATAAAGCAGGCGTCATTATTTCATAAATATAAAACACCACACAAATTTTTTGCAAGATCGACTACTCCCTTCACTCATCTCCCATACAAAATTAACAATTAAAGTCTCCATAATATCTCCAGTTGTAGAAAGTGTTAAAACCAAATTAACTAGTTTTTTGTATTGACTACACAAAATGACCATTTAAAAATTTCATCAATATTTCCCACGTCCTTCACCCACCTCCCGTACAAAATTAAGAATAAAAGTGCAACATCTCGAGTTGTAAAAAGTATTAGAAATAAATGGTAGCTATTTTTTATTAACTACATTCACATTATTATCATATAAAATATTCATCAAGATCTGGCACGCCTTTTGCTCACCTTCCATACAAAATAAAAAATAAAATTACAATATCTCGAGTTGCAAAACGTATTAGAAAGGAAATGAACTATTTTTTTTACTAACCACATTTACATAATTATCATATAAAAATTCCATCAAGATATGAAACGCCCTTTGCGCACCTCCCATACAAAAGGAAGAATAAAAGTGCAACATCTCCAGGTGTAGAAAGTGTAAGGAACAAAATTATTAAACTTTATATTTACTTGATTTACATAATTACTGTATTCAAATTTCATCAAGATCTGCCACGCCCTTTTCCCACCTCCCATAAAAAATAAAAAATAAAAGTGCAATATCTAAAGTTGTAGAAAGTATAAGCAAGGAAACTAACTTGTTTATTTTTAACTTAATTATCATATAATTATTTTATTCAGATTGGCCACGTCCTTCACCAACTTTCCACACATGAAATGAAATGTATTTATTAAAAAATAGTTTTATTTTATTACATGGGTTTGTTTAAATTTGACATTATTCTTAAGAATGAGAGTAAATTATTGACTGTTATTAGAATAATTCGTAGAGTCACTCGGCACAAAGTCAGAGAAATCGAGATCAGAAATGAAATCAATTTTGTCATTATTCGTATGATGGCCTTCATTTAAAATGAATTCATTGATTTCACTATCATTGGCCTGTGTTTTTCAATATTTTTCTAAGAGAAGAATAAAACACTTGTTTGTAAACATTCCACAGGAAGACTTATTAGCAATTCAAAGATATTTTTGGGACCATTCTGACAGCAATTTAGTAAAACTCTTAAAATTTGCTTAAGTTTATAAAAAATATAAAGAAAACTATCAATGATCGTAACCATAAAACTCAGGAAAGCAATAAAACTCAGTTTTGAAAACTCAGTATTGAAGGAAGACATAAAAAAATGAAATACATTATAGACAAATTGGAAGAAAATACAACACATCACTTGGATATATCAATGAAATAAAAAAGTAGTGTAATGTGCTTGCTCCTAGGAAATGTGGCGGTAGGACATGAAACTATCTCCAGGCGTAGAGCGCTTAGCCAGGCTTTTAATAGTCACTTAGGCTACAAATAGTGCAGTGGAGACCAATCAGATCCTTAAATAGGAACTCGGAGTTGAGGTCAATGACAAGACAATTCACAGGAGCCTAAAGAAATGTGAACTTTCTTTTAGAACAAAAATGAAGAGTCAGCTTTCGATAAGAACCGAAAGTAAAGATTTGAATTCAAAAGACGTATGAGCACTTTACCGTTGATGATTGGGTAAGATAACATGGTCAGATGAAACTTAAAGAAACCGTGTTGGGTCAGACTTGTGTTTATTCAGTTATAGGGCTTCAAGAGCAAAAAAAATTGTAGGCATTGAAATTTGGAAATGTTGTAATGATGTTTCGAGTATGCTTCCATCGAAACTCAGTGGTATAATGAAGTCCATGGATTATTATAATACTTTGGAAGACTCGTATTCCCTTAGTTTGGATAAATTTTAGATGGGGGAAGGGCGTGGCCGATCTTGATGAAAAATTTGTGTTTCGTTTTATATTTATGAAATGACACATTCTATATGATTCCTTACACAAGGACCTCAAAATCGTCCATCTGCCATCGCTGTTCATGACTTTGATTCATACTATTGTTTCTAGCAGAAAAACTAACTCGTGGAACACTTATTTTAAGTACTTATTTCAAAGGCAACGAATTGACCTTTCTAACAGTGTATCAACAAACCCAACCGACCCGTCCAGTACCGAGCTGTGCTCGAGTGAAGATGAAATAAATTCGGAACTACAAAATTTCAAGTTTGAGCGCAATTTTCTTAGAATTTCGCTTAATAAATAAAAAACTGTTAAAAAAATATAAAAATTTATTTAATAGAAGGTCAAACATAAAAAATCTGACTGTCTCGAGATATTGATTTGATTTGGAAAATCGGATGGTACGCCACTTAATTCCACGACCGAAAATAAAGTCTTCGTGTCTCGGCCTTTTTATTGTGTCTCTTCAAAAGTTGAAAATCTACCCACAGTGTAATGATATAGTAAAATGTATCACAGAGTTTTTTTTAAAATTAAATTTTTTGTAAATTATAAGCTTTTTTTCCCTTTCTGCAAAAATGAAACACATAGACATTTTAAAAATACTGGGTAACAATTGTTACTTTGCCAGAATAGGGCTGTGAAAAAGTAGTGTCAACCTTCAAATCATATGTAATCTTATTTAGACGTAAACTTTTGTAACACAGTTACTCATAAGGGGTGTTTTTTTAGCTGCATGAGAACTTTAAATAATAATATAAGACAGAAATATTGTTGGAATTAATTTTTTATTATTATAATCAGGTAGATAATTTCATATGAAATATGATTTCCGGCAAATGTTCGCCGCGGCTACGAGTTACATAGTCCATTCGATCAGTCCAATTTGTCACTACTTTTTCCAATAAATCTGGCCGTATGGCGTCGATGGTGGCTTGAATATTGGCTTCCAATGCATCAAGAGTTGCTGGTTTGTCGGAATAAGCCAATGACTCAATATAGCCCCATAAAAAGTAATCGAGAGGCGTTAAATCGCACGAACGGGGAGGCAGTTAACAGGACTACTTCTGGAAATAAAGTTGTCCCCAAATTGATTTTGCAATAAATTGGTGGTTAGGAACGAAATTCCGTCGATGTTCAGCTGATTAATTTTTGGAAATAAAAAATCTGTCAACATTCACCGCAACGGTAGCTCCTTCCTCATTTCGAATGAAATAAGGACCGATGATGCAGCCACTGTGTAAGCCGCACCAAACAGTCAATTTTAATGGATGTAATGGTGATTCGTTAATGGCTTTAGGACTGTCTTCGCTCCATATACGGCAATTTTTCTTATGGACGAAGCCAATTGCTTGCTCTCTAGGCCGATTATGTTGATCGTAAAATAGACGAACTTCGCGAACAGATTTATTTTTTCAAAGTAAATTTCTTCAATTTCAAAGCGTTGTTCTGGCGTTAAACATTTTATGATGAATTGCCAAACCTTACTGAACAGAAATGTCAATACAGTTTGGCATTCTCAACTGTCAAACCATAAACAACAACTGTCGAAACTTCCCATGAAAAACACCCCCTTTAAATGTATATTTTTTTTAACCAGAATCTCTAAACAGAATTCTATAACTTTTTTGTTTGTTGGACTGTGTTATTTAAAACAAGCATATTTCTAAAGAAATTACAAATATTTTATTCTACTTTTTTTAATTTTTTTTTAATAATTATTTATTATTATTATTATTATTATTATTATTATTATTATTATTATTATTATTATTTATTTATATTAGTACATTAAGAACTAGGTTCTTTTATAGTACAGAGCTCAAAGACATAATTTGAATCCAACTTACTATAAAACATTTAAACTTAAGTCTAAGGTAATTTAAATTTAATGTTATAGAATTAAAAGCGTTATCAAAAAATTTTTATGTTAAACAAATGTAAATTCATAAGACAGACAAAACTTAAGGGAGGGTTCTCCTGGATTTTTTTGGATTTGGCCGAAAAACAAGCAAAATTTGAGAATGGTTTGTGGGAAAATGAAAAGACATACGAACTTATGCTTTTGAACTTTGATTCGTGGTTTATTGACGAGTAAAAAAAAAAAAGATATATGAAAAATTCAAAATGGCGGCTTGAAAATGGCGGATCTCGTCGACCTCTGCGCGCAAAACATCGACCTCCCGCGGACAGTGTGGGGCCTCAGGTAGTGAACTGAAATGAGAAATGTATAAAATTTATTAAAATTGATAACATTTCATATGCCTGGAACCTAACTTCAATTAAGTTTGGTAAAAAAAACCAATTTTATGGACTTTTAAAAAAAAATTGAAATTTTTTGCTTTTTTTTTTACTTAGATCTCGATTAAAAATTATAAATAAACAATTTTTTATGCCAATGTTAGGTTCCAGGCGTACAAAAAAGTATATACTTTCAAACATTCTTTGAATGAAGGAAATCGGATCAATAGAACAAGCCCTGTGCTGTCCGTTAGATTAGAAAACATGGTTCCGAGAAAAACGCGTTTAAAGTTTTTAGAAAGTTGGTACGCGCGCGTGACATGGGTACGTTTGACACGCTCTAGCTCGAGAAATACGCGTCGTATTGAAATATCCCTTGGCACAAACATTCAACATATATGTAACTTTAATTTTATGTAAAAAAAAAAAAATGGATTTTTTCAAAAAAATCCAGGAGAACCTTCCCTTAAATTAAGAAAGAGCAAACAAGAGAGAGAGAGAGAGAGAGAGCGAGAGAAAGTCATATAGAGCTAAAGATCTGATATTTTGTTAAGTATTATGTGATGAAAAGTTCTTCAAAATAGCATGTTTGAAGGATGTTTTTGACGCTATGGATTTTAAGCTACTAGGCAATGAATTCCAAAATCTAGCGGCATTAATAAAGAATAGTCTTGTGCAGTTTAGAAAGTTAAAACTAGGTATAATTAGCACTTGGCTTCTAATTGACCGACTAAATTGCAGTTTTTCAAATAAGTAGAAAGGAGTTTTGTGGTGTATGAGTTTGTGTAAAAATATTCAATTCCTGGCATTAGAGTAGCTTATGATATCGCATCCAAGTATACAGTTTTTTACTTGAGCTAAATGATCAAATTTATGCAAGCCGTAGACATAGCGTGTGGCATGATTAAACGCGATCTGCAATTTAAGTTGAGACCGCGAATCTAACTTGCTGTATACAAGTTCAGAATATGTTATGACGGGGACAACGAGCTGAATTACAAGTTTACGTCTTAGATCAATAGGTGTATACTCAGACGACATCCTAAGGTTACGCAAGATGTAATAGATTTTGCGGACTACACAAAATTGCCCTGCCATTTTCTTTAGAGACAGGCAACACATGCGACTTAAGTACATTAAGGTGAAGACTATTTTTCATAGCCCATTGGTTTATACTGTCAAGATCTTCATTCAGTTTACATACTAAATCTTCCATGAGGTTTGTTCTACCAGACAAGTAAATTTGAACGTCATCAGCATAAGCATGCATGGACGAATATGTGCAGCAGTGAAAAATGTCATTCACGAACATGGAGAAGAGCAGCGGGCCAAGAACCGATCCCTGAGGCACACCACAGCAAACAGCTTCATAGTATGAAAAATTAGTACCGACCTTCACTCTTTGTACTCTATTTGTCAAATAGCTACTTAACAAATGAGTGGCACTGTCGCAGAAACCAAAGAAATATTTTAATTTTTGACAAAGGAGTACATGACTTACAGTGTCAAATGCTTTTGAAAAATCAAGCAGACACAATAGAGTTAGTCTACCATCATCATAATAAGACCTTATATCATCCATTACTTTAACCGTAGCAGTAGAGCAACTGTGACCTGCGCGAAAACCAGATTGGAATGGAGACAAAAGATTATTTTCACTTAAGAATGATGATATTTGGTTAGCCATGATAGATTTACATACTTTGGATATTGAAGACAGGATGCTTATAGGCCTGAAATCCTTCGGTTCACAAGCTGAATTTTTTTTTTTGCCACCGGCGTTACTATAGCAGACTTCCACAAATGTGGAAAAGACGATGTAGTAAAACAATAATTAATAATGTGAGTTAGAGAGCTAAGAATGTGTGGTAAAATAATCTTTACAAATTTTATATTTATACCATCTTCACCAACAGCATTTGATTTAATATTCAATACAGCCTTTGTAACATCGTCTTCTGTCACCGTGGTAAACTAAAATGTATGTTCAATAGGAGTACCTAAAAATGTATGGGAACTTGACGTGTAATTTTGGTTCACATTGGCGCTAGCCAGAAAATATTCATTAAGACGGTCAAGATGAATCTGGCAGTTAGGTGTTTGCTTGTCAACAATGCTTAAGTTTTTTAGATTGTTCCATAAAACTTTAGGTGGAAGAGTGGTTTTGAGTTTGGTTAAGCAATACCTTATTTTTGATTGCCTTATTATGGTTATAGAAGCATTCCTAGCACTTCTTAAGTTTTCCTATTTTTCAGATCAAGGATTCTTTTTCCATATTGCATGCAAACTATTTCTTTTTTTTATGGCAAGCTGTACACGATTTGTAAAGCACGGGCAGGACATATTTTTAATATTTACAGTTTTCAAAGGGACATGTTTTACGAACAGTTCAGTTATTGCACTTGTAAATATGGTCAGCTTATCTTCAATATTAGGACAAAACCACACATTATTTCACGGAGTTACAGACAGATCACAGAAAAGAGCATAAGAATCAATAGACTTAAAATCGTGATATGAAAACGTATGCGACGTAGCTGAACAAGATAAGTTAATGTCAAGAGTACAGAAAATAAGGTCATGATCCGATAAAAAATAAATTTTGTCAAACAAAAGGACAGTTGAAATTTCAGATACTATAAAATAATCAAGAAGACTAGGACTATCGTTAGACGAGAAACGTGTAGGCATGGTATCATTTACAACAGACAGACCAACGGTATTAATATTGTCACAAAGAGATTGTATTATACTGTCCTTACATAAAATATTAACATTAAAATCACCACATACAACAAAATAATTAAAATCTATTGAAAGATCTGACAATTCAGAAAAATAAGAGTCAAGACTATTGCACTTATTAGGTATTGTATACACAGGACAAGAATATTTTCAAATTATTGTCAGCTATGCAGACATTCAGGTACTCAATTTGACTAGATTTTTTCGAATTATTGGGGGTTAAAATTAATTTTAAAGGTTTTTTTTCGGTTTTTGAGCATTTATTTAGAAACAACGGTACAATGTATATTATTCAAAGTATTGTCCATCGTTAGCTACAACATTTTCCCATCTTTCTGGCAGCATATGGATTCCGCGCCGGAAGAACGAATCGTCTTTTGAGGCAATCCACGAATCGACCCATTTTTTGGTATCCTCGTAAGAAGTGAAGCGCTGCTCAGCCAAGCCATGCGTCATCGATCTGAATAGGTGGTAGTCGGAAGGAGCTATGTCTGGGCTATAAGGCGGGTGGGGTAGCACATCCCAATTCAGCGCCTCCAACGTTTCCTTGACGGTTCTTGCAACATGTGGCCGTGCGTTGTCATGTTGAAAAACCACTTTGTCGTGTCTTTTGGCATATTCCGGCCGTTTAACCTTTAATGCTCGGCTCAATTGCATCAATTGTTGTTGGTAGCGTTCCCCAGTGATGGTTTCGTTAGGTTTTAGCAGCTCATAGTACACGACACCCTTCTGATCCCACCAAATACACAGCATAAGCTTGACGCCATGAATATTCGGCTTGGCCCTCGATGTTGATGCATGGCCGGGTGGTCCCCACGATTTTTTTCGCTTAGGATTATCGTAATGGATCCACTTTTCATCGCCAGTGACAATACGATGCAAAAAACTCTTCCTTTTATGCCGTTGAAGCAGTTGTTCGCACATGCAAAATCGCCGTTCAACGTCTCTCGGCTTCAACTGGTACGGCACCCAATTTCCTTGCTTTTGAATCATTCCCATGGCCTTCAAGCGTTTGCCGACCGTTGATAAGTCGACTCCCAATGATTCTGACAATTCTTGAAGGGTTTGACACGGGTCTTCATCGAGCAAAGCCTCCAATTCCTCATCTTCAAACTTTTTCGGCTGGCCCGGACGCTCTTTGTCTTCCGTATCAAAATCACCACTTTTAAACCGACGGAACCAGTACTCACAAGTAGAAATCGATGGAGCATAGTCCCCGTAAGCCTCAGTAAGCGTGCGTTGTGCTTCAACCGCTTTTTTCTTCAAATGGAAGCACAAAAGTAAACCTTCCCGCATATTGCGTTTTGTTGGAACGAAAGTCGACATGTTCACAGAGAAAAAAATATATGTTGTTTACACTTCAGTGGAATGACACATACTGAAAAATGAAGCTTAGACAATGTGCTTTGAAATGAATATAGTCACAGGTGTGCCCGATGCGATCTATTGATAGTTACGCCATCTCTTA
Source organism: Dichetophora obliterata (assembly GCA_963920525.1). Lineage (NCBI taxonomy): Eukaryota > Metazoa > Arthropoda > Insecta > Diptera > Sciomyzidae > Dichetophora > Dichetophora obliterata. The sequence continues at coordinate 129,309,976 of OY986438.1, read as the reverse complement.
GAAAACCTTTAAAACTAATTCCAACCCCCAATACTTATACGTTTGAATATTTTTTGTAAAGATCCCATTGTTGAATCCATGCGAGGGAACTGCAATACCGATCCGAACTCCGAAAAACCAAATTAAGGCTAAGGTTCAGCTGTCAAAACAAAATGAAGGCTGTGTGCGAATTGATCTAAATGCGACCTAAACTAAATTGTGTCGATAAGGCAGTGCTTCCCTATTTAAGAATCATTTAGGTAGCTCGAGAATTTCCTAAATTATTTAGGAAGCACTGTCTTTAAATTATTTACCATATTTAGTTTAGGTCGGTTCCCGTGCAGTTCCCTCGCACGGATTCAACAATGGGATTTTTGCTTTAAAGGGAAGGCAGTGCAGATCTGATCCACTTTCGCCGCAACTGATCCGCCGGATTCCACAATCAGCATGAATCATAAAAATGTTGATATTCTGATAAAATTAAACTTGAATTTTTGCAAATGGTTTCAGTTATTTGCTTGATAGGCAGCGGAGCAATATGAAAATTAGAGTCGTGATTTGTATTCCATCTGTGTATAAGGCCCATTGCCAAGTTATCGTCTGAATCTGCATTAAAATTTATTATTATTCTAAGAGAATTTCATTCGGTTATAAAAGTACTTGTTATTTGCTTAATATCTTTCTCCGCTGTTGATGCATAATCTACTTCTATGCTTTTCAACGCCTTTCCTTCTCTATTTTGCCCTGCCATTGTAGTCTAACGCAAATTTGTTACAAATTTCTTGAATATTATCAAAAAATTGTGTAGATGAATCCTTTTGTATTCACAAACAAAAAAAAATTGTATTGTAGATAAGTCAAATATTTAAGGGGAAAAACATTGCTAAACTCTCTTTTTTTTATTAAAATAAATCTCATAGGTGGCAGATGAGTTAACGATTTCTGTGCCATAAAAACTTATTTTCGTGGAAAATGTAGATAGATCGTATTGAATATAAGCTTTCGATATGACACGATTTTGTGACTGAAAAATTCGCCTAAAAAACTTACCCGGAAGATTTGCTACAAATTTTCACAAGATATTCCCAAGACTATATTAGTTGATACAAAAATTCCCTAAATACTACTGCAAATAAAATAAGTTTATCTCTTTACCCGTTGGAATTCAATAATTTTTAATTGTTTACTTTAGTGGATTTTTTAATTGTTTTCTTATACAATCATTTTTATGTGTATGTAAGAAAATTTTAATTAGAATCTCAAATGTACTTACGTTTGCAAAGGTTTGGGGGCGTGGCGGCAACTGTACCGGTGGTCTCATGCCAGTAGCTTGGGGTGGTGGTGCTGGACTGTAACGTGGTTGATGCATTTTTTTATTTAGATAGTTTGTTTTACTTTAATGTCTTAGACGCTGAAGATTGACGTTAATGATATGAAGAAATTATAGCTAAAAAAATATAAAAACATATTTATAATTAACTTTTGTTATTGAATTTAAATTTATAAGTAAAGAATATAACTGATATTTATAATTGCAAAAAAAAATAAAAATTAATCAAAATATTCAAAATCAATTTCAAAAAGTTTAAGAATCAATTAAAAAAATAACCTATAACTGAAAAACTGTACGCTTAATTTGTTTAGCTTATTTCAGGAATTTTTTCGGAACAAAAAATATAATTTTTTGTACTTTAAAATAAATAAAACAATTAAAATTATAATGCTGTGTTTATGGCGTAAAGTTGTTTTCTTGAAAAAAGTGAAATCAGAAGATGGAAATAATCAGCCCTTTCATGAATAATTTTTCACGCGAAATCAGAAAAGGGTGATGTCATTTTTAAGATTAAGCTCAAGAATATTTTTAATAAACAAATTTGCATTACACATTTCCAAAATGGTCTTGAGCTTTATCTTAAAAATGAAAACTCCCTTTTTCGATTCCGGGTTAATTATTATTTTAATGGGGCTGAATATTTTTATTTTTGTGGTCTAACTCAAAAAAACCAATTACGAAGGTGGTTTATATACTTTTATTTCGGGAATAAATATAAGGACTGAATTTTTCATTCAAAATATATTTGTTATTTTCGTAATATTCTTCTTTATGATTTAATTCTATTCTAGTTCTACATGCGTTTGAAACATTTGTCATAACATATATCCCAGTCCGCTTGAGACACATCAAAAACAAAGTTTTAAACGCATCAACGCAAATTTTTCTTTATGTGAGGGACAAAAAGAAGTCATTAGTTGCCAAATCTGGACTGTACGGCGAATGACCCATTAATTCGATGTTTTGAGAGCTCACATCTTTTTTTGAGCTGATGTATAGGAATTCGCATTGATTCTTCGGCGCTTGTTTAATTTCTTTATATTACGGAAAACTTATTTTATCTTACTTAAATGGTTATGTACCATTCCGAATATTCAGTTCTGCGTATCTCAAGTTGTATCGTGGCTACATAACCATTTTTTTGGAAGAAACAGATGACCATTTGCTTTGCAGTACTTCGAGCTCGAACAACTTTTGTGGGATTTGGTTCATTTTAAAAGACCCTTACAGTTGGCTGCTGATTACTTTCAGATTCATACCCATAGATCCACGATTCGTCATCAGTCACCAGTCACCAGGCATCAGTCACCAGTCAGTCATCAGTCGATTTTATAAACGTCTTTTGAAGCATCGCGATTGCATTTTTAGAGCGTTACTTAACATTGAGTGATTGGAAAATTATGTGGAATCCAACGTGAACAAATATTTTTCACAACTTGTGTTAATTTAAAATGATATGTGTGCTAAAATTGATTCGAACGCAGTCTCTTGCGTTATATTTTTTTATCTGGCCATGTATTTTCAAGGAAAATTTCATTGGGAGATAGAGGGTTTGCCCTAGTTCATATGAAAATGAAATCGCCAGACAAAAAACCATAAAAGGCCATAAGAAAGTGTCAACAAATTTTGAACAAAATATGTTAGTTCTATAAAACAGCTTTATTCCATGTTATTTTGTTCCATTTGTTCTAAAAAACCTACAATATCTACATTGTTTTTAAAATTAATGTTAGTAGTTTTAACTAAAACTAGGAAATTTTTCGCGGTCAAATCTGCTTCCCAGATTTGTCTCGAGTGGCCAGATGGCTATAGTCATGAACACTATGGCTATAGTGTTAGTATGGTCTTTGGTTTGATGTAATCAAACCTTATCGACTTCCAGCGATGAAGAGCCTGAACAGAATCAAAAATCGTTGCGTCCGACGATTGAAATAGCATAGATTCTAAGTCTGCGATTTATCGTTGCAGAAAACGAGCTGCGTATTTTGCATGTATTTTCCAACAACAACGAATCGTCGATCGCAACGATTTTTTATTCTGTTCAGGCTCGAACTGAGTTTATTAGTTTAGTTCGATGTCTTGACAGATTCTCAATCCCACGAGTGACGTTTGTTGTATCGACTAACATCACATCCACTTGAGCAAGTCACAATGGAAGTTGCCACTGTGTGCTGGAGGTGCGGAAGGTTGCCACACTAACACTATTGCAGATGCCGCCAGGTTGTGTTTACCTTGGCGGGTGGGAAGATTTTTATTTAAAAGTATAAATAAAACCTCCCAAAAATTCAATTGATGAATTTTAAAAATAGGTGTGAGTAAAAACTTCCACGTTGAATACCGGTTTTCTTGCGAAATCGCATCTGCATAGTTAAAGATGGCGGTGTTTTGATTCCCAGGTTGTGGAACGTAACAACTCGCCGGTCTGATGCCGAGTGGTAGTTCAGTTCGATCTGGACAGTGATCTAAAAGTGATTGTGAAAGTGGTGTGAAAGACACAAAAAAGTTTTAAAAAATCGATAAAGGGACAAAACGAAGTAAAAGGACTACGGAGGACGTGGTACCGGGAAGCTGCAAGGACCTTCGAGCCTAAGAGAGACTTCGTGAAGGAAAACTTTAAGGAAGACAGGACCCCCGTTTTACATCAAGGAGTATTTTCCGTGTGTCGGTGCTGCGTCAGTAGCAGTGTGCTTTAATTAATAAATTGTTAAATTTTCCGGACGTGCTTCAAATAATTTTTCTGATAAACTTTTCCTTCCGTGCGTTAATTATCGATTTTTCAGATTTTCATTTCGTGCCTAGTTAATAACTCAATGCGCTTTCTTTTGTACTTTTTTTGCCAGATTCCCTTGTTAGGCCCCCCCCGCGGTCGAGCCTAGTTCGGCCAGGACAGGTAAACGGTGATTTTACTTAGTGAAATCGTGTGAGGGTTCAAGTCCTCTCCTTGAACCCGCAACTAGAGTGCGGCCCCAAAGTGGGTTTAGTTTTTTTTAACCTCCGCGTTCCAGTTTGATGGTTAACGAGCACTTGCGCCAATTCAAACTTTCATTACCGTGCGAACCCACCTCTTCTCGACTGAGCAGGTGGCAACCTTGTTGCACAAAAGTGTCTGCGACAAATTTACGAAACTAAAGATAGTAATAAAATATCTAATTCAGACAATACTCTTGTGAAGTTATAACTATTTAGTTTCCGACCGAAACCGAAACCGACCATTCGACCATTTTATAATATTCGGCCGAAACTGAATTTGGTTACAAATCTTTAAGTGGTGATATTAACTTTTTTTATACTGCCAGTGACGTGGGGTCTCACAGGCTCCTTTACTTCATTGGTTGATTATTCAATCAATCTTTTACAAAAACTACAAACATTGGTTTATAGAAGTTAAATTAAAAGAATAAATGTTTAAACAATAGTATTTTCTTTTTATTTTCAATTTTAATCAAAAATAAACATTTAAGGAACTTTGCAGTCTTCATGTGTTTCTCGGAAATCGCGACTAGGGAGGGGCCTGTGAGACTCCACTTCACCACTTAAAGATTAATATAAAGATTGAAGTTTTTTACAGATTTATTTTGACGTAGAATTACGTCTTACAGCGCGGTTTGTATGGGGGTCATTTTCACAAATTTTTTCAAAGTGATATTTGACACTTTGGGGTATACCTACAGCCTTTAATATTCATCGTACAAAAAAAAATGCCAAAATATCAGTTTTAGTGGGAATAAAACGAATATCTAATAAAATAGCAAAATCTAAGAAGATGAAAAATTCATATATTCGTATGAGAAATGCACAAGCTGCTTAGCTGCACTAGCTGCTTATGCTGTTTTTAAGGTTGTTGTTGTTGTGTCTGCTTGTTTGGTTCGTAATCACGTCGTTCGTTGTTGTGCTGCTTTTGTTGTTGTTGTTGTTGTTTTGTTTTTATTAATATGTATGTAAAACATACATAAATAAATATACATCAATTGCTTTAATTTTTTTCGTTTCCCAGATAGCCAATCGGCTCGGTTGAAAACGGTGTGCACTTTTAAAAGCACTGAAGCGGACCGTTTCGTTGTCAGCAAACTATGCATTGTGTGTTTCATATAAGCGTACCATTTATTTTTAACTATCAAACAATTAGAATTTGTATTTAAATCATAGAAAATCAACACAATAAATAAGAAGGTCATATAGCAAACTTTAAGTTGTATATTAATTTTATTTGTTGTTAAACAATTGTAACCTTTTCTTGAAATGGTATTTATTAAGTTGCAATAATAAACTAAACAATAAACGTCAACTCAACTGCACTACCTTGATTTAAAAACAAGATTCAATGCATATTTCAGCGTTTTTTGGCGAACGGGTGAAAAAGAGAGGGAAAAAGACAAGAACAAACGACACATCAAGCGAGTATGACATACATTTCAATTCGATTCTTCATAAATGTAAAAATGGACTTTACAATTATATAGAGAACGGTTTCAAGGTACAAAAACATGTCTTTTTCATTCCAGCAAATCAGACGCTGCCGTTTTAAGTATTGTTTAGCTGGCATAGTAACATCCATGGCTTGTTGGGTTGTAATGCAATCAGAGCTGTAAAAGAATGCATTCAATTTGATTTAAATCAAAAAAAAATTAATCAATGAATAACGAAAAGGAATGCATTCAATGAATGCAAAATTTATTTAAAAATAAAATTGTTAATTCACACTCAATTTAAAAAAATGATTAATTATTCATTTCAATTATTCATTTTCGTTATTCAGAATAATGAATCAAATTTTTTATTCATTTGAATGCTATTCACAAAGAATGCCATTCACAAAGAATTACAGAATTTTCAATTATTCTATTTTTATTCATTATTCATTTTTTATTCGTTATTCATTTTTTATTCTTTATTCATTTGTTATTCATTATTCATTTTTTATTCATTTGTTATTCATTATTCATATTTTATTCATTATTCATAATTTATTCACTATTCATTTTTTATTCATTATTCTTTTTTTATTCATTATTCATTTTTTAGTCATTACTCATTTTTTATTCATTATTCATTTTTTATTCATTATTCATTTTTTATTCATTATTCATTTTTTATTCATTATTCCTTTGTTATTCATTATGCCTTTTTTATTCTTTATTCATTTGTTATTCATTTTTTTGTCATTGCTTATCAATTTGACGATATTGATAAGAACAGAAAAAATTTAAAAAGTTAATATACATATATACAGAGTTGTTGTTGCCTTCTTCAAACTTATTTGATCTAAATAGCTCACGATTAACCCGAAACACCCTGTCGTTGCCATATGGACACGCAAACACAAACACTTAAAATGTGCTTATTTTAGTTTAAACCTAAATTTTATATTTGCGTTAACAGGTCATTCTAAAAATTTAAAAAAAAAATTATTCAGGGTGGTTCGGGTTAAAGTATTTTCATTTAAAAATTGGTTTAAGAAATCGAACATAAAACGTGATATACTTACTTCAGGAACAGAAAGATATCTGTTAATAAAAGTATGTACAATTTAAGTTACCAAAAACTGGTGAGAACTTCAAAATAATTTTTTTTTATATCGATGGCTTAATATAGAAAATGCGTAACTCGTTTTTTTTTTTTTTTTTTGTGAAAGCTACGATTGTAAATTTGTTGCCTATTTTATTTAAAATCTGCATTTAAAAAATTTTCTATAGAAAAACACCTTTTCTACATTAAGCCATCGATATGTAAAAAAATTGAGTTTCTCATCTGAATGAAACATGAAATAAACATTTTGAAAAAAGGAATCCAAGTAACCGAACTACGCTTGCAAACACAAACTAGGTTAACACTAAACTGACCACAATCGGTAAATCTGACCTGCTATTATTGTTTTTCGAATCTAAACATGGTTTTTCATTCTATACCATTATAAATACATTAAATTCATTTAATAATAAATAAACCGTTATCTGCGTTTAATAATAAAAATTATGGATATGTTAATTACCAGTAATTTGATGATAAGGTTCAGGAAAAGGTATTGAAGAAATATCGGTAGGTTGAGTGTTAATAAAATTCTGAGTAAGCTAAGCACGCAGTCATGACTATTTCCAGCGAATTAATGCCGAGCTTGCTTCTTCGTCCCAGTGGTAAATGGATAACCGAAGTAACCAACTACATACGATTAAATTTTATGTCATAACCGATATACTTATTCCAGCGGGGTGTGAGGAATTGGTTCTTCATAAGTTAAAACAACAGAGATCGAGCGTACGTTTAGGAACTAGTTAGGCACAAATGAAACATGCTTTTAATTCCACCAATTGCCTAAAAAATTTTTTGTTGCGTTTTTTTAACAGATTGTATACACGAGGATTTAGATTTGTTTGTTATGTTTTTTTTTTTTTTGATTTCTTAAGATATTTATAAAAAATTTTTTGCTGTTGTAATCTATATCATCAAATTAACAGCCCTATTCTGGCAAATTAACAAATTGTTAACCAGTATTTTGAATATTTCTATGTGTTTGTTGTTTTCAATACAAAATTTAAAGCTCAAAAAACAAAATTTGTTAATGAAATTGTCAATAACTGAAAGGCAGTTGACAATTTTTATCAAAATTTTTATTTTTGAGCTTCAAATTTTGTTCTGAAATAAAAAAATTACAACAAACACATAGAAATATTCAAAATACTGGTTAACAATTTGTTAGTTTGCCAGAATAGGGCTGCTATAAAAAAAACAGCCCGAATCCTAAGCAATGACAAAAAAATGAATAACAAATGAATAAAGAATAAGAAATGAATAATGAATAACAAATGAATAATGAATAAGAAATGAATAATGAATAACAAATGAATAATGAATAAAAAAATAATAATGAATAAAAAATGAATAATTAATAACAAATGAATAATCAATAAAAAATTAATAATGAATAACAAATGAATAAAGAATTAAAAAATTAATAACGAATAAAAAATGAATAATGAATAAAAATAGAATAATTGAAAATTCTGCAATTCCTTGTGAATGGCATTCTTTGTGAATAGCATTCAAATGAATAAAAAAATTGATCCATTGTTCTGAATAACGAAAATGAATAATTGAAATGATTAATTAATCATTTTTTTAAAATTGAATGTGAATTAAAAATTTTATGTATAAATCAATTTCGCATTCATTGAATGCATTCTTATGTCTTAATTCAGTTGTACTTAAAATTTTTAATATGAATGCAGACTTTACAGCTCTGAATGCAATAGAGAATACAGATGCATGTAGCTAGAGAGCCCGTATGTGGCTACAAAAAAATGTACTACTACTAGTCAAGGTTGCCAGTTAAAATTTAAAACAATTCCGACAAAAAGCTTATTTTTTCACAATAACATAAATTAAATGCAACAAAAATTACCATTGTAAAGACAAACAAAAAAGTTTCTACCGCAATAAAAACTATCAAAAAAAATCTCACGATCATTAAAAATTACCACAAAAATACCACGCGTTTTAAAAATACCACCACAAATTCCATATGCATTTAAAATTGCCACAAAAATCTCATTCGCATTAAAAAATACCACAATGAGTCCCATATGCACAAACAATTTAAAAAAGATTTAGAAATACCACAAAGAAACTTTTCTCACTGAAAAAAAAATGGAAGAAGAATATTACCAAACACCCACGGAAATTAAAATAATACCTCGCTGAATTTCCACGCCAATTAAAAAAAAATACCACGCTAAATTAAAAATTTTAATAGGAATTCCCAGAAACAAAAGTTCCTAAGGGCAATTAAAAATTACAACGAATGGGATTTTTCTAACATAACTGGCAACGTTGCTGCTGATATTGTTGTTTTGGTTCTGCATGTGCTCCAAAGGGCCGTTTTTCACTCGGCAATTCTATGAGCAATAATTGCTTTTGCCGCAAGTTGTTTGTAGACTACTCGGGCTACTAAAAGGGACTTTCGTAAACCCACCCCCCTCATGCGGGCGAATAATCCACAAACTGCTTGCGGCAAAGGCAATTTTTGCCGAGTGAAAAGCGGGACAAAGAGATCTTGCTACCAGAACAATAATTGCTTTCGCCGCAAGCTCGACAATTTTCGTGTGTAACGAGTGAAAAGCGGGACATAGTAAGCAAAGTTCTGTTGATTTTCTGTGGACGATTCGGTTCATCCCTTCTAACGCTGCTCAACCGATGTGATCTTGCTCTTTTCTGTGCGTCGTTGTTTTAGATTTGCTTGGTAATTGTTGTTGGTTCAGTTAGCTGACATTTTTTTAGATGTTCTTCATTTTTACTCGACATGAACAGCTGTATTTGACAACTAGCTCGCTTTTCTCTGCTTTCTACTTCATTCCTCTCCAAGTCGGTCGGCTTAAAATCATTTATTGAGCTTTAGGTCAGGTTACAACAATTAATTGCTCTAACTAGTTAATCAATCAGCTAACTAATTAATCAGCTAGTGATGTTTTTTTTTCTTTTCATATTGAAAATGTTGTTGCTGTTGTTTCTTTGAAAAAAATTCATTAGAGCAATGAATTGTTCTAACATGACCTAAAGCTCAATAAACGATTTTAAGCTATCGAACAACTAGAATTTGTATTTAAAATCAAGAATGATTTAAACTATCAAACATTTAGAATTTGCATTAAAATCATAGAAAATCGACATTAATATACATTTTAATAAATGCTACGCTTATATGAAACACACAATGCATAGTTTGCTGACAACGAAACGGTCCTCTTCAGTGCTTTTAAAAGTGCACACCGTTTTCAACCGAGCCGATTGGCTATCTGGGAAACGAAAAAAATTAAAGCAACTGATGTATATTTATATATGTATGTTTTACATACATATTAATAAAAACAACAACAAAAGCAGCACAACAGCGACGTAATTACAAACCAAACAAGCAGACACAACAACAACAACCTTAAAAACAGCATAAGCTGTTTCTCATACGAATATATGAATTTTTCATCTTCTTAGGCTGCGTTCATAGTAAGCGCTTTTAGCTTAGCCGAGAGGTTCAGCTGAAAAACGCTTTGTGTATAATCATATGGAAAAAGCTCAAAGTGTTCATAGTGACAGCATAAAGCTAGCATAAAGCTTATTTTCAAATGCTTTTCAGCGCTTATATATCCATCTCGCTTACTCTCACAGCAAAATAATTTTGTTTGTTATGCTTTGTTGCAGAGCATTTTTAAAATGCTTTTCGGAGCTTTATTCTTGTTTGATCACATAGTTTAAATTTGTTTGCTTAGTTTTATTATTTATTGCGTCGTTCTTAATTTTTAATTACATTTCGGCACTTGTTTACCAAATTTGCCTGTTAACAATATTTTCGTTGATTTTGTTTTATATGTTTGATATTTTTTTCTGCTGAAGTTTTAACCGTTGTTACGTTATTGTTGCGTTGCTGTAGCGTTTTTGTTGTTATGCTTTGGTTTTCTAAGTTTTGTTGTTTCGTTTTTTGGTTCTTTTCTGTTTTATGCACTTCTCACAAGTGACTTTTGTATTCTATCTCGTTTGTTATATAGTTTTCGTTGTTCTTGTGTCCTTTTTGTGCTGAACTTTCTACCGTTGTTATGCTTTGTGTGTTTCAAGTTCCTTTGAACTTTTGTTTATTAATGGTTTGATCTTTCGTTGGTTATAATCGCGAGTCTACTTTACGACTAGTTTAGTTTCAAAATGGATATTGATCAGTTAACAACTGAAGTTTATTCGCTGCGTCCTTTATTGGATAAACGTCAAAAAAATTACCACAATCGGTTAATAACTGAAAAGTTGTGGGATGAAATAAATCAAATAAGCAAATGAAAATACCGAGTAAGTTTATGAAATTTTTGTGTTTTAATACACATATAATTACAAAGAAAAGCTTTTATCGAAGAACAAACTTTTTTAATACAAATTTTTTAATCCATTTAAGTGGAAAACTTTTAAGATAAGAATAAAATCGATAATTTATGCTATTTTCAGAAAGTTCATTAAAAAAGAAGAAAATTTAAGTTTCTCGCTTCTTTTTTTTATCTTCGCTACCCATTTAGCGTAACGACAAATCGGAGTCCGCGTTGAAAACAAAAAAAACACTGCCTTCACGTGATCGCAACATTTTTAATGAGCTTAAAATCTACCAATAAAGCTACAAACAAAATATCATGCAAATTCTTTGCTTCCTTCCCTTATTTCCTCTATTTTCCTATCCTGTTTCAAAATTGTTGTTGCCTTCGATACAAATCAGAAATTTAAAACTTCGAACTACTTCGTGGAATGCAAAAAGAAATTTTAAAATCTACCAACAACGTAATGTCTCTTGTTTTCATTAAAAATCAACACAGTTCTCTTTTCCCTTTCTCTTTACACTTCTCCACACTCATTAAACAAAAAATCTTTCAATGACTCCACAAAACGCAATTGAGGCCATTTTTCCAAAGAAACAAATGAAAGCAAAGCATCAGTCAGCTGCAAGCATAAAGCGCGCACTATGAACACCAATAAGCTCAATAAGCTACTTTGTGCAGCGTTGAATAAGCTTTCACTATGATCAAAAAAAGCTAGACAAAGCAGCTTTATGCTTCAGCTTCAGCCAAAGCGTCCACTATGAACGCGGCCTTAGATTTTGCTAATTTATTAGATTTTCGTTTTATTCCCACTAAAACTGATATTTTGGCATTTTTGAAGTGAAAAATTCTTTAGGCGCGTTGAACGATTTTGGTAGAGGGTAAATCTTTGGTTTGCGTCATCGTGATTTTCCGAGTAACTCTCGTCACCAATACAGACAGCGAGCATGGCAGAATAACCAGGTAGGGCCGACTCAAAGAGGAATGAAGTAGAAAGCAGAAAAAAGCGAGCTAGTTGTCAAAATCAGCTTTTCATCTCGAGTTTCTTTACATTTTTTTACGACATTTTTTCTGACAATAGAACAACATTGGGCTTATTTCTTCATTTGGTATGCAAGAAGGTAGCACAAAATTGCATAAAAATCTGATTTCGGAAGACGCGTGTTTCAACAGTCAACCAATTTGGGCAGTGTTTTGCTTGACGAAGAGTCAGACGGTAGCTGTTCAATTTCTCGAAAAAACGATTCTATGATCAAAGAAAGTTACCATCAAAGGAAAAAAATTATTGAGATGGAGCAACAGAGGCTTTTGGTGGTTTAAATGCCAGAATAGATGAATAAAACAAAATCCAAAAAGAACGAAACGATTAGCTTCAACAATTTCTAGATAAATTTGGTTAATACTTTGATTTAAAGAAGCTTTGTCCGTCCATGGGTCTAATTACCGCATTCTTGAACGAGTAAATCTATAAAATTTACGCTGTAAATCAGATAGATTTTACTCGATCAAGTATGTTTTAATTCTGATCCAGTTTCTTAATATCTGATTTCTGTTCAGTTCATACTTTTCGTACTGAAAATGTAATTTCATATATTTATTTATTTATTTAAATAAATTAAAATAAATTATAAATTATAAATGCAATATTTAATTTCATTTAAATCCATTTCTAGTCTTTTCTTCAAAGAGTTGGCAAACAAAATCAGCTGTATTTGTGATAAGTTAGCGCACGTAGCATTGAAATTGTTCGCTACCAAAAATGGCGAGCGCTCACCGACCATGCTGCATGTACCAGCTCGTTCAGTTGACTTTTAGTCAACAGTTGTGCAACAGTTTGGTCTGCAGAACGCGCCCAATTATTTCTCGAGAATTGCAGAGTGAAAAGCGGGATATTGAGCAACGATAAAAGACCAATTCGCCGCAAAGGCAAAGGACGAGCAAAATAGTAGCGAAGGAAATAGTGTTGCCAGCCTGGTAATGTTTTCGAGTTACTCGACAATATATCTATAGATTGATTTTTATTTTATGTTTTATAATTCGACTGAACTCGAAAATTTGTTCAGATGACAAATAACTAATTAAAATTATTCTAGAAATGTTGTGAGTAGAACACAACATTTGAACACTTACCTCTGTATTTTTAACAGTAGATCAGCAAATTATTGTTATCTTTTGTATTATTGTTCAATGAATACGGATTAAGTTTTTTAGCTTTCACTAGAACATAAGGCAAACACGCACAATTTAAATATTTTTCAAAAATTTTGTGACGTTTTCAACTTGATTTTTTTTTTCTTTAAAACATATTCTTTTTTTTTAAACTTGTATTAATTAGTTTATGTGAAATTCTTTAAATGAAATGTATTTTTCACAATTGATATGGATTTTGAGAGGATAGGTTATAAAGTTATTGTAAACAAATCTGTTCTTCTAACGATTTTTACCAAATAGATATCTTATTATTATAATAGATTATCAAATAGATATCTTCTAAAATGCAAATGCAGTTAAACTGCAAAGTTAAAATGTTATCTTTTTTAAGTTATCGGTGACACTGAGTTTTTTAATGCTATTATTCGAAATTTTAGTCAAATTGTTTTTCAAGTTACAATATATGGATTTTTATACAATTGTAGTTTATATTTTAGTCACTTTTGGCTTTATTGTGTTTTCAAATTTATGACTGTTTTTATTTTATTGTTATTTTAAAGCTTTTACAATTTTTTATCAATGTTTAACGGCTTCGAATTGCAAAATTTTATTTAAATTCAGGATGTAATGTTCTATATAGATCGCTTTGAGATTTAAAAATGGGGTATTTTCGATAATTATATATTTTTTATACTCAAACAAAACCTAACGCGATAATTTACTTTATACCTACCGTACACACTCAAAACAGTATGTATCTGCAATGTATATTTTTATAGAACTACTAAACAAAATAGCTTTGTTTTTTTAAAGGTTTAGTGTTATAGGAATAGAAGTTTTTGTTTTCCCTTTCCTTATTCCTAATTCCCTAATTTCCCTTCCCTAATAGGAATAGAAGTTTTTCGTTTTCCCTTCCCTGATTCCACACACACAGAATTCGTTTGAAAGTTTCCCAGTAGTTCCAAGTTGAAACTTGGACCTACTACTTGGTATAAGAATTCATGTACCTCCAGTGGTAGGGGCATGCCCCTCGCCGCATATCTTGTACGTCCTTTTAACACATCGATGTCATTGACGGGGGCGAACGGACCCAATGTGCACCATGGACCTTACAATTCTCCTGTCCCATTGGGACGTACCTGTAAAGGTTTGAGAAATAGCATGTCCAAAGGGATATGCCGCCACCAGCCGAACTACAGGGTTAATTATCACTTTTTGGCTTAAATACCTATAAAACTGTAATATTAATTGCAATAGAGATAATTAAATCGAAAATAATAGTATCGAACGCATAATATTAATAAAACCGTATTGCGTTTACACGATAAATCAAGTTATAGACGAATTCTTCATTTTTATTTTGCATAATGCGTTGTAAATATTTTGATTAAACCAAACTTATATATTTGAATTAAATGAATGAGTTAAAGGGGATGTGAAATTTTTTTCACTTAAGCCATCTCATACTCGAAACAAATCGGATGATAAAATTTCAGCTCAATTTAGCATAAATCTAACGCGCTTTGCTTCACTCCAGGCTTATGCCCTGAAACGTGGGCGTTAATAAAGTGGGCACGCCCATTTTTAGTAAAGTTAGCGAAAGTAGCCATGCAAAGTAAATTACCTAATTGTACACTCAGGGAAAAATAGTCTCACCTGATCCAGGTTACTTTTACCTGACGGATGTGATTTACAAAAAAAATGTAGAAAATAGCGGAAAAAAATAAATCGAACTGCGGGATAATGTAGGTGAAATGAACTTGTCTTTATGTTAGGCTAAAAAAATAAAGTGCCTATGATTAATTTGCTCTAGTTTTGTGGTGCTTTTTTAGTCCTAATTTTTTTTCTCGTGATGTTATTGTTAAAAAAGTCAAAAAATTTGCATGTAGGTGATTGAGTCAAGGACATTTGAACCTAGGATTTGGTTAAACAAACCTGATTTATTTCGATTTAACCACAATTACTGGTAAGAATTCGGTTAAACCACCACATTTGTCAGTTTCTTTACACCATGAAAACAGATTAAATTGACCTGATAGGCAAGTGGTAATCTAAACCTGACGATTCATGTTGGCAAATTTTAACCTGAAATTTAGTTAAAATTTGGTTAAATTAACCAGATTTTTGTTCTGGTTGTAGTCTTATGCGACCAAAACCGTCTGAAACATAGCATTTTTTGCAAATAGTGGGCGTGAAAGTAGGTGTGTTAGATCCAACATAGCATATTACGATTAAGTTGAAATAACTAATCGTTTGGTACTTATATCGTCTTAATCGATCCAGTGGTACTTGTGTGATTGTCAAACCTCCGTGCAGTGTCACAACGCTTTTATATATTCGTATAGATAGACTAATGGTCCAGTTAGCCTCGCATGGCACAGCAGCGCATGCAACGCAGATAAGCAGCTAGCACACAGCTAAATAAATGGTGATTATGCAAAGCATAGTCACATGGTCAAAATAAAACAATAAAAAAGAAGAATACAACGATTTTATTTTAATAAATTAACCGCACTTGAACAAACAATTTTACAACTTCACATCTGTTTTGCCAAAACGTCAAATACATAGAAGAATACACAGATATTAAAATGAAATAGATCTTCCATGTTTATCTATGTAGTCAGAGATGCATTTCTGTTTTTATCTGAGCATTGCCATGCGTTGCCATGTTGGGCATAATCAGATGCACACAAATCCTATTAAACAGATTTCGATGTGACGCTTGTTAAGCCATGCACTGCTATGCCATGCGAGGCTAACTGGACCATAACTGGACCATAATGGTCTAGTCAGCTTCGCATGGCATAGCTGCGCATGCAACGCAGCTAAGCGACTAGCACACAGCAAAATAAATGGTGATTATGCAAAACAAAGTCAAAATAAAACAATAAAAATAAGAATAAGCCGAAGTTACTTTAATAAATTAACCGCACTTCGTCAAAGAATTTTACAACTTAAGTCGTGGTTTACACTTGTCAATAGTTAACGGTCAATTATTTCTTTCACTTCTCGCTTTTCCTTCTCAAGTTTGCGCTGATGACGCCGAAATAAAAGTACAAATAACGGGACAACGAATAAACACAAAACCAATTGCCCAAGAATTGACGGTACGTTCAAGTTTGTTCTTTTCACATGCGTCGATTTCTTATTACTCTCGAATTGTTAAATTTTTTAAGTTTTTTATAACAATCATCACATAAACGCATTAGTTTTTTATCCGAACATTGGGTACGATTACGATTTCTTGGGAACCGTGATTTAAAGATGTTTTCTGGTAGAGAACAAAAAAGTTTACCGTACGAAAAGTCTATAATTTATCAACTTATCGATTTTTGAATTTTTTTTCATACCAAAAGTTGTGTTTAAAAAAACATCTTTATATTTGCCATTATTCAATCGATCGAAAGATTGACATGTAATTTGAAAGATAATTAAATTACCTTTTATTTGATATGATATATCTTGAAAGAATCTCATGAAAGTATGTTTTAAATTTTACAAGCTTGAATATCATACTTGAATTTTTTTATTAAGAGAATCGTTATTTTCTAAAAAATTTGCGTTATTAAGGTACTAAAGTTATAATATATTTTAAAAGCTTGAAGTTTTATCTTTCATTTGGTATATAATAATATACAATAATATATAATATATATATAATAATATATATATAATAATATATAATAATATATAACAATATATAATAATATATAATCTATATATATAAAAATGGATGTATGTATGTGGGTGGGTATGTGGCTATATCACGTATAGACTCCAAAACCGCTGAACCGATCTTTATGAAATTTTCAGGGAAAATAAAGCCACATCTTGAAAGTGTTCCTGTGAGGTTTCGTAACGATTGGAGAAGGGGGCGTGGTACCTCCCATACAAGCCAAATTTGCTCCATCGATCACAAACAAAAAAAAGAAAAATATCTCACGGTTTCAATCGTAAGAAATTAATATTTTTAATATTAATATTTACAAAAAATGGGCGTTGTCGTTATATAAATACGCCCACTTTTTCGAAATCATGGCAATTCCGGAGTTCTGCACATTTTTACAGTGAAACTTGCTCTTTAGGTGCTCCAAGAGACGAACACAATTTATAAATGTTTTCACGCCCACTTTTAACGCCCACAAATCAATATCTATATACATATAAAGCAAAACGATGTGTGTCTGGCTGTGTGATGTCTATAGACTCCAAAACTACTGAACCGATTGACCTGAAATTTTAGCAGTCGATTTGTTTCAGGTACGAGATGGTTGAGGAAAAAAATTTGCCACACCCCCCTTTTACCGCCCCCAAATCAATAAAAATGTTATATTTCAGTCGGTTTGGGTCGTATATGGCTAACATTTTGTAATTTAGTATGTACGGTTACTGTCGACAACTGTCCTAAAAATGGGTTTCCACGCCCCCTTTTACCGCCCACAAATAAATGAAAATGGTTTATTTCAGACGGTTTTGGTCATATAAGACTTAAATTTGTTACTTTGGTTTGTGAAGTTACTGACAGTAACTGTACTAAAAATTGGTCTCCAAGCCCCCCTTTTACCGCCCACAAACCAATGAAAACGTTTTATTTCAACGGTTTGGGTCGTATTAGACAAAAATTTTGTAATTCAGTACATATGGTTACTCTCGGCAAGTGCACTAAAAATAGGCCTGCCCTACTTTAGTTAAACTCACTTTTCGGGGAGTTAGCGTCCAGTGAAGTAAAGTGCGCCAGGCTTAACCTAAATTGAGCTGAAATTTGGGCAGTCGATTTGTTTCGATTACGAGATGGCTCAAGGGAAACATTTTACCGCACCCCTTTTTACCGCTTGCAAAACAACAAAAATGCTATATTTCGTACGGTTTTGGTCGTATTAGACTAAAATGTGGTTATTTAGTGCACATGGCTACTTTCGGCAGCTGTACTGAAAATGGTGAATATATTTGACATTTCTTGACATTTTTGTGTATAGCAGTAAGGCGGTCTGTGGCAGAACAACGTTTGCCGAGGAGATAGATTGTTCCTGTGAGGTTTGGTAACGTTTGGACGAGGGGGCGTGGTTCCTCCCATACAAGCCAAATTTGCGCTATCGACCACAAACCAAATAAGGGATATATATCAGACGGTTTCGATCGTAAAAACTAAGATATTATCATTTTGTTCAGATGGTAACTGTCAGTAACTGTACAAAAATAACTTTTTCGTCGCAATATATATACGCTCACTTTTTCGAAATCATGGCAATTCCGGAGTTCTACACATTTTTATACTGAAACTTGCTGTGTAGGTGCTCCAAGAGGCAGTCACGATACATAAATGTTTTCACGCCCACTTTTAGCGCCCACAAATCAATATCTGTACATATAAAAATGAATCGTGATTTGTTCGGATGCTTAAAACTTGAAAACGACTAGACCAAATAGGATACTTCCTTCTACTGGTTTGTTCGTAACTGCTACGCAAAGGTTTAGGAAAAAAGTAATGCCACACCCCTTTTATCGCCCACAAATCAATAAAAATGCTATATATAAGAAGGTTTTGGTCGTATTAAATTAAAATTTGGTAAATAAGTTCTTATGATGACTGTCACTAACTTTAATAAAAACGGGCGTTGTCACACTTCATCTACGCCTACTTTTGGAAATATCACAATACTCCGAAACTATTGGTCCGATTGAGCTCAAATTTTGTAAGTGGCTTTGTTTTGAGTACGAGATGGTTTAAGAAGAAATGCCACACCTTCTTTTAACTTCCATTAATATAAAAACAATTTGTGTTATCGAATAGCGTTATGGGTTGCACAGCTTAGAAATTCGGTATTCGACCACAATTTAGACGTACCGTTTCAGTGATGAAATTTTATGGGAGTTGGACAAGGGGGAGGGGCACCTCTCATACAACCCAAATTGGTGATATCGAATAGCTTTGAATTTATAGGAATTCAGCTTCGGAATTCAGTTTTTGACCTCAATTTACACATGCAGTTTCAATGATTTTTTTTTATGGGCGTTGGACAGGGAGGCCTGACATCTCCCTTACATACCAAATTTGCAATATCGAATTGCTTTGAAGTTATAGGTTGACAGCGTAAGAAATCGGTATTCGACCTTAATTTATACATGCACTTTCATTTCTTACATTTTATGGGCGTAGGGAAAAGGGGAGTGACACTTCCCATACAACCCAACTTTGTGCTATCAAATAGCTTTGGAGTTATAGGTCGCACAGCATCGGAATTCAGTATTTGACCAAAATTTACGCATGCAGATTTACTGATAAAATTTTTTAGAGTTTGTCGGGGGGCGTGGCACCTCCAACTTAACCCAAATTTGCGATATCGAATAGCTTTGGAGTTATAGGTAACTCAGCCTCGGAATTCAGTATTCGACCTCAATTTACACATGCAGTTTCATTGGTTAAATTTTATGGGCGTAAGGAAAAGGGCAGTGGCACCTCCCATACAACCTAAATTTGTGCTATCGAATAGTTTTGGAGATATATGTCGCACAGTTTTGGAATTCGGTATTCAACCTCCATGTATACATGCAGTTCAATTGATTACATTCTATGAGCGGTGCTCAAGAGGGCGTGGCACTTCCTATACAACCCTAATTTGTTATATCGAATGGCTTTGTGGATATAGGTCGCACAGTCTAGGAATTCAGTATTCTACCTCAATTTAGACATGCTGTTTAACTGATAACATTTTATGGGCGTTTGAATAGGGAGAGTGGCGGCAACGCGCCGGGTTTCAGCTAGTAATATATAATATATAATAATATATAATAATTAAAAATATATGATAGTATATAAAAAATAATTTTGAATAAACTTAATCAATTATTTGATTTAATTAAATGGAAGCCATTGACCAAAATTGATCTATGTAAAATTTCAAATTTTTTACACTGGCTGAAAAATGCTTATTATTCTTATAAATATTACAGCTACAATGTTGTGTTAAGATCAGTTGTTTATTGTAATGGTGATATAAGAAAATATGGAGTTAGAAAGCTAAACTAAAATATATATGATTGAAATAACAACATTCCGATATATAAACCAAAATGTTTATAATTACTCTAGACACACAACTGCATTTTTAGAGATAAATGGAGGGCGTTCTAATTATATACAAAATTTTAAAACAAAATCGGTATTTTTTTTGTTTATTCTCAAGAATTTACAATAAGTTTTCATCTTTTAAAATCTTTTAAGTTTAGAGAAGAAATTCTGTATTTTTCTTTAACTTTTGCTTTTCTTGTTAAAATACCAATGTTTCTTGTCTCTTTTAGGGTTTCTTACTCATTCTGGTAAGAAAAAATAGATTTTTAGCCATAACTATTGATTGGAAAGAGATATTGGGGTAATTTTGTCACATAAATTACTTTTGAGACGTGACTTTTTTGGAAAAAAATATAGAAACAATATTTTACAAAACATAAATTTCGCGAAAAAATTCCCTGGTACCCTTGTTGTTTTGATGACAAAAACAGTAAAATAATTTTTGCAAATAAATGCTATGTCATATGAAAGGTACCCAGATGTGCATTTTTTAATTGATTTCATTTTTACAACGAAAACAATTTTTGAGTAATTTTGTGAGTAAAAAGTCAATATTTTGGTCCTGTTTTGATATAATCATAAAACATATATACTTTGTCTTAACGGTACACTTGGAACTATTTTTGTGAAGTGCTTTTATTGAACTTTAAAAAAAAAATTAATGAAATATATTAAAGGCCAGTGGAAATATTAGCATCGAAAGACCAAACTTGGATTTTCATGTCGTTTTTTTCTCATTCTTAGGTAACGAAGTTTTATGAAAAAGTCGTTGTACTGAAAATTTCTACAATTTCTACAATAAGAAAATTTTTTTAAAATGAAATACACAAAAAACTTTGATACTAATAAGTATTATAATAACAAAATTACCGTTAGTTGAAAATTTTCTTATGAGGCGTGGCAAAAACTAAGTTTGTCATTTTAATCTAGTAAACTTAATAAGTATACCTAGTTTGAGCAAAATCCGTTGAGCCGTTTAGATTTATACAAATGCCAAACAAACAAAGCAGAAAATTAGTTTTATTACTATAGTCAACAGTAAAATAATTTTTGGGCGTAACTGGAACAATTTTTGCAAAAAATGCTATGTCATATGAAAGGTAGCCAGATGTGCAATTTTTAATTGATTTCATTTTACAACAAAAACAATTTTTAAGTCATTTTTTGAGTAAAAAGTCAATATGTTTGACCTTTTTTCACATAATTATAATGCATATATGCACTAGCTTAACGGTACAAGTGAAACTATTTTTGTAAAGTTTTAACTTTTGAACAAAACAAATTTGAATAAAATATATTAATGGACAGCGGAGATATTTGCATATTCATGCCGTTTTTTTCTCATTCTTAGGTAACAATGTTTTATGAAAAAGTCGTACTGAAAATTTCTACAATTTTGAATATATGTGAGTGGTTTTGATGTCAAAATTTGGATTTGGATTTGATGCTCATGCAAAGTATGTGACAACTAGATGGCAATGATCAACAATGCCTTTTCCGATCACTTATTCATTGTACGCCACCTGGCTGATGATGTTTCAAACTACAAGTTTACAAAGTCTAAATCCATAGCAGGATATTGTTTGTATGGAAATCGGATTTGAATGTTGGGAAGAACGCGTCTATTATATAAAAAATCGTATATTAATGTATAATCAGCCTTATTAAAATTATGTTCATACATATTTTCACCCATTTAGGCCATTAATTGGATTACTTAAGGTAATTGGATGTGTCATATAAATAGATAATTTTTTAAACAATTCTTTTAGCAGAAAAAATCAAAATCGATAGCACGATAACTAGTTCAGTAATCGATTTTTTGTTATCTACCAGAAAACACTTCCAAATTGCGACGCTCCGGAAATCATAGTCGTGCTATTACTTTTTTCAATAAGCAGTTTATCAACCAGTTTTGTAATTAGATGCTCGTCTGCTGATGTCTTGAGAGAGAGAGGTGCATACAAAATCGATAACACAAATGCTCATTTCTATTATATCGCCAAAGCCTACAGTTAATGCGGTGTCTTCCCCAAGCCATTGGAATAAAAAACTTCTCAAGATTCAACGACAGGTTGCAGCTATATTTATTGTCGGTAGTTATTTCTTTATTTTTTTTTACTACTAGGTTCTTAAGTTATGGAAGATATTTTTTGGTGTTTGCAAATCACTGCCACTAGTGTAGAATATCTTGAAAACTATCCAACCATGAGTTGACAATGGAAACGTCAAAATATTTTTGTTGACTTTTCTTTGTTCTTTCACTTTGTAGAAACAGTTCTGGCCTGTTTTGCTATGGCTTAAAATAGAGTGGCAGCAGGGCCTACTGCAGAGGTGAGCACTCAATGTTGCAATAGATGTGTTTTGTTCCCCACATTACAACAACAACTGTTTCCCCAGCAACACCAACACCAAGGATGATGATGATCAAAGATGGAGCAACAAATAAACTAAATAGAATGCAAAATTGTCAGCCAGAGGACAATGACAGCAGCATGACGTTCAAATGATAGCTGCAAAAATTATCGGCTTTAATAAAATAGGAACAAATACGACTGCATACAAAAGAAGGCAATAAAAATGTATGGATTAGCGGTGGGAGGCAACGGATAGCACACAAGGAAACATATATAATATATGGAAATTTCACATTATTTCTAATCAATGTTTGTGCTAAAAATACCGCACTATTTTTAAACTTAATACTTTATATATCATATACTTGATATACATACGTATATAGAAAGATATTTTTATCGCTCATCTTTGTTTATATTCATTTCTTCAATTTGTGCACTTTAACCAGAGGTCAACACACCCTGTTTAGCTCACAAACAGGCATACAAACTTACGCTGTAAATTCTATGCAATTATTTTGTTTTTCTTTATTGTTTGGCGAATTTTACTTCAAATACAAGTGTCAGAATTCCAATTGGATTTTTTTATGTTATTGCAACGAAGCCGCAAATACGTTTCAAATTAACTTGGTTTTACTTTATTTTGCAGGGTTTTTTGTTGTCTTTTTATTTTTTCCCCTATTTAGCAAGTTTTCTCTTGTTCTTAAATCACCTCGAGCTTACAGCGAATTTTTTTTGTTATACAATAAATTGCGGTTTATTTATTTATTCTTTTGCACTGTTTCTGCTGCTTCGCGCAGTTTAATATTTTAATAGATTTCGTTATCGAAAGTATTTGTATTTGTTTTTGCTATATCTGCAATTGTTCACTTGATATTTGCAAGTTAATTAAAAAATTAAGAGAAAAATATCAGACGTTATCAAAGTTATAGAAATGCACAGCGAACGTATGAATAAACGAACGAAGAACAGCAATGGACACGGACGAATTTCAACGATAACAAAGAACAAAAGTAGCGAATTGAGTTATTAACGAGTGAAGCGAATTCGTTATGCATGCGGCGAACATTCCGGCTTTTTTTCGGCAAAACATACGAATAATATTCGAAAAGGAGCTGTGAAAACGGAGGAAACACAACAAAAGCGATGATAGCTCAGGGCTGCTTTATACTAATTAATAATGTTTAAAGGGTTTACTCATAAGCGAACTTGTTCGTCAAACAACATGTTGTCGTTCAAAGAGAACCTGTTCGTCGGAGGACTATGATTTCCGTGGCTCCGCAATTTTAGAATGGATTCGTGGGTTCTTTCAATAGAAATAAAAATGGCCATTAATATTTTGAATTTTTAAGAATTCTTTGTTAATGAATTTTAGAATTTTATTAAGAATTTTTTGTTAAGTTTTATAAAATATATTCTTTTTGTTCGTTAGATTATAAAACATGTTTTATGAGTGTGGTATTAAAAACTTGATGCACTGTAAGGTTTTTTTATAAAATTCGTCAATATTGATACTTTTTTAACAAAAATAAGCTCAAACAATAATAACTTCGAGCACAAAGTATATTTTATGGTTTTGGGTTTTGAACTTTTTTCGTGTCTTAATCGCCATTGAATTTGATATAAAATACAATAAAAGCCGTTAATTACTAAAACTAGATGTATCGTAGTAGGCGACCGTAGCCTAGTGGGTAGAGTGCGTGGCCTCTAAGTTAAAAAACCGTGCTAGCCCGGGTTCAATTCCATCTCAGACAGAAAGTTTTTTCAATTGAATTAATTTTTCTGTTGGGTCGTCACCTCTCTGCAGACAATGGTAAACCTCAGAGAGTAAAAATTGGCATGTAAAGCTTCTTAAGAACATAAGCCGTTCGAAGTCGGCATAAAACACGAAGGTCCAATTCTCGGTCATTTGCAGCGTCGCCAATTTGTGGGTAATTCCTCAAAATTGGAGTGTTTTCAGGTGCCTTTGAGGAATTTTTGAGTGCCTTTGAGGATTTTTTGAGGAATTTCGATATTTAGAAAAAATTGAAAATGTTAATTAAATATATAGCGCTGCAAGCTGATTTAATGTCGTGTGTACAAATAAAAATGTATCCTAAAAAATCTGTTTCTTATTCGCATGCACTGTCAGCACTGGTATTTTGGTATTCGTTTGACAGCTTTTCGATAAACATGTTATTCCGCCACTTAATAGTTCATTGGCGCGCTAATAACACAGCTTCATAAATTTTCGTATGTGTGATGGCCTTTTTTACCCAAGGAATCTTTCTGGCTCAAAACCAGTCGAAGATGAACAAGCTCCTAAAGTAAGCCTGCTGCAAATTATTGATATTTTTAGTTTTAATTGATTCAATTAAAAATTGCAGTAAGCTGCCCCATCTGTAAAGCGGACAAAATACAAATTTAACACCCAGTGACTGGAAGTCCCAGAGTTCAAAGATTGGCTAACGAAAACAGCGGAAAATAAAAATGATTCTGCTTTATGTAAAGTGTGTAAGCAAAAAATTATTGCGCATAGAATTGATTTCTTAGTCCTGGTTTATACTCGTCAAGACTTGACGGTCAAGTCTTACCTCTGTGGATGAAAGACGCGGACATCAGCGTGAGAGAGGAGGAAGTTCAAAAGGGAATGATCAAAATTGAACTCAATTCTTGACGAGTATAAACCGGGACTAACATCAAAAACCACAGTGCCATTGCACATACTTAGCCGATCGACGAATCTTTACGAAAGAATGCAAAAACCGACACTAAAAGGGCAGAGCTAAAGCTTGTGGGGCTTCTGAAAACAAATGATTTACCTTTCCGGCTAGTGTACAGTTTGGTTCCAGTCTAAAATCATCTTTTCGTGATCCGGAAATTTTAAAAAGTTTGTCACTTCACCGAAGTAAAGCTACAGAGATAATGAAAAATGTCCTTGTAGTCAGTTTTTCCAACGATCTGTTTTTGCAGCTTAAACAAACATATCTTTCTATAATTATAGATGAGACAACGAATGTAAGTGACATAAAACAATGAGCGTTCACAATAATTTTTTATTATAGTTTGCAAGCTAGAATAAATACAAAATTTTTTTGATATAAGAGAATGCGCATCTGGAACAGCAGTGCATTTATTTAACTTACTAAAACAGTGTTTCAAAGAGAAAATATATTCCGTTTGATAATTTGGTTGGCTTCGCTGCAGATACACCAAACGTAATGTTTGGTCAATTCAACTCCGTGACAGCTTTATTTAAAAAAGAAACACCTTTTATCGTAACAGTGAAATGCTATTGCCATATGATATATTTGGTAGCGTCAAAAGCTTGTTTAAAATTGCCAGTGGTTATTGAGGATCTTTTGAGAAATTTAGGATCGCATTTTAACTGGAGCTTTTTACGTCAGGAAAAGTTCAAAGATTTTCAGCATTATTTTCAATTAGAAATTCACAAAATTCTTGTGTTAACAGAGCTTTAGAACAATATGAATCTTTAAGAGCGTACTTCCGCTTAGATGTTTTTGAAGATGCATCAAAAATTACCAAGTTTTCTCGGATAAAAAAATGTATCTAGATTTTTTGTCGTACAGTTTAAGTACACTGACTATTTTGAATACAATTTTCCAAACAGAGCGGCCTATGCTTTGCAAACTAAAAAGTGAAACTATCCGGGTTCTCAAGACATTATTATCAAACTTTTTTGACATTAAAACCATTAGGGCGCAGGATGTTTAAACAATTGATTATAAAAATCCCTTATATTTTCTAAATACAAAGGAAATTTACACAGAAATTTTGGCGGAAAGTAGCTTAAAACAGCTTACAGAAGATAAAAAGTCGATTGCACTTTTTGACTGCAGAAATTTTTACATAGAGGCTATTGATCAAATTAAAAAACGGTTTGACTTATCTGATACACTATATGAAGTAATTGATATAGTTGACCCAGCTATTGCACAGTCATTTCGATTGAAAACTTTAAGTTTATTTAAATAACAATTTAAATTTGTTGATATCAACCTACAAGGTATCGATAACGAATGGAGGGAGCACGCATTGTTAGATCACAAAAGTCTAAATATTGATTGTTTATTGGATTCAGATTGTTACTGGAAAAAGGTATTTGAATTGAAAAATTCCGTTGGATCACTTAAATTCCCTAACTTGAAGAAAGAATTTACATATCTGTTGATACTTCCTTTTTCAAACGTATAAGTAGAGCGTATATTTAGTAATTTAAAACTTTGTAAGACTGATTCGCGAAATAGATTAAGTTCCGATATGGTGGCGTCGCTATTGTTTACAAAACAAGGCATAAACAAGAATGGCGGAAATTTATTTGAGCCAAAAGAGCAAATGTATCCATTAAAATGGAATACTTAAAATTTTTATTTGTC
This sequence comes from Dichetophora obliterata, assembly GCA_963920525.1. Lineage (NCBI taxonomy): Eukaryota > Metazoa > Arthropoda > Insecta > Diptera > Sciomyzidae > Dichetophora > Dichetophora obliterata. The sequence goes on along the minus strand of OY986438.1, from coordinate 129,282,872 downwards.
TTTTATAAAAAAAACTTTTATACACAAATCTTATCCAAAAATCTCTGTACCATTTAACAAACTTGTATCACACATTTGAGTGAAATAAAAATTTTCAAATACATATATATATACATATATATGCATATATATACATATATATGTATACATATATATATGTAATACACATATACATATATATGTGTATGTTAATATTTTTTTTAAACAGCATTGCAAGTCTTAAATTGTTTTTATTAACACGGCAGCAACATTATAATTTTTTGGATTTTACTTAAAAATTGAGGATTTATTTTGAATATTTGAGGAATTTTAAAATATTTTGTTGGCAACACTTGTCATTTGTGATCAAACATTTAATTGATCACACACAATTGATCAATAAGAAGCTAGGTCAAAATCCCTCCAAGAGCTGAAATGGCCCTTTTATTATATTTATTTAGATAAATCGTTGAAATATTACTGTCAATTTTTCAAGATTTAAAATTTCATTGCAATTAAGTAGAAAATATCTAGCTGATTAATAGTTTGCCCGATATTTTTTTGGTCACAAAATAACTGGTATGTTTTGATTTATATTTTTGATGACAAAAATTTGCCCAACATATTTAGGAGCACAAATTAACTTGTGAACATTGATTTCAAATTTTTTATTAAAAAAATAAAAGTTAAATCACTACTTCAGTTTACGTTTGAAAAATTTATATTAAGGGTTTTATGTCATTTCATAAGTGCTTCATAATGGGCCGTTCAAATATTATGTAAGCAGATTCTTTGCAATTCTTAACTCTCCGTCCCCCTCGTTAAGTAAGAAAAGCTCTTGCCCCTCCCATTCTTACGTAAAAATTAGTAAATGTATTTTTCAATGTGTTCTGGTTTCTTAATTGATTGATTCATGAGCAGCAGTTGTAACATACCGTCTCTATGAGGCATAGCATATGCCATCATATACATCAAGGTATCGAAAAATCTAGTGGAGAGAGCCTATGCCATGGCATATATTATGCCCTGCGATAAATGCCATGATATTTTTCATGGCATCTATCTCATGGCATGAACTGTATTGCATACTTGAACTTCAATGGAATCGAAATATTTCAACAAACACGTAATGGCATAGAATGACCACCAAGCAAAATCTGTAGCATATTTTGACAGTTGGTGTTCATGCCTTGATGTATATGTTAGCATGTGATATGCCACTTGAAGACGTTATATAATTTAAGAAATAAGGAATAGGCTTGTAATATTAAAGTTAATGCACATAATATTTATTCAATTTTGAAAGTTGCTCAGCTACCTTATATAAAAATTATTTAGACAATATTAAGCTGAGAATATTGTCTGATCCAAAGAAATTCTGGGGTTTCATAAACACAAAAAAAAAAAATCTGATGGATTCCCTTCATCATTTAAGAATTCTGACGGATTTACTGACGATCCCGTTATAATTTGTGGCCTATTTGCCACTCTCTTTAAAGAGTCATTCTGTTCAGACTCTTTTAATCCTGATGAAGATTATTTTGAATATATGAACTCTACACCCAGGGTTTCGTTGAACCCTATATCTTTTAATTCAGAGGATATTTTAATGTATATTGGATCGATCGAAGAAGATTTTAATGCTGGTCCTGACGGAATTCCTGCCGTTAACGCAATGTGGCTCCGTTCTAAGCCAACCACTCTCCATATTATTCAATAAATCAATTAGGGAATGTAATTTTCCACTGTTTTGGAAAAAATCTTTTATAAGTCCTATTTATAAAAAAGGTTGTAGGAATGATGTAAACAACTATAGGCCTATCGCTAAACTCTCATCGATTCCAAAACTTTTCGAGCGGCTCGTGTATGATCGTGTGAAGATTCATTGTGGGAGGGTCATAACAACTCGTCAGCATGGATTTGTTACTGGCAGATCCACTGTGTCTAATCTCCTCGATTTTACAACATTCTGCTTAAATTCAGTTTATTCTGGTAACCAGGTCGAATGTATTTACACTGATTTTAGTAAAGCATTTGATAAACTATCACACAAATTAATTATATTTAAACTAAAGTTAATGGGTTTTCCACAATTTTTTGTAAGCTGGATTCCATCGTATCTGACAGAGCGATCTTATCAAATACGATTTCGAGGTGTATTGTCTGCTGAATTTATTGCTGCATCAGGTGTTCCTCAAGGTAGCCACCTTGGTCCACTTCTGTTTATTTTAGCCATTAATGATGTAACCCACATCATCAAATACTCTCATCTGCTCATTTATGCAGATGATATGAAAATATACAGAACAGTAGATTCTAAAGACAATTCAGTTCTACTCCAGTCTGATTTAAAATCCTTTGAAGTTTGGTGTTCTAAAAATAAAATGTTTCTTAATCCAGATAAATCCCAAACTATGACCTTTTCGCGAAAAAGGAATAATTTAATTTTTGATTATAAGATACGGCTTTAAATCGTGTAGATTCTGTCAAAGATCTTGGTATATGCATGGATTCTAAGCTATCGTTTAGCGTTCATATTGATAGCATTTGTAAAAAAGCGTGTTCTATGCTAGGTTTTATAAAACGCTGGGCCAAAGAATTTAATAGTTTGATTGTAACTACAACGCTGTATTATTCAATTGTCCGTCCTCACTTGGAGTATGCAAGTCAAGTTTGGTCTCCAAGTTACAATGTACATGTTGAACGAATAGAAAGAATTCAAAAACATTTTGTTCGGTTTGCTCTAAGGGGCTTAAGTGGAACTGACACTTTAAATCTTCCTCCTTGTGAGGATTGCTTAAAACTATTAAAAATACAATCCTTAAATGAGAGAAGGAAGTCTGCTGATATCGTCTATTTACACCAACTCATAACTGGTGTTTTCGATTCACCGGAACTCCTAACTCTTATAAATTTTAACACTAACCGTAGAAGCAGTAGAAACGCTAACAATTTAATTTACTTACCTTTTAGTAGCACAAATTATATGGCTACTGCTTCTTTAAATCGCATGAGTATCTTTGTTAACAACTGTAGCTTTTTTGATGTTAACTTATCGAAAGGTCAACTCAAAAGTAGATTGAAAACTAATGTATGATTAGATCTATGTAAACGCATGGTTAGTTGTTATGTCTTGTGTTGTCCCTGAGCCCAACCCATATTATGGTGGGTAAATTTTCCTCACTTTGGATTGTTTTGGACCACTTTTATCTACGTATATCGTTAAGATATTTCAATAATATTAATATCATTGTTGGTTCTTGGTTGGTTGGTAGTTGGTTCTTAAGATAGTCCAATGTGGAGGAAGTGCGAAAAAGCTGTAGTAGCTGAACTCTATTGTTATTGCATGTATTGCATGTATAATATTTAAGCAAATCTTATTGGCATGGTATTTAGTTATTATAATATATATTATAATGTATTATATATTAACGAACAAAACAAATTTACTTTTTGATATATTAATTCAAGTTAAGAGTCCTCGTTAACTAACTTCTGTACATTTTGTACTTTTGTATTTGTATGAGATTTTTTTAAGCTTTCGAATAACTTTTAGTGTAACTTTGATTTGTCTATTTGAAATGGCATTTAAAACCATTCAACTTTAGCGAAAGTGGATCAATAGTAAAACAAACATTAACTAACAACGCGTCAAATCGTCAAACGTACGCTTTTAATTTTTGAATAAAAAAAATAGAAATCAATATTTACAAGTTATTTTGTGCTCCAAAATATGTTGGGCAAATTTTGCTTTTTGTTTTTGCCTTAAAAAATAAAAATCAAAATATACCAGTTATTTTGTGACCCAAAAAATATCGGGCAAACTTTACTTTTTATTTTTGCTTTAAAAAATTAAAACATACCAGTTATTTTGTGACCAAAAAATATCGGGCAAACTTTACTTTTTATTTTTGCTTTAAAAAATAAAAATCAAAACATACCAGTTATTTTGTGACCAAAAAAATATCGGGCAAACTTTAATTTTTATTTTTGCTTTAAAAAATAAAAATCAAAACTTACCAGTTATTTTGTGACCAAAAATATATCGGGCAAACTTTAATTTTTATTTTTGCTTTAAAAAATTAAAACATACCAGTTATTTTGTGACCAAAAAATATCGGGCAAACTTTACTTTTTATTTTTGCCTTAAAAAAATAAAAAGCAGAAATTATTATTTTTTGCTCAAAATTTTAAAAGTCACAAGATAATTATTATTTTTATTATAAAATGCATACTCAGTACGGTTTCTGATCAAAATACATTTAATGCATTCGCATTTAGACTTCTTCCCAAATAACCTGGGCCAGTTCAGCGATGAACAAGGGGAAAATTTTCACTAAGAAATGGCAAAAATTGAAAAGCACTTCGAAGGAAAAATAAAAAAAAAATATCACACTATTGCTGGTTGCTGAAACGAGATACTGATGATGCTAAGTTAAGAAAAAAACGTTCAAGCAAACATTTTTGAGTTGAATGGTCAAAAAAATTTTTTTGTAAAAAATTTAATTTCATGAAAAGGTTTATAGCTCAGTCTTAGTCGATTTTTTTAAACAATATCACGTTTTTTTTATAAACGTACTTTTTACAAGCTTCTCATATAAAATAGTGTTTCCAACAATCGCCAAAATTGAAAAAAGTCAAAAATATTGAAAAAAAAAATTGTGTTTGCAGGACAAAAACATACAGATTTTTAATTTTTTCTTAAATAAATTGTATATATTGTATTTCAAATGGTCTACTCTTCGCCTTCTTGAATTCGGTCAAAAACACGAAAATGATTAACCCGAAACACCCTGTCGTTGCCATATGGCCACGTAAACACAAACACTTAAAATGAGCTTAGTTTAGTTTTAACCATTTTATATTTGCGTTTACAGGTCATTCTGAAAATTTAAAAAAAATTTACTCAGGGTGATTCGGGTTAATTATTAATATTGATATACTCAACAAGACCTACAATAAAAACAGTAACACTTCCCAGGGATTTCAACTTCATTCAAATTTGTAGCACTGTGTGTAGCTCATTCAAATCCAAAAAGTTTCATTATGTATGGAGAAAAAAAAAATAGTACAATTTGTTGCCAAAAAGTACAATTTTTTTCGGGTTGATACATTTTTAAAAAAATTAATTTGACATCCCTGTCGTAAGTCATATTTTAAAATCAACTCTGAATTCTCACCTCAACAGTTTTGCTATAATTATATACGTCTCTTCTTTCATTGGATTGTGTATGAGATAAGCAGCTTTATTGAAACTGCTACTAGTTGCCGACAGGTGGCGCACTCTTAATTTTACAGCCATTTAAATTCATAAGTCGAACTTTAGATGGATCAATTTCATTAATTGTATGATTAATATCATGTATAGGAATCGGATTTGTATGCAAAAACATTTTTAAATCAAATCCTGTGTAAAGATGGGATAGCAACATAAAAGGTTTTTTCTAAAGATATTGAAAAAATGTACATATTTGATCTAAATGTGTTTAAATTTTGCATACAATTTGTATATCTTAGACTTTTGACATTCATTTTTTATGCGTTTTGCATAAAAATCCGATCCCTAATCATGTATTACAAAAGCTGCACAAAGTTTTTTTAAAAAAATTATTTTTAATAGTGAGTTGAATTACATTTTTCTCTTTTTCTATTCATTTCTAAAACAAAAGTAGATAAATAAAAAACTTTATTCCTCCGTATATTGTACTTTCTTTATTGCAATATGGTATATAAAAATTATTGTTCTTTTATTTTGTTTGTTCTTAAAATCTGATTATACAATCTGTGGAAGACACCTTTTCTCATAAGCAATTGCAATATATAAAAAAATTCCTTTAGTTTTATTTTGTTTTTCTTAAAATCTGATTATAAAATTTGTGGAAGACTCTTTTTTTTTCCTATAAGCACAATAAAAGCACGTTTTCACTGCAACGTACGACAGATTTTCTGAACACATTTACACATTTTAGCTAATTATTTACAAATCACAATAGTAAAGTTACAATAAATTGAAAATTTTGCATTAAAATTGTTTACCTAGACACAAACAACAATTATTTAAATTCTAATAAAATGGCGCTAGAAAAAAAATTTGAAAAACTACTAAATATTAAAAGAATAACACGCTGCTGCACACTAAAGCACCAATATTTCTTAAAAAATGGACAGAATTTGGGTGAGGCGTAATATAAGACTAAATCATCACAGCGCACAGCTACCACGCCCACGTGGGTGCCACTTTATCAAAATTCCACTCATCTGGATGTCCTTCGTGCTCTATGGCGCCCATGCGTTCTGCTGCCTCCGACCACTTGAACGGTCCTTTACCCATACGCCGCTTCACTATGGCACGCATATCATTGCGCACTGGACGACGTTCGCTGATCAACTCGAATTCCGCCAACTCGGCTGCATCATCGATGGTCACACTTAGCCGCTCATCGCCAACCGCAGAAACATTCGCAGAAACATCTGCGATACTTCTGGCCACTGTCTCATCTGTGGCACGTGGTTGCATGTGTTGCAGTCGCATGAATATCGGTCCGGCGTAGGCATGGAAATCACTTACGCCGATGCGTGCATTATACGAGAAAAGCTTGATGTCAATGTTGCCATAAGCCACTGACGCCTCACCAAGCAAATCGCCACGAAAACCATGTGTCCGCAAAAACTTATCCACCGCCTCGAGATTCGTAAGTTCAGTCTCATCTTCGGGCGCGATATCAAAGCTGAAATTATCACGCGACACACCGCTAACCTCGAGCATTTCATCGAAGTACGGCACACCGTTTGCCATCCATGTGTGGTTGCCCGCCAGCAGAAAATCGTCGGTGACATCCTTTGAATGCAAACGACCCGGCAACTGCTCCACAATCCAAACCAGGCCCTTGTTAATGTTCTGGAGATCGTTGACCAGTGACAAAGCAGCATCGTTTGTCTGTTCTGCGGAATGTTGTGGTGGCTCTACGCCTTCATGAAGATTCAGCTTGTTGAGATCCACTGTTATCCATTGCTTTGAGCCGGTGCTGGGATGACGCGACATCGCCTTGGCCCAAGTGCGTCGGTTTTGGGAAATACGATTGGCAGCCATAACACGCGCTGCCAAGGGAACCGATTCGTGCACATCGACGGTGCGCCAGAGATTCAAGTTGTCATTTTTAATGCCTACGCCAGCGACAATCGACTGCACCTGGCGTCCCTTGACGATATAGAAGTCATCGGTTGAGCCAAGAATGCCAGGATAACCGGTGAATGTGATGTCAACGCCAGGCACTGAATTGGTGCGCTGATTCGGTGTAAAGTGGTAATGGAACTTGTAGCGTTTCTGTATGCGCAGCATGGAGGCGTAGCTGCCAGCTGTGCTGTGCCCAAACAGCAGTTTCCAGGCGGGCGAGTCTTCGGTTTGAAAGATGCGCGTAAGCATCGTGGCGCTGGGCAAAAAGAAATTCTTATCGGCCGAAACTAGCTCCGCATCAGTCTCATTGTTAGCCAAGACAAAGTTCTCAAAGTAAATCTTAAGATCTTGTATGTCGGCAGCGGAATTCATGAGCAGAATATCGCTTAACGGAATCTCATCTTCGAGATCAGAACGGGCACGTTTGGCACCACGCATATACCCTGTCTCAATGCCCTCCAGCTGATTGTAGTAGAGTCCGATCTGATGCCAGTAGTGATCGTGTTCAGCACGCTCAGCAGCCAATTGCTTGATTTTGATATAGTTTTCGGTGAGTAGATCACGCAGCCAGGTGCAGAAGTTTTGTGAGTGTTCATCACGCTCGCACGAGGATTCAATGGTGCTGTGATGGGGAAAGAAAGAGAAGCGTTTTGAGTAAATTTAAGAAACTGTAAAAAACTGATCTGAATTGTAAATAACTTACTTTCGCCATTGATTGTAGATGTTGTTCCAAGTTAATGAACCCTCAAGTATGCCGGCGCCATAAGCTTGAACGGAATCCGGATAGGTACGCTGCGTCTCAATTTCAATCTGAGCCCATCTGCAAAATTAAGAGAATTAAAAGTTCAGAAATGAAGGTAAGTAAGATGACATTTTAAAAAGTAGAGAAGGGTTTTTTCTAATCTTACGATATTCAATGTATATCACTGGGGATATGAGAACTTTCCTAGCTGAAACTCTGGATAAGCTTACTACTCATAAAGTCTCACCTAATGATATGGATCGAATCGAAACTAATAATAATAATAAGTGATAAAAAACCGAGGAATTTTTGCTAACATGGAGAGGGTACTTCTTCGAAGATGACCCTTTTCTTAGAATTTCTGCTGTCAAACGTTAACTTTAACAGGGAGGTGTGATATATTGGAGCGTTGAAAACTGACCTTGGCTCGCAGATGTAGTATACTGATGGGTTATAGCTAAATGGTGTCACGTTTAAAAAGATCATTTAACGGATTATAATTAATCCGTATTCGAAGTTTTATTATGTACCGTAGACGAGCATTAGAAAGTATCACTTTACAGACAAAAAAAAAATGTACGCCGCGGGGAGCTCCAAAAACCGTGACCACTCCAGACAATCCGAAAGTGAAAGTACGTGAGATAGCTACAGCCGTAGGCATATCAATTGGGTCGGTGGTTTCAATTTTACATGAACATTTGGGTATGTTAAAGCTGACTGAAAGATGGATGCCGCGTTTGTTAACAATCAATCAAAAACATGAATGTGTTCGTACTTCCCAACAATGTTTGAAGATGTTTAAACAAAATCCGACTGATTTTCTGCATAAAATAGTGACTATGGATGAAACATGGATCCACCACTTAAAACCAGAGTCTAAGAAATCAGCAAAAGAGTGGGTAGGTCCAGTGAAAGTGCACCAAAGCGAGTGAAGACTAAGCAAACGGCCGGAAATGTGTTGGCGTCTATTTTTTGGGATTTAATTGTCATTTTGTTCATCGACTATTTGAGAAAAGGAAAAACAATCAACAGTGACTATTACAGGACCGATTTATCGAAGAAACAAACTCATATTTTTGCAAGACAATGCTCCAGCTCACAGATCGATCGAAACCATTGCCAAATTGTACGAGTTATGCTTCGAACTACTTCCTCATCCCCTATATTCTTCAGATTTGGCCCCTAGCGACTATTATCTTTTTCCAAATTTAAAAAGATGGCTACAGGAAATGAGATTTTCGACGAATGAGCAGGTCGAATTGGAAACTGTAGCGTATTTCGGAGATCTTGAGAAATCTTACTATTCAAAAGGCATCGCAATGTTAGAAAATTGTTGGAATAAGTGAATCAAGCTGAAAAGGGACTATGTGGAGGTGCAAACAATAATTTTGGTGAAAACCGTGTGTTTTCTTTGTTAGGCCGACAGCATCTTTAATGCCCTAGCATATTGCCTTTTTGGGAAAATTTTTAAATTATTTTGAGCTTTATAAATATTTTGATAGTTGTATCTTTTAAGATACATTGAGCACCAAAGGGTTAAAAAACTTATAAAATCATTGTTAATATTATTAAAAATTTCAAATTAGTTAGAACTAATACACTTTTAATACAATAAAGTAATAGAAAGGCTACGATACAAATTTTTATTTTTTTGCTAAGTTTAGGTCAACCTTTCTGACCCCCTCCCGGTAGTCTAAAAATTTTTCTTTATATTTTAAAAGCCACATCGATTTCCAACAATACACAAAAAACCAAACGAAAATTTCTTTATCCTTTCAAAAGTTACAGAATTTTAAGCACTCAGGGAGCGAAATCTTACACCATCTACCGCACACCACTTAATCTGAAGCTCGCAAAAAAATCATTAAACTCTTCTGAAGAAAGTATATCGATTAATCAAATTGAACTAATTAAAAAAATGCAATTTTTTTGCCGAACGTAGGGTTCCTTGTTTTACAATTTTCGTCATATCTTCGACATTTACAGCCCGATCTTAAAGAATAATATATCGATATATTTGTCTGAAGAAGACAAAATTTTTTGCTCTAAAGGTCATTGGGGTTACGGACCCTGTTCTAGCACTTACTTGATATCAACTTCTACAACATTAATTATAAAAATAATAGTCAAATTAATTAAAGTTTTTTTTTGTCGTCGCCCAATACCCGAAGGCCCTCACCATATGGTACATTTTAATTTGAATTTTTTTTAACATATGATGATGGTATGGGTATGATTGTGCCAATGATGATGGTAACTACAATGGTAAATGTAAAATTGATGCTAATGGTAATGGTAGAGGTAACGGTAGAGGAAAAGGTAATTCATTACCATTAAAGTTTTAGTGTTAATGGAAATGGTTACAGTACTGCTAACAGTAATTGTAGATTTCAATATTTATATATTTAATAATTGATTTTATATTAATTTTCTTTTGATCTTTTTTTTAAATTTAAATTTAACTTTTGTGAATTTTAATTGATCTCTTTTGAAACAGTCTTCTTCTTTCTAATCTTTTCTTAATTTCAACAGATTTATTTTGAATTTCATTTGATGTATCCTGAATTAACTGATCAATTGTGAATTCCAATTAGATAAATTCCAATTTCAACTGATCTTTTCTGAATTTCAAATGGAATTAATGAATTTCAAAAGATGTATTTTGAACTTCAATTGATTTATTCTGAATTTAAAATGATATTCTTAATTTAAATTTTAGATATATTTTGAATTTCAGTTGAACTTTACTGAATTTCAATTGATCTTTTCTGAATTTCAATTAGAATTATAAACTTAGTTTGACCTTTTCTGAATTTTAATTTATCTTTTCTGAATTTCAATTGATCTATTCTGAATATTAAAGACAATTTTAAATTTCAATTGATATTTACCGATTAAAAATTCAATTTATAAATTCTAGTGGATGTATTCTGAATTTTAGCTGATCTCTTTTGAATTTCAATTCATCTTTTATGAATTTCAAATAGAACTTTTAAATATCAATTAGTCTATTCTGAAATTTAAATGGAATTTTTTAATTTTAATTTATTTTTTCTGAATTTTAATAGTTCTTTTGAAATTTCAATTGATCCTTTTGGATTTTCAATTCGGTTTTGTGAATCTAAAATGGAATTTCTAAATTTCAAAAGAAACTTCTGAGTTTCAGCTGATCTTTTCTGAATTTCAATTAATCCATTCTGAATTCTGGGAAATGGTGAAGTTTTGGTCATTTCATACCAGGAAAATATTTCTTCTGACAGAAACTTTCTGTTGGGACTTCTTTTGATTGAAGCTATTTTAAAGTTTTTCTTTCATAAGGAGTTCACGATAAACATTGCTGTTTTTCAATTTTCCCATTCGGAATTTATTTCAACTATAAAAGATTAGGAGTTATTTGATTTTTATTAAGACTTATTATTTCATTTAGGTTTATTTCGTGAAAGTTATTGAACTATGCCTTATCTAGCTATAATGTGACTTCTGCATAGTTGTACTTTGTCTTTCTCAAAGATAAAACAACTTTATTTGTAAAACATTTTCTAAAAATCAAATATATTTTAGAGGTTAAGGCAGCATTTTATTTTTATATTTTATAGCTCATTTTAAAGAAAAAATCAATGAAAAACTAGGATCATACCTATATTATTGAAAACTAACGTCTTAACCCTATGATGCATGAGTTTTTATATTGAAAAAAAAAATAGTTTTGGCTTAAAAAAATGTTTTATTGAATCTTTTGTTTAAGCAAAAGTCGCTCATGTAATGTTTATTATATAAAAAAATAAAGAAAAGTAGTGATTCATATATGCATCAATATACATTAAGACATATACTAAGTGTAATCTGAATGAAAACTCGAATTTTTCGAAATGGGATAAACTCATTGTGTCCTTTACGTTATTCACCTTAATTATCGCAATACTGGCGAATATTAATGTATTTAGCGGAAATCATCAATTTTCAAAGTAAGGATCTGGCCACAAACAAATTGCAAAAAGGTAATGATTTCTACTTTAACCAAATTTCTGCATAAGCGCAGTAGTTAAAAGAATGAATAAGAAATAGAATGCAATATAATCATGCACTTTAATATGTATTAATAAATATAATTCTGTAACTTTTTGTATTGATTCATATATGAATCACTATGCATCATAGGGTTAAGGGGACATTGCACATTTGAAAAAAAAATTGACTCAGTTTAAAACGATTGTTGCGAGAAGACTATAGTACATACCCAGTGGTAAATGGACACATGACGTAACCAGTTATTTCTTATTTACAATGTAACTGCGGGGCCTCCGAAGTCTGTTAGCAATTCTTAATTACATTTGTTCGGACATGGGCGCTAAAATACTGATGTTATTTACCTTACACAGTAAGCGACGATGGGAGTAGGTATGCACAAGAAAGGAGATAACAAAAAAATGACGCAACAAATTGAAGAAAACAAAAATAAATTAAAGGAAATTCCTCTCTACGCCAAAAACACATCGAAAACGAATACACCGAAAAGAAGCAAACGAAAGCAAATGACGCCACAAATCATTTATACAATAATTTTTACAATTTAATGAACGAATTTGTTACCTTTTATCTAGTACTTCAAAGTTAATGTTTAATAATACTTTAAAATAATTATACATACATAAAACTTTGTTTTGGTTTGAACATAAAGATTAATAGGTTTGAACATAATTCACAAACGCACTTTACTGCAAAACTTACTGTTTGAAAACACGATGTTGCTTCACGGGCAAATAAAGTCAAACTGTTGTTTGAACAATGAAAAAAAAAATAATGTGAGCACAAACAAGACTTTGTTTCCGTTTACAGTTCTGCATTACAAAGTCATCACCGACAAATAGTAGAGAGCTGCAGAACACATTCTATTTGTGTCACTACACTACTAACAGCACTTCAGTGTACTGCATTTCAGTGTAGCGTTGACATCGAATACACAAATTCTATGGTAAAGCTCAGCAACGAAACCATGTTATGAAAATATAGGTAGGAGTGACATTTCGTGCTGCGCCCATCGAATGTCAAACAAAATAAAACCAACCGGAGAGCGTGTGTCACACACATTTGCCGCATTCAGCGGAGTCAACTGTTGTGAACTTTTATGGTAGCGATATCTTAGTGAGCAATGTTTTTTCAATGTTTTTTTTTTACTCTAAGCGTCAGAAAAGTTGTAAATAATTTAATTTATTTATTGTTATTACGTAATTATATAAATAATTTAATTGCAAAGGTTTCTCACACTCAAATTTTGACACAACCGTTGCCAACTGTTGACTCCGCTGAATGCGGCCAATGTGAGTGACACACGCTTTCTATTTAGTTTTATTTTGTTTGACATTCAATGGTCGCAGCTCGTGAGAAAATAGATTGCTGTCAAGACTACCTTCTTCACCTTCCTACTTCATAATTTGAAATGCTTTTCGCTACAGTAGCAAACAGACACAGAATATCAAAACATAGAGTCTTTTCCGGAATGCATCACAACTTGCAGTAAGCGCACAACAGGCATTTTTAAAGCTTCCAAATTGCAGTGTAATTTTTTTTGATGCAAAGGATAAAAAAAATACACTTTAGAATGTTTGACGTTTGCAGTGCTGTAAAATTGGTCATTTTCAAACATTTTGCTTGTGCTAAAAAGCATTCCGAACGGATCCATAATGCGACAATACAGCGAAATAACGGGAAATCATAGCATGCACAGTAGGGCGTATCGAATTTAAATTTTTTTCGAATTTCACATTCTTAGAGGTTTCAAAAGTTGCATAGGGTGGTAAAGATCTCCCAAAAAAATAAGGATATCTTCCTCTCCCGCAAGGACAAAGTTGTTCTTTGAGAAAAACAGTAAAAAATGACAATCTCAAAATGCTTTAATTTTTGTAAGAAAAACTACATATGACTTAAAGCAAAGTAAATAGAGACTTCAACTAACAATATCTTGGTAAACACGATGCCAATCTTGGTTTTAAGCCACAGTGTCCTGTGCGAAGGATGCTTGAATCTTAAGGTACACTCGAGATAGCACAGAACTTTTTATTGTTATCTGATTGTCTAAATTTTGGTTATATTGATTACAGTGTTAACGTTTTCCTTAAATTTGGCGAACTAATAATTTATATATTTTCCACATATGCATTTTCCTGTTTTAGAGGAATGTACACTTGAATGCAATTTTTTAATTTTTTCTAAAAAATTAATATAAGGTTTTATATCTCGGGCATCAGAAGTATAGTAGATCAGAAGAAGGCATAGAAGTACAGTATAAATATTAAAAAAAAAAGATTGTTTCTGCCAAGATTTCATATTACATAACGTAATTTAATAAAAAAACCGTTGGAGTCTACTTATTCTGAATAAAGCCAGTATCAGTATTACTAATGTTTAGAACCGAAACATTCGAGGTAAATCTAAGCAGAATCAGAATAGACGTGACAAATTAGGAATAAAAAATTGTATTGAAATGCTTTCTAAAACCTAGATAATACCCTGTTTTTGGTCAACTTATTTTTTTTAAGTAGAACATCTGTATGTTAAATGATATTTTCCCCATCTATATAATACTCACCCATTCTCATAGATTGAATCCTTGTAGCATATTCTTGCGGCACCTTTTGGAATGTTGAGAAGATCATTTTGCTGTTTCCAGTATTCAATTTGAAAGCCAACTTGTTTGGTCCAAAAAGCGGTGGCACAATAAGTGCCATCATATTCGGGCCGCTCAACATAGCTGATGAAGAATGCACCAATCACAAGTAGTCCAGCGCCAATCAGAATATACGTGCCTATGCGCGTTTTCTGCCATGATGCACCGACTACTTTCAACGTTGTTCCCGCCGTCTTGAGGCTGTTTTTTTTAACTTGGGATCGAAGGAAATACCAACAAAGAGCAGGGTAGACCTTAAGTAGCGTCGTCTACTTTCAGTAGATGTGATCAGTTGTGCGTCCGTGTGCAAACGTGTGCAACTTCAGCCTAGATAATAATTGAGATCGGCGCGTGCAGCGTATGAGTGAATAGCTTTGCAGCAGGTGGCGACCGGATGGTGGGCGGCAAAGGAGCAGGTGTAGGACAACACGACGCCTTGGCAATGGTATGCGTCCACTTTATCTGAATTAACGACCAAGTTGGTCATCGGAGATGGTGTTACAGTGTGTTGTTGGTTGTTGCAAAGTTTTGAGAATTGTTGCTGTAGGACTTTTTAAAATGTTCAAAGGATCTGAATGAATATATTGATTCAATGTTAATTTTTCGAAGATTTGCGACTTTTTGTTGTTTTCTCCAGTAGTTTTGTTTTTGTTTTTTTGCAACAAAAGCTTTAAGTTTTGTGAATTTTCAGGGATGTAAACAGCCAAAATTATGTTGTGGAGGAGCTTTTGTCTTTATTTATTGAAACTTTTGGTTTTTGTTGAGTTAAGGTAACGAATAAGAGCTGTTTAAAGTTTCCCTGCAAATGAAAGAAAGAAAAGTTGCTAAATGAGATGGTAATATTGGAATGTTTAAGGTTTGTAGAAGGTCTGTAAAAAGACCCAAAAGTTTTGATAACTGCTCTTAAATACATCAAGGGTTTTCTATCAGTTGAGTTAGAATTCAGAGGTAAAAGCAATTTCAAAATTAATAAAGTACATTTGACATAGTATGAAAAAAGATATAAATTCCCAAATAGTTTATTAACTAAAATTATTTAAGTAAACACGGAAAAAAATAATATTCTTATATTAAGCAAATATTTTGCTTGATTTAAGAAAATTTAAAATCAAGCTTCATTTGATCAAATCAAAAACTAAAAAATTAAAAAATTTTATTATGAGCATTTATTTCTGAAGTTAATTAAAATAAATGATTGATAGAAACAAGAATAGAATACTTGATTCTAGAACCTGGAACAAGACTTTAATCAAGAAAGTATTTTCCTAATTTCAGCAAACGCAGAGTTAGTTATGAAAAATATTTTTGAACTAAGCAATTATTGTGCTTGATTTAAGAAAATATAAAATGACTTCAAAATTACTTGATTAAATCATGTAAAATTAAACAAGTACTTTCAAAACAGAAATTTTCCTAATTTAAGCAAACGCAGAGTTGGTTATTAAAAATATTCTTGAATTAAGCAAGTATTGTGTTTGATTTAAGAAAATATAAAATGACTTAAAAATTTCTTGATTCAATCATGTAGAATTACAAAAGTACTTTCAATCTTAACTTGTTCAACCTTTAGCCTAAGGAAATAATCATTAGTAAAAATTTAGCCTAATCAACATAAGGAAATTTAGATGAAAACCAAAGCATTCAAAAAAATTAAGAAAAACCATATATTAATTCAAGACGCCTTAGCGTCGGTTTGTCAACTCATGATTTCAAATACTAAAAAACTACAAAGAGAATTAACTACACAGGAACTGATTTTAAGAACTCGTATTATATGTTTAAGTCTGATATATTATATCAGATACTTGACATTACAAAAATAAAATCTAACATATATTTAGCCCCGAACAATGCCAAAGTAAATTCGATAGACATTTTAGTTGGTTTTCAATATCAAGCGATATGAAAATCTTTCGCTTCTAAGCCTTTGCATTGTGTTGTTTTATCACAAGATATCAGAAAATATTTTAAAGTAGTATATTTATAAAATTATTTTAAAAAATAAACACGGCCAAATAAGTTTAATTAATGGCAAATTGATTAAATAATCTAATAATTGATCGATTTCGGTCAAAGTCATGTGTAATTGAACATTTGGTTGTGAAAATAGCCACCTTTTAGTTAGAGCACTAGTTTCTGCCGAAGCAAAAAACTCGTTTCATTTCTATGGTGCATTTCGTCAAACTATCGAACACCAATGAATATTGAAATAAATAAAGAAGCAACTAGAACAGATGGCAACCTTGGTAGAGTTGATGGCGGTGATCTATAAATAGCCTACTGCTTTGAAATGTCATATGATTAACAGCCATACAATTCATAAGAATGAATTCCAAAATCTGCACATTCATATGCTAGTTTAAACAGTGAGTTGATCACAGCTTAATCACTCAATGACTACTGAAGAGGAAAATATAGCGATTTCCGAAACAGACTGTCAAGTCAGCTAAGGTGATTGACCCTATACAGAGTTGTTGTTGTTGTTGTTGCCTTCTTTAAAAACTTACTTGATCTAAAGCTCAGTTTAATTCATGTTAACAAAAAATATAATTGAATAAAACATTTCTAAAATATATCTTAGTTTTTGTTTTTGTTATTTTCAGATTTTTATTTACTATTTGTAGATAGAAGATACAAGATAATCTTATACATACACTGGTGGCCAAATCTAAAGCAACCAGAAAAAAATATCGATATTAGACAAAAAAAAGTGGTATATATTACACAAAGACGGTAATTTTTAAAATTTTTATAAATGATATTTTATGTATTTCAAATTAATAGAAAAATAAAAATATTAATTCATTACAAAATTTTTTTACAAACGAAAAAACGAAATTGACTCGATTTTTGGGTGGTCATAACTAAAGCAACTTTCACAGTCCAACTTAAAATTATACAATAATGTTAATAATCGATAGCATAACCCTTATTTTTGATAACTTCTGCACACCTACGAGGCATAGAATCTATAAGTCGTTCAATTTGATCCTTAGAAATATTGTTCCATGCATCCTGGATACGGCAGAAAATGTTGTGTTTATTAGTCTCAGAATCCCTTTTAATCTTGCGATCTACGATGCTCCACAAGTTCTCGATCGAGTTCAGATCAGGAGACTGAGCTGGCCATACGAGAGTTTTTATGTTTGTGTCACTCAACCAATCTTTAACGAATTTCGACGTATGCTTCGGGTCGTTATCATGTTGGAAGACCCAAATAATAGGCATATTCTCTTCTGCATAAGGAAGCATTACATTTTCCAACACATTTTTGTAAACGAAACGATCCATTGTTGTTATTATTTGGTGAATTGGTCCAACTCCAGCATACGAAAAGCAGCCCCACACCATGGTAGAACCTCCACCATGTTTAACTGTCCCTTTGCAATACTGTGGTTTGATTCGTTCGTTTTTCGGTCTCCTTACTGTAAAATTTTTGTTATCTGAGCCCTTGATATTGAACTTTGACTCATCTGAGAACAAAATATTTCTCCACTGAGCAGCATCCCAACTGGTATGTGCTCTCGCGAAAGCTAGCCTGGCCTTGCGATTTTTTTTGGAAATAAATGGCTTCTTTGATGGCTTTCGAGCGCGTAGACCAGCTTCCACCGCTCGTCTCCGTACAGATCTTGCGCTAATATCCAAAGATAACTGTCTCACCAATTCAGTTGAGGTTACAAAAGGCTTTTTTTTATTTCTCGAACAATTCTTTTGTCAACGCGTTGTGTTGTTTTTCGTGGCCTCCCTCCAGCATGTATTGTCACTACAATCACTGATTTTTGTATTGAAAATTTCTGCGAAATATTTTTTGGGATAAACCGTTTTTATAATCATTTATAATTTGTTCTTTAACCGTATTACAATACTTGTTTCTAGCCATTTTGAAAATTTTTTTTTTAATTGTCTAACCCGAAAATATTCACGTGTTATGTCTTGAGAAATTCACAAAAATAATTTTTAACAAACGAATTAAATGCACAAAGTATAACACAAAATAAATAACGGTAGTCCAAATAAGAATTGTTGATAACATGGTTTGTACAGTCAAGTTGGTTTAGTTATGACCACCCAAAAATAGAGTCAATTTCGTTTTTTCGTTTGTAAAAAAATTTTGTAATGAATTAATATTTTTATTTTTTTATTAATTTGAAATACATAAAATATCATTTATAAAAATTTTAAAAATTGCCGTCTTTGTGTAATATATACCAATTTTTTTTTCTAATATCGATATTTTCTTCTGGTTGCTTTAGATATGGCCACCAGTGTATATCACGCGAAACTTTCTAATTTTCGAGCAATTAATTACTTGGACCAAGCAAGTTCTTCTCTTTATAAGAACAATAAAACTGAGAGTATTCCAATATTGAGAAAAATGTTTATTTTGATGAAAAAAATTCTTCTCAATTCTAGGAAAACAAATCCCTCAAATCGAGCAATTTATTCACGTTTTCATCAAATTGCTTACTTACATCAAGAACATTCTGCACTTCATAAGAAAATTAAGTTTCTAATATTAAGCAACACTTTCTACTTTGCCCTTGCAAAATTTGTGTACTTCAATCAAGCAAATTGTTCCCAACAAGAAAAGAAATTTCTCAAATCAAGTAAATTATTCTAGTTTTCAGCTAATTGTTAACTAGAGTCAAGCAAATTGTTCTCCTTAATTAAAAAAAGAAGAAATTTCTCGAATCAAGTAAATTATTCTAGTTTTCAGCAAATTGTTTACTTGAATCAAGCAAATTTTTTTCACTTCAAGCATATATTAGATTGAATCTAGAAAAAATATTCTTTAGTTTTAAGCAAATGTTTCTTGAATTAAACATTTTTTTCTAACTGTCATGTGATTTACATTTGCTCAGTTCTAGCAAAATAATGCTTGAATTGAGAATTTGCGCTTGAGTGTAAACTGATGTCCTATTTGCTTGAATCAAGCAAATATTATCAATAGTAATATGGTGATGGTGATGGTGATGGTGATGGTGATGGTGATGGTGATGGTGATGGTGATGATGATGGTGATGGTGATGGTGATGGTGATGGTGATGGTGATGGTGATGGTGATGTAGATGGTGATGGTGATGGTAATGGTAATGGTAATGGTAATGGTAATGGTAATGGTAATGGTAATGGTAATGGTAATGGTAATGGTAATGGTAATGGTAATGGTAATGGTAATGGTAATGGTAATGGTAATGGTAATGGTAATGGTAATGGTAATGGTAATGGTAATGGTAATGGTAATGGTAATGGTAATGGTAATGGTAATGGTAATGGTAATGGTAATGGTAATGGTAATGGTAATGGTAATGGTAATGGTAATGGTAATGGTAATGGTAATGGTAATGGTAATGGTAATGGTAATGGTAATGGTAATGGTAATGGTAATGGTAA